>OY992530.1:68221705-68278200 GCA_963921185.1 Dasysyrphus tricinctus
AAACCCAGAGAGCCTGCACTGATATTGATAATTTTTTTTAATATAGGAAATTAAAAGCTAACAAAAATTTTCAATTTAAATAATTTTAGCTTTTAACCGGAATTTTTTGAAAACTTGAAAAACCAAAACTAGCCAACAAAAATTAAATTTCAACACGAATACAAAAAAAAATTACTATCCTTATGGAAAAAGAGCAGCTTGGCGAAAATTTTGTCAAGACATCGAGTCTACAATTGATGTTGCTAGGCTCAGGAAAGACATGACAAAGTTCCTCACTTCCCTTGCTAGGCTGACTCCTGATCTCTGAGACCTTGAGTTACTTCTTAACTGAAAAATTAAAAAAAGTCCACTTTTTTAACATTTCGACAAGAGCAAAATTACTCTTCAAAGAAGCTTCCCAAAAAATCCTTTGAAAATAGACTAGTTAAGCTTAACTTTTTAAAGATTTCATAAACATTTTACTTGCGATATACATAGGTACTATAGGGAATCGTAAGAAAAATACTTTCGAGATAACAAATCAAAAAGGTGGGGCACAGAGCTTAAGATTTTTACTTGCGACTATAGGTACTATAAGGCAAGTTTTGGATTCGTGCAAAAAAAAATGTTTGAGATAACAATCAAATATGATATTACGATGATAGAGAACACCAAAAAAGTGGGTGGAAGAATTCTGTCTGTCTGTCTGTCTGTCTGTCTGTTCGTCTACAGCCTAAACGGCTCGATAGATTCTCTTCAAACTTGGTACATAGTGTTTTTTGGTGATTCTGCCGACACGTTTTTTTCATTTTTTTTTAGAACCAAAAATAACGGTACCTGCCATACATTTTTTTTTGTTGGCAAATTTCCATAACCGTATTTTTCTCAAAAACGGCTCGACAACTTTTCTTAAAAAAAATTCAGTAAATTTATTTTAGTAAAGGCTTCCTTTGGGTGGAAAACCATTTTTCAAAAATGGTTATTAATGGTACCTCCCAAAGAACCATTTTTTTAATTTTTTATTTTCTTCAAAACGATACGACCGATTTCAATTATTTTTTTTATACAGAAGCTTCCAAAAAATATAAACAGTTTTCTGTACCAAAATTTTTGAAAAATTATTTTTTGGATTTTCAAAAAATGTTTCAAATTTTTTTTTGAAAATCAAATCTTTCGAAAACGACATGATCGATTTTTTTGAAACTCGATATTTTAGAGTTTTTTAGTATTTTCTACAATATTTTTAGAAAAAAATTTACATTTATGAAAAAATAACGGTACCTTCCATACAAAAGTTAAAAAAACACAAAGGAAAATATTTTTTTGCTTAAAAACGACTCCTACGATTTTGATTAAACTTTTTTAATAAACTAAAAACAGTACGATCTACTACCAAAAATTATAAAATTTCACACTTAGCAATTATAAATAGTACCTGTCATAGAACGTATTTTTTTATTTTGAATTTTCTCGTTTTTGGCTAAGCGGATTAAAATGATTTTTTTTTATATACAGTTTTCAAATAAGACTAAATAATATTGCATTTCAAAATTTTCAAAAAAAAAGTTTTTGGATTTTTAAAAAATGTTTCAATTTTTTTTTTTGAAAATTCGATATCTCAAAAACGGGTTGACAATTTTTTTTCAAATTTTGTTTTAATATGCACATAAATATATACTTTTAATTTGCATACCAAAATTTGTTCTTAAAAATGTTATAAGAATTTTATATATAAAAAATTATTTTTTTAAGAAACCGCTCCAACGATTTAAATTTTTTTTTCCTATACAATCATATTCAATCAAGAATTAAGATGGTATTCTTTTTTTCCACCTCAAACTGTCAAAAGAGTTGTTTAAGCCAATTTCAATGTCGTATTTCATGCTTCTCTTCATTTTTCTCTCATAGTTTCCATGTTTTTATATACAATTTTCTTAAACCCGCAGTGTCTTGAACATAAGAGCAGCGACCCAGTCGTGCATTTTATTTTGTAACTCTCCAGAGGGGAAATTGATTTTTTTTTTTAGCTCCAAAAATAACGGTACTTGCCATACAACCGTTAAGGAAAAGCTAATTTATCTCAAAAACGGCTCCAACGATTTTGGAAAAAAAAAATAAATCAGTGTGTCATTGTATATATGGTGTACTTTTTGGTATGAAAAAAACCAAATACTGTTATTAACAGTACCTGTTTTATATTTCAATCAATTTTTTGTATACAAAAGCTCCTTTAAAATTTTAATAATATTGCATATCAAAATTTTGGATTTTTAAAATTTTTTTTTTTTTTCGGAAATTCAATATTTTGAAAACGATGAATTTGAAATTGATGAATTTTTTTGAAAATAATTTTGTGAATGTACATTAATAAATACGAAAAATTGGCATAGCAAAATTTTGTTTTAAAAATATAACTTAAATTTTATATATAAAAAATTATTTAAAAAAAAATCCGCTCCAGCGATTTTTGAGTTTTCCTTGTGCATATATGTATTCCTATTTTTTTTTCAAGTAATTACATTGGATACTTGGTTTTGAGCGGAAAGCTATTCTACTAGTTGTTTAAACAATTTAAAAAATGATTTAAATGCTTTTTGCGTATTATTTTATATTTTTTCAATTATGTAATGACTTGCATATTTAAAAAGTTCTAAAGTTCCAAGCAACTTGAACATAAGAGCAAGTACGTACGAAACAGTCATGCATTTTATCTTATAGGGTATAGGGCGCCAACAATTGGTTTCCCTCCTTCATGGTCTGCAGCCAGATATTTTAACTGTGGCCACGTCTTTCTATGGGAGTCTGTTTCTGCTAGAACTCTTGACTTTCATGTTGTTGTTGTTCTTCTAACCCACCGAGCACCCTGAGGATTCAATTCAAAAGAATCATTTGCAATTTTATCGTTTGGTTTTCTAAGTGCTTGACCAATCCATTGCCATTTGCTCTTTCTTATGTCGATCTCGAGTCGCTTCTGATTTGTCCTGCGCCGCAATACCTCGTTTGATGTTATTTGGGGTTAGCAAATTTTTAGCATATGGCGCAGGCAGTACTGAAAAGTGTATTTTCTAACCATTGCGACGGCGACCAGATATAGCTTGTCAGACAAGCAGCTTTGTAAGTGTTTAGACTAGAGCTATCGGTTAGCATCCAATTTTTGCGTGGCCGCGAAGAGAAAGGTAATCACGGTCGGCTCCTGGGCTGTAATTTTTTTTATTTTGGGTGATATTTCCTTATTTCGCTTTCTTTCATAAAATGAAACATTGCCCAAATTGATATCTTTAAAAAAGCCAAATGGGGAACAAAGCACAAAATGGGAAAAATTTCCAAAAAACACTTCAATATTAGGATATTTCGCCCAAAATGAAATCAGAGTGTTTGTAGAAACATTAAAAAAACACCAGATAAATCCGCATTCTTTAAATGCAAAAGAAACTTTGCATGCATACAACCTCGCACCCACCCCAAATTCTATAGTGAGCCCAAGCAGGAGATTGCAGGAGGGCAGCATGCCCCCCATGCATACTGTTTACTCTCGAATTTTTAAATTTCATAAACCACATAAAGGAGAGGATTTATTTGTTTTGTGAAATTAAATATTTTGAACGTCCAGATCAGTATGTACCGCCATATGCTGAGACTATACTGGATTGGGTACGATATGTTGACTTTTAAAATATCGACTCCATAAGATCGATTTTAAAAATCTCGATTTTTAAAATCTCGACTGGTTAAAAGACCGACAGATCAAAATATAGACACAAATTTGACCGACTTTTTTAAATGTCGATTTTTCAAAATGTCGATTCTCAAAATGTCGACAGTGATCGAGATTTTATGAATCGAGATTTCAACAGTCGACATTTTAAAAGTCGACATTTTAAAAGTCGACATTTTACAAGCGCGCGCTTGTAAACATCATTCCCTAAACTATGATCTTATCATTATTATCTTATATCGCATTGTCATAATTCAATAAATCGCATTTTTTGTAATTTAATTTGTGTTGCCTATATATTTTGCAGTGACGTGCGGCACTCGACCGAACTGGGTAGACAGTTATAAATTAAATTCATTATTTTCCATCTTATCCAGTCAAAAATAAAAACTGTTAACAAAGTCCAAAAAACAACGTATTTCTCTTTGAAATCAAACGTTTAACTTCACACAAGACTTCACGAACGTGTCTAAAAAACATGGCTACCAATAAGGAACTCTATTAATAATTAGCAAAAATTAAATACCTATTTAATACAAGAATACAAATTACAAAAAATTGTACACAGATAAGTATATTTATCAAATGCTTGTATTTTTTTGAAACAAACGTTGAAGGGCCAAGATATGTACATAGTCCACATAAAGTTTTAAAAACATTATTTTGAAAACCTTTTCAAGTCTTAAAAACTGTCCATGAATATGTCATCCTCATCCTTATTATTTTTTGTTGAGATAATGGTGATCAAAGACAAAAGTATGCATTTGTTTGACTAAAAGTTAGGTATATAGGTACACCAATCTCAAACAAACAAAACTGGCAGACCTAAATTGATTTATAAAAAAAATCAAGAAACTCATAAAACAAAGAAAATAATAGGTAGAACATTTGATTCTCGTACCATTGCTCTCAGTCGCAATGAGGCAATAATGGTACCTTAAAATAAATATGTAGGTATTTGAAAAACAATTTCAAAACAAGAAAAAGCACACAGCTTTAAAATGCTTTTTGTTTCGACTCAATATGATCCCAAAGATACAGCTCTTCAAAACGCACAAGGGAGAATTATTATTCCCTTAATTTTGTTTTCGTCAGTAGTGTACTTCTGCGAAAGAGTCCAGCCTTCCTACCTATTGCATTTTTTAGGGTTGACCTACAACTGCCCACTCCTCTTTAATCTACTCCAAAAATAAGAAGTTGTTCTCTTCACTTAACAGTCAACGAAAAAGTTTCGAATTTACTTCAAAATTCAAAGCAAAACAAGCAATAAGACAGATTCGAATCTGTCTACTTGCTCCACATAGAAATAATTCTACCTGAGCAACATAATCCGCTGATTTTATTTTCATTTAATTTAGGTAGAACGAAAGACTCTGTCTTCGTTTTCAGTCGGGTTTTCCCGAAGCACGTAGCAGATGCAGAAGCAGAAGGCAGAGCCATAGCGAAGCTAGTGTTTGTATTGTGTGAGAGCATTGAGATTTTTTGCTTTGTGGATTGTGGTTGTTGGTAGAGGTCAAATTATCTAAAGAAATAAAAGTAGGTGTGGAAAATGTGAGTGTGTGAATAGTAAGGGATGAATGCATGATTTATGTTCGTTAAATTATAGGTGTTGAAAATTTGAGATAGGCTATGGATGTTAGTGTTAGGGACTTAATGCAATGAATGTAATGTCGTTTTCCTTTTGCCACTAGGGATTTTGATCCAAAATTGCTAATTTTTCGTGGCAAATAGAACACACATTGGGATTGATTTTTTTTCGTGCTTGTGTGTGTAACATATCAAATTTGCCGTCATTTCGTTGATGTGACCAGTGATAGAATGCGTAGGGAAAAATTCCTATGAGTAGGTATTTTATATAAGGATTCATGTGAATGTCGGTGTTCATACCAGCTTCTCGTGAGGCGACTCATTCTGACGTCTCTTCTTTTTATTTCACTCTCATCTCTTGGAAAGAATGGCCCAGTGAGGCAGAGATTTTTAATTTTTTTGAAAAATGTTGCCTAACCTCACCATCTTCTTTTTTCACTAAATAGGAATGGGATAAAAAAGAGAGTAGTCAAAATGAGTCACCTCACGTGAAGCTGGTATAAACACCGTCAATAGTTTAAAAGATTTTGAAAGAAAACTTCAAAAAATCGCCAACCATTTTTAACTCGTATGAAAGCAAACGTGAACGAAATAAATAGAAATAATTCGCAATTATGAGTGCGTCATATAATTTGCTTGCTTGGGTTTTCGTATGACAATTTCAGTGAATGAAAGTTTTACCTTAACATAATCAAAAATGAAAAACAATTTAGGGATTTTTTTTAATCTTTAGTGGATATTTTATTTTTTCCATATACTAACACTGCACTTATTTCAATATTTTTGATAACAAAAAAACCTTCAAAGTTATCACTTTCTTTGGAGGAAATGTTTGTTAAATGCAATTCAATGAAGCGGGTTTTGTTAATCCAGCCATTTGGTAATTTAAAGACACTTATTATCCCTCCGTAGTAGATATTAGGCATCTCTGAAAGCCTTTGGTAGCCGCCACGCAAAAAAAAAACTCTCGGACGACTTCACGGGGAAAATTCTTTTTCTACCAAGAGTCCAGTACACCAAACACATTAATCACATCACACCCGATCAAAAGCACATTAAATTGTTCCAAATATAATAATTATTTGAATAATTGTATGATTTTATTTATCGCACTAAAAATTTACAAAATTCCGAATTTGAAAATAAACAAATCCAATGACAAATGTAATGAAGTGAAGTATCGACAATTGTCACTTTACTTTGGTGTGTGTGCAAGTGCGTGTGAATCCCTCTTAAAACAGGGATTGCAGAGATTGATCCCTGACACACAGAAATCGATTTTTTTTGGTCAAAAGGAAAGCGAAAACCTGACAGGGATCAAATAGAGATCAAAAAAATCGATTTTTTTGGTCAAAAGGAAAACCACATAAGTAAACACAGTTTTTATGATTGTAACAAGTAGGTTTCTTTTTTTTCTCTCTTTACGGTAGGGTAGACACTGTCTAAAACGTCTTATTGACGCACCGTCACTGATATTTTGACGTCTTAATTGCCTATTATTCAGGGTCTGTAATGTGTTTTAATATGAATAAAATAATAAAACATCCATAATGTAGGTAGGCAACAAAAATGCGTTCTATTGAACTTTCTTGAAGCTAAACATAAGGTAAGGAATATAAAATTAATAACAACCTAAATAAGTTAATAATTATTATAAGAATCAAATAAGAACTTGTGTCGTAAACATAGTCTTAAATTTCCACAGCATCAAAAAACTGTTAAGTTCCTGTTAAAAAATCAGACAAGAATTTATGATTCTTGAGTTTGTAAATATTCCGTGCAAACATTTAAGGCAGATCGTTGTTCTTTGGGTTACTTTCAAATGACCGACAGACAAAATCATAAAAAAATTAAATAAATTAAGTGGCGCAACAACTCGTGGAGAACCATGGCCTAGTGACTTACAACCCTCTATCATTCCTGTGTGCGTGATTTTGGCAGGAATGGAGGGGACCTACAGTTTTTTACCGAGTCCGAACGGTTAAATGAGAAGCACTTTTTCATGACAAGTAATACTCTTGGAGGATTTGTCAGTTCCTCGCAAGAGGCAGTACCTCGGATAAAACATTTATGTTTTTAGGTGGCACGGCTGGGAATCGAACCCACACCTTCGGCATGACAGTCCAACGCACTAACCATCATGCCACGAGGTACTACAGACGAGACAGACAAAATATCGACAACTCAAATTGTCGACTGGTTAAAATGTCGATTTATATTTTATATTGACTTTTCTGTATGGGAAAAATTCTGACAAGTCGATATTTTTCTCGACTTCTATCAGGCAGTCAACTTTTCGTCAAATCGAAATTTCAAACTGTCGACATTTTATTAAGTCGGTAAAAACAAAGTCGGTATTTTAACTTACAAAAAAGTCGATAAAAGTGGATATTTTAACCAGTCGACATTTTTTTTGTCGGTCATTCGTACGTTACCCGACAATACTTCCAAGGTAGTCAAATTATTGAACCTCTTCAACCGGCGTCTCCTATACAAAAATACCATGATGAATGGGGCCGCCTGTGGGCATTATTTTTATCTTTTAGCTATATTTGTTTTAACCACTAGACTCTCTTTTCACCTTCAGTGTTTGACAGATCCCGTTCAGCCCACTGATGTTACTTGCCAGGAGACGAATTTCATCGACATAGTCTAAACAGCTGAGCCTTTCAAACGATCTCATTGAACGCCGTGTCTCTCAAAATGCAATCCGTCAAAACATCATCTATCGCCAGCAAAGAGAAATTTGGCAATAGAACATCTCCCTGTCCCATACCGTGTCGCACTTCGAAAGAGTCGGATAGCTTCCCATTGTGTGAAACAAAACGTGATCATGGCACTGCTATCTCGAATGACAAAAGTCTCTAATGCAAAAAATCTCGAACGTACAAAAATCTAGAATGTATACAAATTAAAAAAGTCATAATCTCGAAAAAATCTCAACAAATAAATAGGATATATTTTTGTTTTAGAGTGTTTTAAAAGTTAATTCTAACTTTATGTTCAGTTGGTATAGTATAATTTATGTTCAGTTGGTAAGTTCTGCTGTAGAAAGCTGCTGAAATATGTAGGTAACTGCCTGGCGATGGAACTTAACCTAAATAGCGGAGTTGCCTAAGCGGAACAAAGGATCAAAGTAAGGACAAAAAAAACCAAAGAACTTATTTTAAAATAAAAAGTTAAGTTATGAATACATACTCTTATAAAAATTTCGAGTTGTTCGAGGGTTCGAGCTCGAGTTGTTTCAAAAATTAATATTTATTCTAAATTTTTGCATTCCATATATTTTTGTCTAGATTTTTGTGATTCGAGATTTTTTTTATGTATAGATTTTATTTTTTGAGATTTTTACTTTAAATATTTTTTGCTTTTGTTTTGTTTTTTAGATTTTATGGTAGACCCAAACAAAACATCTTGCGTTGTTGTAGGACTCTCTTAAAATGGTAATAATTTTCGAGAGAATTCTCCTACCTTGAAGTTATCTCCATATACATTCACGGTTGACTAGGTCAAAGGCTTTCTCAAAATTTTTGAGTGTAGACTCGTTTCTACATCTTTTATCCGCTCGAAAATGATGGTTGTCATTAGTTGTGGGAAAAAGGATATCTAAGTCTAACTCTACTCCGCCTGGGCATAGTTTACCATTAAGTAACAAGGCTCTTTTGTTAAGGGTGTTGACATAGTTCCGACATGTTTTTGGGTCATTTAAAGCATTCGCATTGAATTTTGAACTACAGTGGTGGTCCAGTATAACGAATGCTGATATAACGAATGATCGATATTACGAACACTTTTTGGAAGCCCATTAGGTATTCTATATAACAAACAAATAACGAATTTCACAAAATTTACCTAAAAATGTTTAAGAGCAATTAATTTTTCTGTTACGGATACGAATTATTAATAAAAGAAATTGCTGTAAACCGACTCTTGATTTGTATCCCTGTATCCTTATAGTTATAATATGAACTTTGATTTGTTTTGCTTAATTTGTCCTCTCATCTTTGCTTATTTAAATTATGAAAATGTAAAAATTTTTATTTTTGTCACGGAATTGAGGATAAATGCTATTAGATAAAGTGTTGAAAAATAAACAATTGCTACTTCTTTGTAGAAAAAAGTATTCAATATAACGAAATTTCGATATAACAAATGGACCCTGGACATTATATCATTCGTTATACTGTACCTCCACTGTATTTGCTGCATCCAGCGATTGTGTATGTCAGTGTTTTTCAAACTTTTTTAGTACGTGACCCCTTTGTTAGTAGAAAATTCTGGCGACCCCCACATTCATAATAATACTTTGTCAGTTATTTAAAAAATGTCATGAATCAAGCCCATCGAAATGTCCTTTGTCAAGAAGAGCTCAGATGGTTGTCAAAAGGAAAAGTATTTAGATTAATGAATGGCCCACATCAGATTTTGGGTGTGATTGATAACAAAAAAAGTATAGTCAAAAGCTTCATTAAAAGCCATTCAAAAGATCGAAGTCTTGTAATAACCGGGTCCTTAGTGATAAAACACGAGGGTAATCATGTTAGCCGAAATTGGATTTCATCCCTCCCTAGATAAGCTCATCGGATCCCATTCCACGAAATCTATGATCATTTGAGTATATAGTTCACACTGCCAGACTGTTAAAAAAACCGTTTTTCACTTCGAATTTTGAATTTTTTAAACGGTCTGACAGGGCGAACAAAGCAAATGGTCTCGGATTCCGTGATATGTGACCCAAGAAGCTTATCTAGGGAAGGGTGTAAATCAATTTCGGCTAACATGATTACCCTCGAAGTTGCATTCATACTTCATTTTTTGTTATCACTCACACCCGAAATCTGCTGTGGGCTCTCTGCCTAATTAACACGAGTTCTGGAATTAAAAGCTAAATAATTAATGTTTGTACAAGATTCAAAATCAGGATATCACTGTTCTGCCCCCACTTAGCTTTTAAAATTATCACTTCTCGCTGATCTTTTTGACCACTTAAACATCTTGAATACGAGCCTCCAAGGGAGACAAGAAAATATTATTACTGCAAAAGACAAAATCAGAGGACTCCTCGCAAAACTTCGATTGTGCTCAGAGTATTTACAAACAAAAATGTATGATTCTTTTCCACGGGTTCAGAAAATTCTCGACTAAATTTCATCAGATGAATACATGCCATGACAGTACATAAGCTCGAGAATTTGTATAATTTGGAGAAGAATCTATTTAGTGAATTCCCAGATGACAATTCTGAAGGTGGAAATGGACAGAGATAGATACATAATCCTTTTTTAAATATATCAGTTCATCTGGCTGATCTTCCATCGGTAAAGATGACAGAAAATCTTATAGACTTAGCTGCAGATGGTATGCTCTGAATTCAATGTAAGAACCATTCATAATTTCTGGTTAGTGCCATTCACCACATCATACCTATGTAAACTCACGTTCTCTTCCTTCAATAGAAAAATGCTTAAATTTTTAACTCCTCAAAGATACAACCAAGTTTTGAACATTTAATAAAAGAAAAACAGTTCCAACCGTCGTCTCACTAAAAAATGTAGTGAAAAGTGTTTTAGATACAACCAAGTTTTGAACATTTAATAAAAGAAAAACAGTTCCAACCATCGTCTCAAAGTGTTTTAGTACCTTGCACTTAATGGCTAGTGACCGCGACCCCCAAGTTATTCTTGGCGACCCCCTAGGGGGTCGCGACCCACAGTTTGAATAACACTGGTCTATGTTGTACAGCTGAGGTGCGGTGGTCGCTTCTTAAATCGGCATTTTATCACGCGTGCCAGATAGGGTTGCCAGATTTTTCTAGCAGATCGACGCGTCGCGTCGTCGTCGGTAGGTATTCTTTTATTGATCATTTTATCCCTATGTAAATAAATGTTCCGTTGTCGTTTCGAATGTTTTGCGTTGGTTTGGGAGAGCAATTAGAATATGAAAGGCCCCGCCGAAGCTCTATTCAGGCTTTTTATAATATTGAATATGAAGAAAATTTTGAAATATAGTTATTCTATTTTGGTGAAGCGACTGAATATAACTCAAGTAAAAGTTTAAGAAATTAGCTCTACTCTAATTGCTGCTTACTGACCAAAAACCTAGGAATTTTCACTAGGACGCTTCAAAAACTGTTTTTCGAGTAAAATTATTAAAATAAGTATTTAAAATGGACCGTATTTCAAAATAACTTTGGAATACACCGCGCATTTGTGTCACAAATTGTTTTTTTTTTTGTTGCTAATCGATCAAAAATTATGGAATACATTAAGAGAGTTCTGAAATATATTTTTCGACTCAAAGAAGTCAAATGAATTGCTGATGCGTTCTGTAACAATTATGACTTTTTTACTGCTAATTGGAAAAAATTAAAATAAATAAAGGAAGATGCTTTAATTTTTTTGCATTTAGGTCAAAACCCGGTTAAAAACCTGTTGAATTTATGTTTGAAATCCGGGACATCCCGGGTAAACCAGGACGTCTGGAAACGCTGGTTCCAGACCATAGTTGTCTGATCCGACTTGGGCATTAAGATGGCAGTTATGATTTCTGCTCTCGGAACACTTATGCAAACAAAATTAAGATGAGTGTTTAGCGCAGTTTTGTCTTCCTCTGTAGCTCGATTTGTGGAAGCGTGGCACGAAGCACTAAATAATTTTGATGTTACGAATTTTGGTACGAAACTTTGGTCAATAATCTCGCAGTAATGGGAGCCCAGGAAATAAGATTACACCTGCCTTCTTCTTGAAATATGAGTAAACAAACACAGTTAAATTAAGTTGATAGAACAAAGCTCTAGGTAAGATATCATCAAAACCTCAACAACTCGGAAGCTGTAAAAACTTAGACAGATATAAGTCGAAAAAATATAGGTATCATTTTTTAAAGTGATATCCTAAATACCTGTGTATAGTGTGTATGTACCCATTCCAGCAAAAAAAAAAACAATTTTATATGTAACTCGTGCGTAGCGTGTTTTTTTTTTATTTCCATTCAAGGACAAATAATAATAGTCTTGAAAATTATCCCAAGAAATCATTCTCTATATATCAAATATCCTCAAGTATTTGTATCAAATCATATTTTTCTTTTGAAAGAATAAATAATAAGAAATAAATTTTATTGTCATGTGAAATCAGCCGCTTCTTAGATAAGACTCTCATCTGCCTTTCATTTTTATTTTGTTTGAAATACAAAAAAATAAGTCCTTTGTTTTCGTGTATCTTAAGGTCGTTAAGGTTACATTATAAGAAGGTATCTATAGGTATATACCTCTATAGCCCATAGGGCTGGCTATTTCAACTCACTCTGACACATGTACATAGACTTATTCACAAAAATTCTACTCTGACTCAGACGGTAAATAAATTTCGTTGAACTTCCAACTGATTTAACTTACTCCTCACGCACGAACAAACTGTCAATGTTTGATTCGAAAACAATTTCACAAAAATAATTGAAGGAGAAAAAACATCAACACCACCAACACAATACCAAATCGAAGTTGTATAAGTATAGATTTAGTCCAGACAAATAACAATATAATTTTTTATTGCATCTAAAATAAAGAATTTTATTGAACTTATTTCTGAGGCCCATTAAAGCAAATCATTGTCGGCGGCGTGACCAGAGATATTCGATGATACAAAAATTACTTCGGTATAGACTGTTAAAGAGTGTATAATTTTATAAAATAAAATGTTCCCTTCTTAAAGCTGGGAAAAATTAAAGTAGACAATGGTATGTGTATAATTGTGATAAAACTTGATTATTTATCGATAAAATCGAACGAGTATTTTTGTCCTTATCTACAGAAAGATTTTTTCTCATTATACTTACCTACTCAGGGCTTTCTAACGCAGCAGACATAATATGTGTGTTGCTATTCGAACACCCACCATCCTGGACAAAAAAAAAAACTGTCTCAATACTTTTGGTAGTCACGCAGTCAGGGTACCATCAGAAAAGCTTTCCAGATCTTGATTGATATTTAATCACACATTTTTATCATTTTCCTTTGTATCCATAGCATTTTTCAAAACGCTCATCAAGTTTACTTACATACGCAAATACCAAACGTCTGAATACATTTGTCTTTTTTTTTTTTTTTATTTTTTTTTTTTATTTTTACATTCAAACAGATTTCAAATACCTTTCATTGGAATCCAAGTGGCTGTGGAAATATCCCAGGACACCAATAAATCCTTGTTTAGCCCAATTGAAACCCTATTCAGGAACCTTATCAATAAATCACTGTTTCATTGCATGACAGCGCCAGCCTCAAAGCTATGTTCAATCACATTCAGCACCAGGCCCAGTCAGTGTAGGCTCATATCAGCATCCTACTCTCTCTCCAATCCACTCGTGCAATTAAAGGGGTTGACTACACAAGAATTCGATGAAAAGTTAAACAAAAAAATGAAAAAAAAAATAAACGAACAAAAAAAAACAATTGGTTCGAACGAGTGATGTTAAAAAATGGGGTCCCTTGGTACTTGACATTCGACTTTTATGGGTCAAGTGATGTTTATCAGGGCCATTGATTATTGACGGATGACTTGATGACGAGCATGAATGCAGAAGAGCAATGATGAAATGGGGTAAATATCCCTTTACACATCCATCACGGAGCCCCCTCATAAATGATAGCTCATTTAAGAATGAGCATTCATGCTTATGTTGGAAAAATGAAACGCAATAAATCCTACCGTTAAGTGAGCATAAAGCAAAGGGTTCCAATACCTACCTTCATACCAACCACCTTTCTTCTACATACCTGCAACAACCTTGTTCAATGTTGCAATTAATGTTGACACAAGATGATGTCCTTTTATGTCTGTGAGATGTTAAGCAAGTGTATTTTTACAGGAACTTACCCTCGTTTGTGTGATACCTAGCTGAAGAGACAGCTCGTTTTGGAATGCCTCTTTACAAAGGAGTTCAAATTAGTTTTCTAATTATTGGTTGGTAAGGTATCATAATATGAAGAAGACTTCAGACTAAAGGTCCTTTTAGGATGTATTGAATTAAGTGCGGACAATCCGATAATATATACAATTGAATTTTGCACCCTTTTGCTCAGTCATGCTGAAGTGAGAGCTTGTTATTCGTTATTATAGGTACCTTTGCCTACCTATAGTGTGTACTTTAGCACGTCCATTCATAGGAATACGGACACATGTCTAAGTTATTGTTAGGACTAAAGTTTATTCTAAGTTGAAGAGCAGCAGTGAAGAAAACTGACACACTTAGACCATTAGAAGAGGTCCATTGTGATAGATACCTACTATGTTTTTTATGAGGTGAAATATTTTAAATTTGAAAGAAAGAGCTCACAACTGAAAAGTTGTTCTTGGTTTTACCAATGATAAATGGAAAGCAGTCTTGAAGGTCTGAATAGTAAAGTAGGCAAAGGTAGATTTATGTGCATACACTGTCCGATAAAAGTCTTCCTACGACCATTATTTACCTAACATGGAAAGATTGGAACCAATATACACAAAGAAAATGATAAAGTTTTGTTTTAAGTGTCTTTTTATTAACATAACAATAAATAATAAAACTAAACTTAAAAACACACTCTACCATTATTTGTATATTGAATGTGCGTGAAGTTAGCACCACCATTCTGGATTTTCAAAAAAAAAGCTTGTGCTGTAATGTGCCCAACTTGTGCTGCTATGTGCCGTATATAAAAAAAATATCGTACTAAGGGTTTGGTTTTTAGAGGGTACCAATTTTTTAGATTGAAGTTAGCACCGCTATTTTTGATTTTCAAAAAAAAAAGTTGTGCTGTACTGTGCTCAACTTGTGCTGGCATGTGCCATAAATATTTTTGAAAAATTCGCAAATTCGCAAGTTTTACGAATGAAATTTTTGTGAAATTGCAAAATTTCTTTAATAAAAACGTTGTGCTGCAATGTGCTCAAAAATGATAATAAGAACCAAAAAGAAAAAAACAAAAATTCGCATGATTGCATCTATAATGGCCAAAACTAGACTTTGCGATGGGCTGTAGCGTGAAGTTAGCACCGCCATTTCCGATTTTCAAAAAAAAAAGTTAAGTTGCATTATGCTCAACTTGTGCTGCCTTGCGCCGTAAATATAAAAAAAATCGCAAATTTGCAAGTTTTACAAATGAAATCTTTGCGAAAATTCGTAATTACTAAAAAGTGAAAGATGTGCTGTTTTGTGCTCAATTTATGCAGCCATATTCCAAAGAGTTAAAAAAAAATCGCTTATTAGTAACTTTTATGCCAAAAATGAATTAATAATTTTTTTTAAGTTTAACATTTTTCTTAACTGACTAACATATCAGTTTGTGCTGCCATATTCCGAAGAAATAAAAAACATCGCATATTTGTAACTTTTATGGCCAAAAAACAGTTTTGCGAAGCGTGAAATCAGCACCGCCATTTGCGATTTTCAAAAAAAAAAAAAAGTGCTGTATTGTGCTCAGCCTTGTGCTGTAAATTGCAATTTAAAAAAAATTAAGTTGTGATGTTTTTTGCGCTATTTGTACTGCCATATTCCGAAGAGAAAACAAAAAAATTCACATATGTGTAACTTTTACAGCCAAAAAACAGTTTTGCGAAGCGTGAAGTTAGCACCGCCATTTGCGATTTTCATAAAAAAAAAATGTGCTGTATTGTGCTCAACTTGTGCTGGCTTGTAGCGTTAATATTTTTGAAAAATTCGCAAATTTGCAAATTTTACGAATGAAATTTTGGCCAGAATAGATGCCATTATACGAATTTTTGTTTTTTTTTCTTTTTTGGTTCTTAGTATCATTTTTGAATAAAATGCAGCATAACTTTTTTATTTAAGAAATTTTGCAATTTCGTAAAAATTTCATTCGTAAAACTTGCGAATTTGCGAATTTTTCAAAAATTTATATGGCACATGCCAGCACAAGTTGCGCACAGTACAGCACAACTTTTTTTTCGAAAATCAAAAATGACGGTGCTAACTTCACGCTAAAAAAATGGGTATCCTCTAAAAACCAAACCCTTAGTACGATTTTTTTTAAATACGGCACAAAGCAGCATAAGTTGGGCACATTACAGCACAACCTTTTTTTTTTGAAAATCCAAAATGGCGGTGCTAACTTCACGCACATGTATATTCATAGCTTTTGGTGTTATAAAATGCAAAAAAGGGATCGGACGAAGACTTTTGTCGGCCGTTGTATGTATATTACGGTGGTCCATAAAGAAAGGTCATCATGGACGGGCCTAAATCAGCTCTAAATGAAGAAAAAAAAAAATTTCTAATTTTTTTTCAAATTTTTATTTTCATCGCCTATAGTCGCTGTAAGGGTACATTAAATGTCCCCTTTTTTTTGCATACTAGGAAATTCGCGTTAAATCTGCCAAAAAAAATTAGAGCTTGTTGGTGGAAAAAAATCCTATAGGAGGTTGGTAGTATTTCCCCCCGCTTGGACAGGAGGGAAATTTTAATAAAACAATTGCATGAAATAGAAAAAAAAAAAAAAAATAGTTAAAAAACAACGGCAACACTTGCAATATTGTTTTGTATTTTTTTGGAAAACCAGAAAGGTTTTCCAAAAATAGCCCAGCAACTTGAAACGTATAAATAAGGTAAAAAAAACACTATAGGTAAAGTTATGGGTAAGTTTATGGTAGTATAACCAATGGCCTCGGAAGAATAACTTCCATTTAAACCTATTTTGAATCATTTTCGAATAGCCTTTAAGTTTTGTGTTGTTCTCGCAGACGGAGGTAATTTATTAATGACTGTTGCGGCACTATAAAATTTAAAAAATGAGTTTTGCTGTTAGATTATATAGGCATAACTGAGAATTGGTGTCAGCCACTACTGTGTCCTTGTCAACTTTTGTGAAATCAATTTTGTATACAAAAAAATAAACGCGATTGTATGTAAAAATCACTCGAAATGCGATGCACTGCATTTTCAACTCAAAAGCTGCTGGCTTTAGAATCTTTTTATGTTCAGTTGATTATTTTTATTTTGTAACTGGTTATGTAAGCTATGATTACAATGAATGCTCAGTTTTCTTGATATCTACTTATTTTCTAAAAAAAAAGATGCATTGTACCATTAATTTAAAAATTTAGTATTTTTCTGCTGCATACATTTTAAAAGCTAATTTTTTCGTAAGACTGCTAAGGTATATCAGCTATTACAATACTAAATTTCAGCTTTCCTGGTGCCAATCTATGGCTGTATTCTATACAAAAAAAAATGCAACGTACTCAGGAACATGGTGGAGCACTGCTTCCTTTACCTCAAAGCTGCAAGGCTTCCCCCCCCTGAAAGTTCCAGCTGCTTGTTAATTTTGTGTAACTGTTGGTGATAGCTTTAACTACACAAAAGCTCATATTTTCTGAAATCAGTGTTGTTTCCGCATTCTTTGCAATGTTAACATGAGAAGCCGGGGTATATCCCGGTTCTGGACCTTTGGTACCACATATGAGGGAAATATGGTAAAAAAAAGATGCCATCTAATTGGTCAGTAATTGGTCAGAAAAGGTCAAGTGGTCCCAGAAATTGGTCAGCCCTAGATAACTTTTAATCAAGGCTTAAACTTTCTCAAGGTCGATCAAGGTCACGTGCGATTTTTGGCACCACATTTAAGGGAAATTTGCCAAAAATGTATACCATCTAAAATTTCTAGATCGTGATAAAAGGTCAACTTACTTACCTACTTATCCGGCTCCCGATCCATGAAGGGTCTCTGCCTGAGATATTGCGGTCTTCCATCGACTGCGGTCCCTCGCACGCTCCCTCCAGTCGTCGAGACCAAGCGCTCTTGCGTCTGTGACCGCCTGGTCCCTATAGCGGAGGTTCGGTCTTCCTGGTCGTCTCGAACCTGGGGGCTGGGATTCGAAGATTTTCTTGGCTGGAGCGTTGTTGTCCATTCGCTCGATGTGGCCGAGCCAATGTAGTCGACGTGTTTTGGCTCTTTGGACTACATCCATATCTTGGTACAGCTCGTACAGTTCACGATTGAATCTTCTCCTCCAATCGCCCTCTTCGCATATAGGACCAAATATCCGTCGTAGAATTTTTCTCTCGAAAGTGCCCAGGATCAATTCCCCTTTTTTACTTATCGTCCAGCACTCGGCGCCGTAGAGTAGAACTGGTAAAATTAGAGTTTTGTATAGCGTGCACTTTGTCTTTCGAGAAAGGAGTTTTGAACCCATTTGTTTGGCCAAACCGAAGTAGCAGCGGTTCGCTAGGGTAATTCTTCGTCGGATTTCCACTAAGGTGTCGTTCGTGGGATTGATGTTTGTTCCGAGGTAGGTGAACTCCTTGACTACCTCGAAATTACTGCTACCAACAGTGACGTTTTGTCCTAGGCGATGGACAGATGAGGCTTTGTTTGTTGATAGCATATACTTTGTTTTGTCCTCATTCACTTCGAGACCAACGCGTTTCGCCTGTTCATCAATAGCTGTGAATGCTTCAAGTACAGCTCTCTTGGAACGGCCGATGATGTCGATGTCGTCCGCATAACCAAGCAGTTGAGAAGACCTGTTAAAGATAGTGCCGTCCATGTTAACACCACTCTTGCGCACTATCTGTTCCAGGACTAGGTTGAAGAAATCACATGATAGCGCATCTCCTTGTCTGAACCCTGTACACGTCTGGAATAACTCGGATGAGCTGTTACCCATTTGCACGTTGCACCGCGTATTTTGTAACGTCATGCGGCATAGCTGGATCAGTTTTTTCGGGATCCCGAGTTCCGACATCGCCAGTAGAAGCTCTTGGCGACTTATGCTATCATATGCGGCTTTGAAGTCGATGAATAGGTGGTGGGTCTCGACTTGAAATTCGTTGGTCTTTTCCAGGATTTGCCTCAATGTGAAGATTTGGTCTATCGTTGATCTGCCTGGCCTGAAGCCACACTGGTACGTGCCGATCATAGTGTTGCAGAAAGGTTTTAGACGCTCACATAGTACGTTGGATAGGATTTTGTAGGCAACATTAAGCAGGGATATGCCTCTGTAGTTCTTGCAGGACATAGGATCGCCTTTTTTGTAGATTGGGCATATGGAGCTATTTGACCAGTCGTCGGGCATACTTTCCTCCTCCCAAACTTGGTTGATGAGCTGGTGCATGCACCCTACCAGAACATCTCCTCCATACTTGAAGAGTTCCGCTGGTAGGCCATCCGAGCCGGCGGATTTGTTGTTCTTAAGCTTGTGGATGGCTTTCTTTACCTCTTCAGTACTGGGTGCTGGGACTGGATCTTCATTGACTGGTCTAATGCTTCTTTGTTCCCCTGTCGCCTCCTCTACATAATGCCCATTAAGCAGCTGCTGGAAATGCTGCTTAAACACGTCTACAATTCCCTGTGCTTCGGTGACTAGGTTCCCTTTGCTGTTTCGAAGAGCTTGCGTGCCAGTCCTATAACCAGATGCCAGTTGCTTGGCTGTTTTGTAGAACCGGCGGGTGTTGGTGGCGGTGCTGGACTCTTCGAGATACTTGAGCTGAGAGGCTGCGGATGCTCTTTTCTTTCTACGCAGGGTTTTTTTCTCTTTCCTTCTCTTTTCACGGTACTCCTCTCTTGCTGCTCTTGTTTTCCGTTGCAGCATTTGCATTCGTGCATTTTCCGTCTCCTGCTTCAATACCGCGCATTCATCATCATACCACGGGTTCTTTTTTCTGGGTGGTTGATAGCCTATGGTGGTCTCGGCTGTCTCTTTAATAATGTCGCGATACTGGTTCCACTGGTTGTTGACGCTTGTGGCTGGGTGTACGGCAGAGAGTTTCCCGGTCAATTGCTCACTATAGTCTCTGGCTTTCTCAGATGTGCTAAGGCATGCGATGTTGAACTTCTTTCTTTGGGCGGTCTTCGGTTTCTTTTCATTGGACAGTCGGGCTCTGAACTTTGTCACAACAAGAAAGTGGTCAGAGTCCACGTTTGCACCTCGGAAAGTTCGCACGTCCAAGATGTTCGATGCGTACCTTGCGCCAATTAGCACGTGGTCGATTTGGTTGGCCGTTCGACCATCTGGAGATCGCCAGGTTGCTGTGTGTATCCTTCGCCTGGGGAACCTAGTGCTACTTATCACCGTATTACGAGCTGCAGCAAAGTCGATTAGTCGGAAGCCGTTGTCTGTTGTCGTTTCGTGGAGGCTGTGCTTTCCAACTAATCCGCCAAAGATGTTTTCCTTTCCGACTTTAGCATTGAAGTCTCCGAGCACGACTTTGACATCGTACTCCGGACAGGCTCCGTAGGCTCCGTCCAGGAGGTCGTAAAACTCCTCCTTGTTAGACTCCTCAGCTTCATCGGTAGGGGCGTGTGCACATATAAGGCTGATGTTTTGGAAGGTAGCTTTGATGCGGATCACAGCCAGGCGATCGCTTATCGGCTTAAAATCGATGACTTTCGATCTGAGTCGATTTCCCACGACGAATCCGCATCCTAGCATGTGCAGTCTTTGGTGACAGCTGTAATAAATGTCGCAATCTTTTCTTTTCGTTATACCTGATCCTATCCATCGTATCTCCTGGATCGCGGTAATGTCTGCCTTGTACCGCGAGAGGACAGATTCAAGTTTTTGAGTAGCACCTGGTGTGTAGAGTGTCCTTACATTCCAGGTGCATACTCGTAGATCATAGTCCATTTTCGTTCCGGGTCTGGTTGCCATTTGAGGGGGGTCGTTATCCGAGGCTTCCCGCGTCTCTCTTGTAACGAAGCGTTCCATGCTGCTTCACTTCTTTTACTTTTACTTTCGTATTATTTTATTTACATGTGAAAATTGTACTTCACTGCATTCAATTCACACATAGTATGGATACGTGACGTCACAGCAAAATCCATATTATCATTTTTCGTTCATCACTTTTCAATTCACATTCAGTCTTTACTGAAAAGGTAACATGAGGATCTGCTTGGATGAACGAAAAGCACCTCTTCGGTCATACAATAAGTCAGACGACAATAATAGTAAATTTGGTTTAACCAATCATATTACTTCCGGTCGAAGACATTCGAGACGAACTGGTCATTTAGCTTTATTGCTTTCTCGAGGCTTCCCCCCACCAGTGGTAAGGGGTTTCGTTGAAAGTTTAGGTAGGAGAGATTGCCCAACTATTTCTAACTACGGCTTCCCCCCACCAGTGGTAAGGGGTCTTAGTTCGAAGTTGAGCGTCCTAATTGCCACCAGGGGCGTAGTACCTGCTGATGTGGTAGAGTGCTTTGCACCTACCAAGTTAACTGCCACCAGGGGCTTCGGTACCTGCTGATCTACCAGAGCGTTCTAGCCTGCTGTTTTGAGTGCCACCAGGGGCGTAGTACCTGCTGATGTACCAGAGCGTTATAGCCTGCTGTTTTGAGTGCCACCAGGGGCGTAGTACCTGCTGATGTACCAGAGCGTTCTAGCCTGCTGTTTTGAGTGCCACCAGGGGCGTAGTACCTGCTGATATACCAGAGCGTTATAGCCTGCTGTTTTGAGTGCCACCAGGGGCGTAGTACCTGCTGATGTACCAGAGCGTTATAGCCTGCTGTTTTGAGTGCCACCAGGGGCGTAGTACCTGCTGATGTACCAGAGCGTTATAGCCTGCTGTTTTGAGTGCCACCAGGGGCGTAGTACCTGCTGATGTACCAGAGCGTTCTAGCCTGCTGTTTTGAGTGCCACCAGGGGCGTAGTACCTGCTGATGTACCAGAGCGTTATAGCCTGCTGTTTTGAGTGCCACCAGGGGCGTAGTACCTGCTGATGTACCAGAGCGTTATAGCCTGCTGTTTTGAGTGCCACCAGGGGCGTAGTACCTGCTGATGTACCAGAGCGTTATAGCCTGCTGTTTTGAGTGCCACCAGGGGCGTAGTACCTGCTGATGTACCAGAGCGTTCTAGCCTGCTGTTTTGAGTGCCACCAGGGGCGTAGTACCTGCTGATGTACCAGAGCGTTCTAGCCTGCTGTTTTGAGTGCCACCAGGGGCGTAGTACCTGCTGATGTACCAGAGCGTTTTAGCCTGCTGTTTTGAGTGCCACCAGGGGCGTAGTACCTGCTGATGTACCAGAGCGTTATAGCCTGCTGTTTATTTGATGCGTAAAGCATAATACCCAAGCCTAACGTCATTTTTAAGGTCTACATTTAAGCTACATTACCCGAGACCGAACACCAGGAATAGGACTGAATTGTCAGAAACCAGTGTAACCGATTCAAGGCAGCAAGACCAGATTCCAGAAACGCAAGTGAATTGTTTCCAGTACCAGAACTAACCGCAGTACCAGCAACGTATATCAACAGAATATTGTGTGTTATAAATATAAGAGTTGTTTTCAATAAAGATTTTGCAATAAGGTTCTAAGACCTTTTCCTCTGAAGTTTCGTGTTTTCTTCAGGACGACCCTGGCGAGACCGGCGAGCATAACCTCGGCTGGAAAGCAAAAAGCACATCACAAACTGGCGCCCGAGCAGGGACTTTAAGGTCCAACCCCGTAACAAGCAAAATCAGAAACACTCATTATAATAACAAATAACCACCACCGTAAATAACCAGTCCATAATAAGAAGTAACCGCCGCCGCCGTAAACAACCAGTTCACCATGTCCGATAACGAAGAGGAATTCGATTGTTTCGCTAGCCTGGGAGCCATATATCTTTTGAGGAAGCAAGAGTTAATGGAGCAGATGGCCCAGCTAGGAATCGAAACCGAAGGCTCTATCACCGCGTTAAGAGCCCGTTTTAGTGCTTATATTAAAGAAGCCAGACAAAGAAAATCCACACAAAATCTATGTGAGGAAATCATTAAAACCACAAATGAAAGAGAATATAAAGAGGAAGATGCCATGGAAAGGCCAAAAGATAATACTAAGAGTGCTGAAGATAACAAAACCCCAAAGTCTCCAAATTTTACGGAGATATTTTTCCAAGTTCCACCTCGCTCAGTTTCAAATGTTGCAAGCACAAGTCAAAATATTTCCAAGCCGCTGGAGACGACCCCCTTACCCACGTCCGATTTTACTACCGTTCCTAGCCGACAATCTGAGACTCAACTTTCGGGTAGGCCTGTGGGTAGATTTTCACTCAACCACGATGCTGAAGTTATGAATACGGTCAGAAAGTGGGGATTAAAGTTCGACTCTTCAGGCAATGCTTTGGAGTTTATGGAAAGAGTTGAGGAATTGACTAAATGCTACGATATCCGCCCAGATGATATACTGAAAGCCCTTCCAGAGATTTTAAGAGGAACAGCTTTAGAATGGTTCCGGATAAATCGTGGAAAACTCAACACGTGGCAGAATTTCCATACGTCATTTTTGGAACATTTCTTACCAGCTCGTTATATCTACAAACTAGAGGACGAGATAATGCGGAGAAGACAAGGGCCAAGAGAAAAGGCAAAGGAGTTCATCCAAGCAACTCAATATCTAATACATCGCCACCCCCGCAAAAGTATATTGGAAAGCGTTGACCGCATATATGACAGTCTCCGTCCAGAATATCATTTGTATATCAAGAGACGGGATTTCGAAACTCTAGACGAGCTTATAAAATTAGCTGAGGAGTATGAATACATACAAAGTGAAGACCGTAACTCCCGTCAGATAGCATCACGACCCCTCTTGGGACAAAGTAGAACGTCCCCATCTCAACAACAAAATTTTAATAACAACCGCTCCCAACCACCGCCGCCGCCTCGAGTATCATTTAACCAGAATAATTTCACCCGACCTGCCACCGCCGTACCAACCGTTCAGTATGACCGAGCCACGCACTGCTGGAACTGCAAGCAGCGTGGACACACGAAGAGCAACTGCCATCGTCCTTTCCGGCTGTTTTGTTCCTTCTGTGGGGAAGACGGCCGCCTGACCGATGATTGTACCTGTCACCCTCATCGAGCATCCATGCTGAACGATAGACCCGATCTCATAAACGAATGGCCATCACAACAAGAAATGCAAGATGCATCCGGTGATATAGACGAGGATCACACTGCCAGAGACACCGCATCAGTTTTAGGAGAGCCAGACGATTTAAGAAGTAAAAATGTTGAGCTTCCGCTAGGCGAA
The DNA here is from genome assembly GCA_963921185.1 of Dasysyrphus tricinctus. Lineage (NCBI taxonomy): Eukaryota > Metazoa > Arthropoda > Insecta > Diptera > Syrphidae > Dasysyrphus > Dasysyrphus tricinctus. The sequence continues at coordinate 68,245,997 of OY992530.1, forward strand.
CCAAACCAGGACCAGAATTCTGAAGTTCAAGCCTTAAGGCAAGAGCCATAACTTGAGAAGTTGAAACCATGGGTAGATCCAAGGTGTTTCGTACCAGTCCGGATTTGCGATCAACTCATCAAAGCTTTGCTTGATACGGGAGCTACTAAATCGTTTATAAATACAAAGACCCGCCAATTGTTACGAAGAAACAAAATACCGATGCAATACCGAAAGCATTTAACACACCTTGCAAACGGAGACCCCGTCACGAGCCGAGAACATTACACTTTGACTATGTACATTAATGATCAGCCCATCCAAGGTGAACTAACGTACATGGAGCAACTTTCCGAGGATATGGTAATAGGGGTAGATATTTTATCAAATGCGGAGTTCAGAATGACATTACGTGGTAGAGAGATTCCATTGGTTGATACCGTGCCGGAACAAGACCGGAATCATCTTTGCATGTTAGGGGGAAAACCTCTTTCATGGCAGCAAGAGGAACGTCTAAAAGACTTACTGGATGCCGAACTCCCAAAATTCGATTGTCTACCTAAAACCACTAACGCTGCAGTGCACCATATCAAATTGAAGACCGATCAACCTTTTAAACAAAGGTATTACCCTAAGAATCCCGCGATGCAAAAGATCATCGATGACGAAATCAATGATTTATTACTAGATGACAAAATAGAACCGTCAAACAGCCCGTATAGTTCACCCATTGTTCTCGTAAAGAAGAAGACTGGCTCATGGAGAGTCTGTGTTGACTATAGACAGTTGAATGAAATCTCAGTCATGGATGCATATCCACTGCCTCAGATTTTTGCGATTCTAGACAAGCTCAAGCGAGCAAATTTCATATCGACCATAGACCTTAAACAGGGCTATTGGCAAATTCCATTGCATCCTTCATCCAGGCCCGCCACTGTTTTTACGGTACCCGGACGTGGACTTTTTCAGTGGAAAGTTATGCCATGTGGTCTAAATTCCGCCGCCGCTACATTCCAACGCATGTTGGACAGTATCATAGGTCCTGACATGGACAGCTATGCATTCGCTTATTTGGATGACATAATTGTCATAAGCGAAACATTTGAGGAGCACCTCAAACACCTGAAGGAAGTATTCGAAAAACTTCAAGCCGTGAACCTGAGGATCAATAAGGACAAGTGCGAATTCTGCAAAAGGGAATTGAAATATCTTGGACACGTCGTAAGTGACCGTGGGATAAGTACCGATCCAGACAAGATCGCAGCAGTCCAAGATTTGAAAGCTCCTCGTAACGTGAAGGAACTACGGCGTATCATTGGAATCACTTCATGGTACCGTAGATTTATCAAAGATTTTTCTTTAGTAGCCACTCCGTTGACGAAATTATTCAAGAAGAGCGAGCAATGGACATGGGGTGTAGACCAAGAAACCGCCTTCATAGAGCTTAAGAAGAGACTGACAGAGGCACCGATTTTAATGTGTCCAAACTTCGATCTTCCTTTTACGTTACAGACAGACGCGAGTGAATACGGTCTGGGAGTAGTTTTGTGTCAGAACTACAATAATCAGGAAAGAGTTATCGCTTATGCTAGCAGAACGCTAACAGATTTAGAAAAGAAGTATTCCGTCACGGAAAAGGAGTGTTTGGCGATCCTTTTCGGCATAAGGAAAATGAGACCGTACCTCGAAGGATACCACTTCACAGTCATTACGGATCATCACTTGTTGAAGTGGCTTCACTCTTTAGATAATCCGTCCGGACGTCTAGCCCGTTGGGCTATAGAACTGCAACAATACGACTTTGAAATTAAATACCGAAAGGGAGCGATGAACGTAGTTGCAGACGCTCTATCCAGAGACCCTTTACCTTTCACTCAAAGTGATATCGCCGTTATAACCAGTATCCAAGAAGACTGGACGCAAAAGCGCGTCAAGCAAGTGCTCCAGTATCCAGAAAAATACCCAGATTACCGAATAATTGAAGGACGCTTATTTCGTAAATTCATAGCTCATCCATTATCAAGTCAGGATGCCGACTGGAAGTTATGTGTCCCTACAACAGAGAGAGACAAAATCCTATACGAGAATCACGATGTTACCACCGCTGGTCATTTAGGAATAGCAAAGACAGCGGCCAGGATTATGCAGCAATACTACTGGCCTGGGATGTACCGAGACATATCAAAGTATGTAGGTAAGTGCCAAGTATGTAGAGAATTCAAAGCCTCCCAACAGAAGCCAAGTGGGCTGATGCATACAAACATAGTAGACAACCCTTGGGATACCGTGTGCATAGATTTCGTGGGACCGTTGCCCAGATCTATGAAAGGGAACACCATGATGTTAGTTATGGTGGATAAGTTTACAAAGTGGGTAGAAGCTGTTCCATTGAGGGCAGCTACGTCACAAGCAGTGATTAAGGCATTAAGGGAGAGAATCATAACTCATTTCGGAGTACCCCGCGTCCTCCTGTCCGACAATGGCAGCCAATTTATAAGTACAGTCCTTACAAATTTTCTAGAAGAAGTAGGTATTCAGCAGAGATTTACCGCACCATACACACCCCAGGAAAATCCTACCGAACGAGTCAATAGAGTGTTAAAAACCATGATAGCACAATATGTGAATGAAAATCACCGGTCCTGGGATGAGCACATCCCCGAACTCTGCTTTGCTATCAATACAAGTAAACATGACTCTACAGGTTTTACTCCCGCCTTCCTCAATTTTGGAAGAGAAATAAGAGCACCGCAACATGCACTTTTGCCTAGCAACAATAACGAAGAACCGATTTCCGTGCGGCAAGAGAGGCTAAAAGCCATTTATAATCTCGTAAAAACTAACCTGCAAGTTGCTGCTCAAAAGCAAGCACGTGGTTATAACCTACGACACCGAGCTTGGAAGCCCAGCATTGGAGAGCAAGTTTTCAAGAGAGTAAAAACCCTCTCCTCAGCCGCTAAACACTTCACCGAGAAGTTAGCACCCCGTTACGAAGGCCCTTATGAGGTCATACGATTTGATTCTCCCGTTATCGTGGTTTTGAGAAAACTGGAACGACAGAACGGAAAGAGAAGCAGTATAGTTCGATCTCACTTAAAAGACCTCAAAGGATTCTCAGCACAAGAGAATAAAATAACTGACGAAGACAAGCTGGCCATCAGTAAGTCCACAACCGCCGAGCAGTCAACAACTCAAATGGAGCAGTCTGATAACCAGAATACCAACCAGCCATGGAACAGGCAACCAACGCGGCCATCGAAAATACGACCAGAAGTTAGGTCTGTTATTTTTATCCCGACAGTGCCCGCTACAGCCGTTCCACCACAGTCCAACACAAAAACCATGGGAGATCGAAAGGTGAGCATCAAGCCGAGAAGCCAAAAAGAAAAGGTTGAGCCACGCAAAAGGCCGACACCATCACCAAAGGCCCCCACAGTCACAGTTTCCCTGACTCCCGCTGCTGCCACCACTTCCAAAAAGGCTAGACAAAGGCGCTCCAGTTATAAGCCGAACGAAGCTGCTATCACCAAGCGTCCTGATCAACCGCCGAGGGCACCTGCCGCCACCGCTTCAGCTACTAGGAAAGTTGCCGATACCAGAAAGCCTCATGGTCCTGTGTTATCACCAGCCATAAAACTTATCACCGCCGCCGCCGCCTCCACATCAACCACCATACCGTCAACTTCCGCCACCGCCGTTGCTGCTTTTGCATCGCCCGCTGCCTCTTCATCACCCGCCAGTAACATTATGCCCACATCCAGTTTAAACATGTATTATTCAATGCCGTCAACATCCACCGCCGCTCTCGCTGCCATTGCTCCCGCATCAGTCGCAGCGTCCCCAGCTACCGCCGCCGTTACATCGAAATATTTGACCGCACGGGATCTTAAATTTCCGATCATGGTAAAAACGGATAGGCCAACCCCACCAGACACAACAACTGGCCAACAAGTCAACAAACCACGTCACACAGAAGATCCTTTCCTGGGAATTTCCATCACGAAGCACCCAACATACAACCCTCGATATAGACGCCAACGATTCACGTTTATACGCCGCTACGGACGGGTAGACGTCAGAATCATTAAGCCAGGAGTGGCTATTCTGACTCATCGCGAGACAGGTCTCAAGAAGAGAGTTACCTTTTTGCCCTAAGTCTACATAAATATGAAGTATATTTTTTTTTTATAATTAAGTTTTCGTGGAGAAATATGAAGTTTTTTTTTAATAATGCATCAATGTTTTAAGTTCCTATTTTGAAGTCAATTTAAGTTTTGTATACGTTTTGAAAATCCTTAGTTTCTTTTAAGTTTATTTTACTTCTGTGAAGTGATTTTAAGTTTTTTTTGAAGAAAATATAGTTACAAAAAAATAATTAGAGGAAAAAAAAAATGAAAAGAAAGGAAAAAAGTTGAATTTAATTTTGGGCTTTCAACCCACATGAATTTCAAGACGAGAAGGTTCTCGTCTCCAAAGGAGGAGGGGTATGTAACGAAGCGTTCCATGCTGCTTCACTTCTTTTACTTTTACTTTCGTATTATTTTATTTACATGTGAAAATTGTACTTCACTGCATTCAATTCACACATAGTATGGATACGTGACGTCACAGCAAAATCCATATTATCATTTTTCGTTCATCACTTTTCAATTCACATTCAGTCTTTACTGAAAAGGTAACATGAGGATCTGCTTGGATGAACGAAAAGCACCTCTTCGGTCATACAATAAGTCAGACGACAATAATAGTAAATTTGGTTTAACCAATCATATTACTTCCGGTCGAAGACATTCGAGACGAACTGGTCATTTAGCTTTATTGCTTTCTCGAGGCTTCCCCCCACCAGTGGTAAGGGGTTTCGTTGAAAGTTTAGGTAGGAGAGATTGCCCAACTATTTCTTACTACGGCTTCCCCCCACCAGTGGTAAGGGGTCTTAGTTCGAAGTTGAGCGTCCTAATTGCCACCAGGGGCGTAGTACCTGCTGATGTGGTAGAGTGCTTTGCACCTACCAAGTTAATTGCCACCAGGGGCTTCGGTACCTGCTGATCTACCAGAGCGTTCTAGCCTGCTGTTTTGAGTGCCACCAGGGGCGTAGTACCTGCTGATGTACCAGAGCGTTCTAGCCTGCTGTTTTGAGTGCCACCAGGGGCGTAGTACCTGCTGATGTACCAGAGCGTTCTAGCCTGCTGTTTTGAGTGCCACCAGGGGCGTAGTACCTGCTGATATACCAGAGCGTTATAGCCTGCTGTTTTGAGTGCCACCAGGGGCGTAGTACCTGCTGATGTACCAGAGCGTTCTAGCCTGCTGTTTTGAGTGCCACCAGGGGCGTAGTACCTGCTGATGTACCAGAGCGTTATAGCCTGCTGTTTTGAGTGCCACCAGGGGCGTAGTACCTGCTGATGTACCAGAGCGTTATAGCCTGCTGTTTTGAGTGCCACCAGGGGCGTAGTACCTGCTGATGTACCAGAGCGTTCTAGCCTGCTGTTTTGAGTGCCACCAGGGGCGTAGTACCTGCTGATGTACCAGAGCGTTATAGCCTGCTGTTTTGAGTGCCACCAGGGGCGTAGTACCTGCTGATGTACCAGAGCGTTATAGCCTGCTGTTTTGAGTGCCACCAGGGGCGTAGTACCTGCTGATGTACCAGAGCGTTATAGCCTGCTGTTTTGAGTGCCACCAGGGGCGTAGTACCTGCTGATGTACCAGAGCGTTCTAGCCTGCTGTTTTGAGTGCCACCAGGGGCGTAGTACCTGCTGATGTACCAGAGCGTTCTAGCCTGCTGTTTTGAGTGCCACCAGGGGCGTAGTACCTGCTGATGTACCAGAGCGTTTTAGCCTGCTGTTTTGAGTGCCACCAGGGGCGTAGTACCTGCTGATGTACCAGAGCGTTATAGCCTGCTGTTTATTTGATGCGTAAAGCATAATACCCAAGCCTAACGTCATTTTTAAGGTCTACATTTAAGCTACATTACCCGAGACCGAACACCAGGAATAGGACTGAATTGTCAGAAACCAGTGTAACCGATACAAGGCAGCAAGACCAGATTCCAGAAACGCAAGTGAATTGTTTCCAGTACCAGAACTAACCGCAGTACCAGCAACGTATATCAACAGAATATTGTGTGTTATAAATATAAGAGTTGTTTTCAATAAAGATTTTGCAATAAGGTTCTAAGACCTTTTCCTCTGAAGTTTCGTGTTTTCTTCAGGACGACCCTGGCGAGACCGGCGAGCATAACCTCGGCTGGAAAGCAAAAAGCACATCACACTCTCATAACAATTGGTTTTTTTACTGTGGTCGGGTCGTTACCCCAACGCACTAACCTCCAATCTGTAGGGCCATGGGTTTAATGTTGCAATTCTTTCCTTGATCAACATTCGCACTTACAAGTTAAGCAAGTCCTGGCATAAAGCCATGACCAGTATCCGGCGGCTACCAACTTGGAGGTATTGTAAGCACTTGATGTGTAGGAAAAGATACAGCTCGAGGCCCCCAGTTCCTACAACATCCAACCACTTTTGAGTGGATTTTCGAAAACAGTAAAAATACATCAATTTTCGACTAGCGCTTGAGAACAAATGGGTGGTCGCAGAAAAAACCCTTGAATAGGGTTTATTGGAAATTGTATATGCTTTCAATGGTAGCTTGATGTAATTTTCGAATAGTTGGTAGTTTTCGAGCCATTAGTGAAAAACTCCCAAAAAATGCATTTTTGCATCATTTTTTGCATTTTTTCCATGTTGCGTCATGAAATTTTGTTGGCAAACCTCAGATTCAGATTCAGGACCCTCGAAAACATAAAGGTGCGAACAAATCACCGTACCGTCAGAAGGGGAACGCTATCTCTTTTTGGCATTCCTATTTCACCAAATTTCAGTTTTACTTAAGTAACCAAAGTTAAACGAAACTTGACGAAACCTTCCACTCCGCAATTATAGCGGCGTCATATGCTTTCTGTGCATTCGCTTGTTTTCTTCCGACCACTTAATTGCCCCTTCGAGCATTATAGTTCTAGCTTAAGAATGAATTCCCTGAGCTTGCCAAGAAAGCTATATTAAATTTGCTACCTTTTGTTACAACGTACCGCTGCGCTGTGCTGTCAAGTAGGCTTTTCAGCGTATACTTACACAAAAACTAAATACAGATCCAGACTGGACGCTGCCAGATATGCGAATACAACTTTCGGACGTAGAAGTTGGTTTAAAAACAATTATAAATCAAACAATGAAACAGATTCATTCCTCACACTTAATAAAAAGTGATTTTAAAACGTGTTGTTTTTCATTTTTTGCTATTGTCAGGATGGGGTTCCAAAATATATTAAGGCATTGTTTAGGGTTCCACAGCTTAAAAAGTTTGGGAACCGCTGCTCTACACGGCTGTAAAAGGTCAGCTATTTTCAGTAATTGGTCAGCCATAGATTTTTTTTATGAATATTGAATGAATTTTAGAAAAAAATTCAAAGTCAAAAACGTTTTTTGGCACCTCATTTTAGGGAAATTTGCAAAAAATATGTGCCATCTGAAAAATCTCTTGATCTATATAAAAGGTCAGCTGGTTTCAGTAATTGGTCAGGTGTAGATTTTTTTGATGAATTTTTAAAAATTCCAAGGTCATAGTGATTTTTGGCACCTCATTTATGGGAAATTTGCAAAAATGTAATACCATCAAAAAGGCCTTTAGAACTTTATAAAAGGTCAGCTAGTTTTAATAATTGGTCAGCCAGCCATAGGTTTTTTTTTAATGAGTTTTTAAATTAGTGTTCAAGGTCACGCGCGATTTTTGGCACCTCATTTATGGAAAAGTTACAAAAATTTAATACCACCTGAAAGGCCCTAGGATCTTTACAAAAGGTCAGCTAGTTTCAGTAATTGGTCCGCTGTAGATTCGTTTTTACGATCTTTTAAAGTATTTTTTTCTAGGTCACGAATCGTTCATGACCTTGAAAATAAAACTTAAAAAAAAATCGTATCAAAGAATTTATAGCTGACCAATTACTGAAAGTAGTTGACCTTAAATGAAGGTCATCTTTTAAAATTCGAAAGCTAGAGTAATTTTGAAAAGTGGTCATTTTAGATTATTGAGTTTTTCACAATGGTCATCTTTCATAATTCAAAAATTTCAAAAAATGAGAAGGGAATATACAGAAAAAAAATCAACAAAAATTTTCAAAAATCAAAAAAAAAGTTAAGTGGTAGTCATTGATGTTAAAAAAATTACCTATCGAACACATTTATCAAATTTGAAAAAAATCGATTTTTGAGTCGCAGCGTTCTTTTGGCCCACTATTTTTCAAAATCGATTTTCTCGAAAACTGTAGGTGGTCAAAAAAAAAAAATTAAAGTGTGGTCAAAAGTGGTCATTTAAACGGGCATCTTTTACGAAAAAAAAATCACAAAAATAATTCGTTTAAAATGCGAAAAACAAAGGATATTGTTGACTTTTTAAGGAAAAATTAGCTCGGTATACACCAACTGTAAGGAAAGATCTTTCTCTGTTCTTCGGATGTTGAAAAACTCTCTTTACTCGATGATGATGAGAAAACCGAGCCATTTTCGAAAACATAATTTGAAAGATGTTCTTAAACGCAAACAGTTTGCGATACACCCTCCTCTGCAACACGGCTTTTTTGAAAAAGCAATAGAGCAATCAGTTCAAGTTTTTTGACGTTATTTCCAAATCGATTTGGGTGCTTTTCCCTTGGGCGTTATTTATTTGCCTAAATATATTTCTTATATTTAAGTGGTTTTTATAAGAAGTTTGTATTCTATAGGTGTAACAAAACGTTCACTAGAAATGCAGTCAAATATAAATTAGAATGCTGATCCACAGACAACTAGACTACATCCTTAAAAAGTGCGACTTTCCGGAACAGTTTCCGTTGCTCTAAATTGAACTGTTTTATGTTCCAGTTAAAATAATAACATCTTTCTTGTTAGCCTCTTAAAAAAGCAAATTATATTAACCGATTAGAATAAACAACTTATTTTTAATAATTCAACGGTAAGGGTTGACCTTCAATTTAAAATCGAAACGTTAGCGTAGGAAGGTACTTTGTACAACTTATCGAAAAAATGCAAATCGCATGAATGGAATATAAACAAAATTACATATTACACTCATACTGATATCGTGTATGCATGTGTATGTTCCTTTAAAGCTTACCAAAATTACTTCGATATTAGAAGAAAAACAAAACGAAAATAATAAAAAGGAAAGGCAGTTCAATTACAAATTCAGGCGTACGCTGAGGGTTTGCGTATAATACACCCACAATGGAGCTGCTTCCAAGGGACCAAAAATTAATATTCACGTCATCTATTGAAATGCATATTTTATCTACCCGGGCTCAATTGAAAGATCCTTGTTGGGTGATAACACGCAAATCCACTACAATCTTTTTATTTTGTGTTATTCCCCAACTGGACACACATATTATACTACATGTACCTTGACCTAAGTTATACCAGCACTAACACTCCTAAATTATGTAAACATGGCCGACAACATTGTTACACTTAAGAACGACGACAGGCAAGCAGAGTATAGTTGCTTTAGGTGGATTTAAGTGGCGCCCAATATAAAACCACCCAATACCCACCGCACTCATAGGCTGCGTGGTGTGAGAGAATGTGCCTCGCAAACACATACAAATTACCTAATTAAGTTAATCGGGCAAGTGAAATCAATTCTATTTGCTCTTTCTCTGACGGTTATATGTTCCGAACATAGAAGAGGAGTCGTTCTCTGGCATGGCTTCCAGTTGGATGAGTATAATATTGGCAGCTCTAACCAGACGCTAAGAATATCATAGTTAGTGGTAATGGTTGGTGATGAATAAATTGAAATAATGCCAGCGTCAAAATCGAAGATCACATACACAATTAACTTGCCAAGCTTGGGATAGGGATAACAGTCAAATGTCTAAAATAATTCATCTAATGGATTATTTGGGTACATGTAATTTTGTGGATTAACTTGGAATTTGTTTGTAGTTATTTAGATGGTGATCAAGATTTACTCTTGGGTTGCCGTACAATACTTTGGTTAATGTCAGTGGTAAGGTGCCTATATTGAATTTTAATGTTTAGTTCTTTTATGCCAACTATAAGTTCCACAAAAATTTTTTGGCAGCTTTAGTCACTGATTTATAAAGAAGAATGAGCGTTTTGTCTCATATGTTGTAACACTTTCTGAGCTAAATCATTGTAAAGGTCTCAATTAATGCTCATTTAAACCTGTCCAAAAAAGAATATGACAAATGCCGTTTCGAAAAGTGAGCAGTACATATACATATATGTAGTTCAAACTAATTAAATAATTTAAATTTTTTTGTTTTGAGATTTCATAACGATTTCATAAGAAAGTTTTAAGATCTGCACATTTGAAATTTTAATTTATTGCACTTTGTTATTGACATTGTTTCTACTGTGTCAAATTTTGATTGCGGTTTTTTGGGCATTTAAGAGTTATATGAAAATGAAAACACTCATTCAGTCAGCATTTTTCTGACTTGAATATAGTATTCCTTTTCAATTTTCACATGAAAATGACATAGAAGTCAAAAAAGAAAAGGAAGCTCCATACTTCTGAGGAAGAGCTCCTCCTTGAAACTGATATTTATCGAAAAAAAAGTAAACTAGTAAATCCAAGTAATTAGAGGGTAGTCCAGACTCCAGAGAATGTTCAAAATAGTCAGAAAACTGTTTTAAAAGTAGATACTGCTGAAAAATGAGAACATCAAATAATAAAGATATAGAAGAAGTACCCCAGGAGAAGTCTTTGAATGTTGGAGGTACCAGATTAACTGCACCACCTCCAATCATAATTTCCGGAGTGTCAATGTTTGTATGGATAGTAGAAAAATTCACGAAGATTATAATTAAGACAGTGGAAAGTCATTTTTAAGAAACGCCCACCGCACCGCCAGCCGGTGCGAATAGATCTATCACCGAAGAATTCAACAGAGAGGAAATTCTGTGGCACTCGTACGAAAAAAAAGCTACAAGATCAATCAAAGTAGTAGCAAGATGCTTTCACTTCTCATATGTGGCCAAAGAAATTATCGAAGTCCTTGTCTAAAAAGGCTTCTTACAGATCCTCCCAGTCTGGTTCTCAATTTCCAATACAGCCATGAAGGAACTTCAAGTGCTCGAAAGCAAAATACTTAGAATTAGCACCGGGCTAAACTTCGAACGGCAGCTACGGAAACACTACAGGAATGAATACCTCCACACAGAAGCGAAAATAGTCCCTCTGGACAGGTACCTATAGTGGTCTCTGCAAAGAAGATAGTAGAAAACATCCACAGTCACCCAAATAAGCTGATGAGAAGGCTTGCCACCGAGCGACGACAACCCGAGCCGAGGTACCTCAGTGTGATGAAAACCCAGGATGGTAACATTATCCCCATAGACAACGAAGAAGCAGTTTCCTTCTACGCTGACACAGGGTCAGCCTACTACCGTTACCGTGGCTAAGTGCCAAACCATCTAACAATCGACACTTCCACACCAAAATCACCACTAGACAACCGGAATGGAACACCCCGAGAATGAAAAAGTCAGCCGACACTTAAATAAATTTTGACATGTATTCTATATAATTATAAAATTTTAAACCTAACACATAGTATAAGGTTTGGTCCCCTATGTGCCAAAAAATGTAAATTTTTCAATGTATCTTATTAGTTGTAAGCCAAATTGTATATATTATGTTCAATAAAATAAATTGAATTGAATTGGTTCCTTACAGATAAATGTCACTTATACCAATCATGGCAAAAGTTTTGGAAAAACTATTCCTGAAAAGGCTTAGCAAAATAATTTTACATTTAGAACTTGAGTTAAAACTTCATAGGACCCTTTCCAGGCAGTACCTTCCTCAAAGTACCGAGATCCTAAGTTAAGGATAAACTTTTTAGGGCCAGTTTTTCATTGCGAGATCATCCTAGTCTCGGGTTTAAACCGGAGTTTACTCCAAAAACGTGTTTTTCAGTCAATTTAAATGGAAAGTTAACTCGTCTAATTTGGTAGTTAACTCATACACCAAATTGAGGGTCCTTTTAGTTGTGGCGCCATCTCGATTTCGATATTGAAAGTTATTGCCAGTGCAATTCGTTGTGGCACCATCTCTATTCCTATGCGTAAAAGGCGTATAGAAGAGTGATATCCATAGTGTCGCACATCGTTGGCCTCAGAATTTTAACTGCTGAAAGATATAGTTAATCCTCAACTGAAAAACTGTTCCTGAGTTAACTCAGGGTTAATTTATTTTCAGGATTAGCTAGCTCTGATTTAACTCAGAGTAAAGCCTGAACTGAAAAACTGTGGCCCTTATAGGTCCAGTTTTTCAGTGCAAGATCATCCTAGTCTCGGGGTTAAACCTTGGTTAACTCCATAAACGTGTTTTTCAGTCAATTGGAATCCTAAGTTTACTCCGAGCTAACTCGTCTAATTTGGTGAGTTAGCTCAGGGACCGAATTGATGGCCTTTTCAGCTGTGGCGCCATCTCGATTTCGATAAGGAAAGTTATTGTCATTGCAATTTCGTTGTGGCGCCATCTATATTCTGATACGTGAAAGGCGTAGATGGGTGATATCCATAGAGTCACTCATCGTTGGCCCTAGATTTTTGAAAGATAGAGTTAGTCCTCTACTGAAAAACTGTTCCAGAGTTAACTCGGGGTTATTTTAATTTCAGGATTAGCTTGCTCTGATTTAACTCAGAGGTAATCCTGAACTGAAAAACTGGCCCTAAGAAGAACCAAAAAGAGCATAAAAGCTAAGGGAAATTATTAAAACTTAAAATTCCCCCAAACTTTTAAAAATTCCGAAAGAAAAATTATGTCGACCATTCATAGATTGGACCGGATATAGCGATGGTGTTAGTACTCTACCTAGGTTAAGTGACAAGAATTTTTTAGAACTCTCCATCCTCTTAATCGGTGGAGAGCTTCCTGCCACTTTGACAAACCTACTTAATACAAGGCTTCAACTCTGAGTATGCTTAATTTGGTGCTAGTTATGTAAGTACAAAAACCACAGTCTGGCTGGGTTGCCGTAGTTGATTTTAAAGATTGGTCAAAATAAATTTATTACTACAAGACTGAAATTAATATATTATTTATGGAATAGTTTATGCATTCTTATATGAATGGAAAAAAAAATGCCAAACGATTTCAGCGTTCGAAAGTGCTTTAAGTTTCTATAGTTCAATAAATAGCATTGGCAATTTTGAGAAACTTGTTTCATAAAACCCTTAAAATTCAAGTCTTATCGACACATCCAAGCCAATCTTTTTTTTCATGGTCTGGTTGAGGAAATATTCGAACCAAAGTGTTTTTACCGATTTTCTCGATTTTCTGCCCCCCTAACGAACCGAGCTTTCAAAATCGTTGCAGTTTTCAGTGCTGAATAGGATATTAACACACTTTCCCAAAAATGTAAAAATTTCATCACGAAAATCTTTCATGGATTTTGAAGAAAAGCATGGATAACCCCTTGCCGTTTTTTTTTTTCAAACAAATATGACTTTTTTTCAAAAATTGTGCTTTACGTTTTTGGAAAGGTCTATTCAAACCCTATAAGCACATGCAAGAAAATTTTTGTTCATGGTCTGGTTGAGAAAATATTCGCACCCAAGGTGTTTTTACCGATTTTCTGCACCAACAACCTACCTTATTGTCTTTGGATGATGATATTTCGGAATCCATGCCTTGTAGAACCTTGTAGTAAAAATCAAAAATCAAGAGCTTTCCAAAATAGAAAACCAGAATCTTCTATGATGTCTGGTTCTCGAGACATTCGCATCCGAAGGTTCATGCGTAGATCTGCGTATATATGCGTAGAATTGCGTAGAAATGCGTAGATCTGCGTAGAAATGCGTAGGCTTGCGAAAACTTTTTGTATTTTAAATAAAATAAATTGCAGTGCATGTCAATGGAAAGGTCTTGTATATTTTAATCAGTCATGGCTAGCTAAGTTAAACAATAACGATAAGTAAAGTTTTCCGTACTTAAAGAGTTGCCATGTATTTTTTTTTTATTTAAGATAAATGCCAAATTCACTGCACCTGCTTTTCAGAGCCGTTTATAGATTATGCTCTCTTCTTGACTATGAAGAAATAGTGCAAGACGTAGTTGGGGTTCGAAAGTGCTTTTCAGACGAGCCTAATGTTTTTAAAGTAGGTAAAACAAGACATTATTATTTCTATATTTTTCCAAAGTGTTCAGTATTTTTCAAAATTATCAAACTTGTTTTTCCAAAGTCGGGAACATATATTCGAATATATCTACCTATAATCTGCCATATAGTGTTTCACAACGAAATGATCCGAACCATAATTCTTTTTACCGCACCGAGTCCTGGTTATTTTTATTAACTCCACGTATAACCGCACTATCTTACTGAATCCAGAGATTTCAATAAATTGTTCAACTAATTATTCTGTAGAAGTTCTATACTTCTATACGGACCAGCACGCTACTGTGTTAAGAAGAAAAAACGTATCTGTATTTTTGTCATTTTTAAATAAATGCGTTTTTCTATTTATGTATGTAACTTTTTTATTTTTGGATGAATTTGTTTCATACTTTAAGGAAACGATAAGTAGTAAAATTATTATTTTTTGATCAAAAATTAATTTGATTATGTTTAATAGAAGTCTTGTTAAATAAATTTCATGTTAAGAATATCTGCCGTATCTGCAAGTAAATAATTTTCTTTTCCGGATTTACGAATATTTGTTTGGAGTTACGTTTATTTTTCTTATGAAAAATGCAGATACGTCAATTTATCTTAAAAAGGCATGGTTTTTAAAAAAAGCAAGATAGTGATTTTATTATTAATTTATTATTATTATTATTATTATTTTATTAAGGATGTCCAAACAGGCCCTAACTCAAAACAAACAGCCAAAATGTCAGTTACGTTTTTTCTTCATAACATTGCAGTGCGGGCAACTGCTTATCTAGGAACTAGAAAGCTAACCATTTTTGCGTCTGATTGTTTATCTTTTAATTTATTTCTACTACAAAGTGGATCTCAAACTGGAACAGTGCTCTCCTTAAGAACCCTCACCACTAAGCCCTCTGTGGTTTTAAAGCGGCGAGGGTATTGCGTCTAGCAAAACTCGAACCAAGCACCCGAAAATAATTGTTTTTAGCATAAAGATCATTCACGGTGAATACTATCGAAAACAACTTAGTACTATGCTTGAACACCATGAAATTTTCTACACAAAAACTAAATATATTTTTCTTACAGCTGTAACTTCGAAGATATCATTATGTATCGGAAAAATTTCGTCTAAAGCATAGTTTACAGTTTCGATGCGAAAAAAAAAAATCAAAATTTTCAAAACAATTTTCCACCTATTCTGCGCACCAAGTTGAATAATATTCAAGGCGAAAAACGTTTGCATTGACCTAAACCACCCATTGAGTCATTAATTAACCCTTAATTGACAAACTATAGGCCTAAAAATGGAAAATAATTATTTTTGGATGCGAAAACCATTTGCATGCAAATAATGCCTTGAGGTGAATATTTTTTTTTTCGGAAGTATAAACCGACCATCAAAAAAAAATATTTTATTCACCACACTTTTTTTTGCATGCAAATCAATTGCCGGTCCATTGTTTTGCATGACATTCCATGACAGCATAGTTTTTTTATTTTTGCACGAAACTGTAAGCCAATCATGCAAATAATTAATTTTACATTTCACCTCAATTATTCTTGACATGCGAGAATATTTGCATAGATTTTTTTTTGCGCACGGGAACTGTAAACTAGGCTTAAAACCAAAAATCCCCTTTTTACGTTTTGATGAATAAATAAATAAATAGGCTATAGTATTGCCCACAAGAAACATTATGATACTTTATTCGATACGAGCGCACAGTTCCAAGATATTGCGACTGTAAAAAATGTTCTAATCTCATAAATTGCCGGTTTTTCGAAAATATTAATATAGCTAATATATTAAATATTCGTGCTTCCAGAAAGTCTATTCTTTTATTTTATGTTAAAAAAGTAATTTCAATCCAATGCTTAAGAAAATCTATATGCCCCGAAAAGTCAGTATTTTGCAATTTGCCATTTTTATAGTCATAATATTTTGGAACTGAGCGCTTTGTTTTTAAAAAAATCTGTTATCGAACTTCTTCCAGAGAATTATCTAAACAATTAGCATAAACTTTGTTTTAAAAACTTTACCGTTTAGAGTAAAAACCCGGTATTTTTGAGTTTTGGCCAATTTAACTAACATATATATTTTAATTGATCACTTTAAAAAAATACATATATTAATGTTTTCTGTAAGAAGTCCATATGACCAACAAGTTTCGGCCAAAATTTTTCGACAAAAAATTAATGTTTAGTGTTGTTTATGAAAAACCTTCCCATGTAGTAGGTTCTTCTTCACCTTTTTGAAATAGGAATAAATTTTTACTGGTCGCTTTTACGGAAAAAAGTGGCATCATTTTTCTTATAGGAAATACTAAAACCTATTTCATGAGAACAAATAATAATTTTTTGACAACTTCTTAAAATGAAAATAATGATCTAAGTTGGGTCTTGTGTGTAAATGGAAATTAACACACAAGTGCAGTGCATGCTGCGCATTATACATCAATTTATATTGAATAATTTTGAATGAACAACAACAACTTGTGTGTGTTACCACCAAGTTTATAGGCTGGTGTTATAGCTATTTCACGAGAGCCACCTCGATCATCAGACTCCTTTAGTGGTGCTTAGTCTGGTTATGCTCGTATTAATTGAAAAACTCTTTGCCGTCATATGGGAGCGAACCATGTGTGTGTTAATAAAAATGCTAGTCGCTGTTGCAATTGATAAACAACGAAACCTGCATTAGGATAGAGCTAACCATGTGGCTTCAGTGGCGCGGTGTGTAGTGCATCGGCCTCTGAATCGCAAGGTTCATGGTTCGCTCCCATATGACGGCAAAGAGTTTTTCAATTAATACGAGCATAACCAGACTAAGCACCACTAAAGGAGTCTGATGATCGAGGTGGCTCTAGTGAAATAGCTATAACTCCAGCCTATAAACTTGGTGGTAACACACACAAGTTGTTGTTGTTCATTAAAAATTATTCAATGAAAATAATGATCTTTTGAAGTTAAGGATCTTAGAAAAACAAAAGGTTTTGTGTAGAAAATTTCATGCTGTACAAACTTGTTATTAAATTTGTTTGATAGTTTTCTCCATTAATGATTTATATGCCAAAAACCAAAATGTTCGTCATTTTACCCTTTTTGATTTGATATGATATCTTCTACGCAGTCATTCGGTGGGGACAAAAAGTGCCTAGCCCCTTATGTAAAAATTGCATGAACCACAAGTTTTGTAGTAAATGTTTTCCTGTCACGTTTACCTTTCAAAAGTTATAAAACGAAGAACCAATTTTTTGACATTAGCAACAGGGCTGTCGTTTCACTTTTTCAGAAAGCAGTACTTCGAGGAAAAAAATAGCAGTACACAGCAGTACGGCAGTAAAATATATATTTACAAACATAATTTTTAATGCATTTAATTTTGTTTAAATGCATATATTGTTCATTAAAAATTATCACATACGCACCCATTACCTATTTAACTCTAGCGCACTGCAATGGTGGTACTAAAAAGTTTTCATTACATAAAGACTCTTGTTATGTTTGTGCACGTTTTCTCAAAATCTGTTGCTTTTAGAAAAAAAGTTAATATTTTTGGGTAGAATTTTCTAAGCTACATACAATATTTATTGTAATTATTTTTTTTTTCTTTCCCTTCCTTAATAGACCAAATTTGACCCACTTAAATTTCATTAGTACATACATACATAGGTACCTATAAGCTTAGATAATTTTACTGTCTTAAAGTTAATTTTCGTCATTTTGTTGTAAAATTAAATTGAATAAATTGAATTAAATAAATTGAAACCACTTCTTTTTCCAGATGGTGGCCTTACTTACCCTGAACACCACAATAACTTGGTTTATAATAGGCTTTTTTCTTTTTTAGCTCCGAGCACAGCACTGAGTTGTCAAAAAAAGATCTGTGTTTCTTTTTTAGCTCCGAGTACTCAGAGCGCTCAACTTGTGTTTCTTTTTTAAATCAAAGGTAGCTCGGAGTACGCTCCATGAGCTCAGGATAAAAAGACCGAGCGAATGGAGCAAAAAGCTGAGCGCAGCAAACTTCACTTTTTTGTTCACTCATTTCAAGTGGACGCGTTCAACACATAAATTTCAGTTTATAATTTTGAATTTTTCGAGTTTGTGATTGGCCAGCTGTCTGATGAAAATTAAGTTATTACTCAATTTTGGTGAGTTGAACGCATCGCAATCGTATGACATTTCAGAGCTCAGGTGTGTTTCAAAATTAGATCAGAGAGCTCTGATCATACTCTGCTCAGAGCTAACTCCGATAGCTCGAGCTCTACTCCATGCTCTGCTCAGAGCTAAAAAAGAAAAAGATTGAATGAGAAAACGTAGCCAAACGCATATAGTACAAACAATATTGCTGATCGATTAATGCTATTTTAATAGATGTTGTTTGAAGAAAAAGTATGGTAATATTTTTTGTATAGAATTGAATAAGCTACAATTTTACTTTGATATTTAATTCCAAAAAGCTGATAGTTTTCGTGAAATTAGCAAAAAACTGAATTTTACACTCTTTTACTTCTCTAAAAATTCTTACTTCAGCCAAAATTTAGGGTGGTTTTGGAAATTGCTCAGGAAGTCAAAACAAAAATTCAGGTTTGTAGGAGTTTTGTGGAAGTACATAAAAGTCTAAATTTCCTGGGCTAGAGATCCATTAATATAATTTAACATTGCTTGACAGATGGGTGAAAAACTCCATTTTGACGTTTCTGGAATATTTTATTTCAAATGACATCAAAACGTCCATAAACTTCCTTTTTTCGGATTATAACCTAGCCTTGGATTTATTCCGCCTATTTGCCATTTGTTGTTTTGATTTGAACATTTTTCTTTACCTATACTAGCTATTTTGTGTGCCTTTTCTTGCGACCCAATAGGTTTATTTGTTATGGTTGCAGCAACTACAGCATGATAAGTTAAAATGCAATTAATTTTTTTTTACAAAAACAATTTTTATTATCATTTTTCTTTTTAGTTTTTAAAATTCTTATTTTATTTTTTATGTCTATTTTTTAACAATTTTATATCATTTTTATTATAAATTTTAATACATAAGTACATCATATATATGTATATATATATTTTTTTGTATACATAATTTAAATACAACTTAGGTCGTTCAATCTCAACAAACAATCAAATCTAATATTCAAATGAAAGCTATGATTATTGTAATTTTAACGCATTCACACATATACAATACATACATACGTAAATCATTCTTATATAAAATAAAATAAAATATGCTAGTTTATAACTTTTAAATTAATTTTTTTATTAACAAAAAGACCAGATTCAGACCGTATAATAATACTTTTTTTTTTTTTATTCCATAGAAATAATTACACATTTCTTTAGCACTATTATTGTTTTTTTTCCAAGGATAACTATACACTCTTTCATCTTTTTTGCTAACACGATAAGAGTTTTTTTTACTTAATTTAAGCTATAGGTAGTTAAATATGTTCATTCACTAAACTAGATTTGTTTTATTTATTTTTTTTTACAAAAAGGAAGAATTTCACGTTTACTATTTTCGATATGTACAAATTTTTTGTTGGTTTTTACTAAACGGATGTATATATAATATGTATAAAGTTTATGTCCCGTAATTAACTAAGGTATTTCTTTTAATTGTTTCCTTAAACAAAAATATAATAATCTTTATAGAAAAATTTAGTATGCACACATAGATACAATTTACTAATTGGCTAGAAGTTTTTCTAAACAATATTAGAAGCATTCAACTTTTATTTACAAAGTTTTGTAATAATAAATTCATTTTTGTTTAAATTTTCTTAAATACAAACACTTATAAGTTTATTTATGTTTTTTTTTTGTAGGAAAAAGAAAACTAAAATACATTCATAGTGGAAAATAAAATAAATAATTTATTATTCTAGAAAAAACAGTTTAAATTTTTCTTTAAAGTCTTTGATACAATGGCCTCGAGCCACTTTTCGTCGATATTAGATATGCGCCTCAAGATATGGCTAGCTGACGAATAAATATTCACTTCTATGTGAATATTTAACGGTTGTGTGTGTGGGTTGGGGTTAGGGTTGGTTTTGTTTTGGATTTTATATACAACTTTCCTGTATTCGGTTAGATGTTGTTACGACTTCCGGTCGAAACCGATATTCACTTAGTGACGACGTCACTGACTGATTATTCGGACTAAGGAGACTTACTTCCATGGATTGAGGGGTGGGCTGTTGAGTGTGTAATACCGCTGCTGGTCCAACTAATGGGGGACTACACGTTATTATGCCTTTGTTATTTGTAGTTAACGTTGCATAACTCTAAAATATAAAGAAAAAAAAAAAATTTTTGATTAAAGACGTAGAAAATAAACTATTTATCAATTAAACATTTTAAAAAATATTTAATGCAAATTTTATGTATAGTGTTTCAAAATTTTGAAAAAAATGAAAAATAATAAATTGTTATTTAAACAAAAAATTGTCTCAGAAATTTCTTGGGCAGAATTAGTAAGGAAAGAGAAATATTTTACTCTTTAGTGAGCACGTTCTTTTGATTGGTGCAGTCCAAATTATTGTTCAAGGTATACCTAGCTTTTATTTATCGAGAGAGAAAAAAGTTTTTGTGATACAGACCACTTTTTTTCGATGATGATTGTTTATTTGTCCTAAATTAATTATTTATAGTAAAATGTACTTTATCCAATTAAATTAGTATTGGTAACTAATCTACATATTACAAAACATATAAGGAAATTTTAAGATTTGCAAATTTGTGCTTGTTTGTTCTATATCAAAAGGAGAATTATATGTTTCATACAAAACAATAACAATCGTTGTGGCGACGTGCTATAGAGGCTAGACAATTGTTTTGATACACAAGTTGTCAAAATAGTATAAACAAAGCAGAGAACACCGATAAACTTAAGAAGGTTTAAGAAACAGCTAGCATTGGCTGGCTTAGAACTTGTCCAACAGGTCAACTGATCCCACTGAAATGCAAGTTCCAATAGCTAATTTACTCCTACAATTAGCCACAAAACGAAAATGGACTACGACCTACGAGTACGCACCTGGAATTTAAGGACACTCTATATGCCAGTTACTACCTACTCAAAAACTTGAATCTGTCCTCTCGCGGTACCAGACAGACAATACCGCGATCCAGGAGATACGATGGATAGGATCAGGGATAACGAAAAGAAAAGATTGCGATATTTATTACAGCTGTCATGATAGACTGATGCAAATGCTGGGATGTGGATTCGTCGAAAATCGATCGAAAATCATCGATTTTAAGCCGATTAGCGATCGCCTTGCTGTGAACCGCATCAAAGCTATCTTCCAGAAAATCAGCCTATTATGTGCACATGCCCCTACCAATGAAGCTGAGGAGTGTTACAAGGAGGAGTTTTATGACCTCCTGGAAGAAGCCTACGGAGCCAGGCCGGAGGACGATGTCAAAGTCGTGCTCGGAGACTTCAAAGCTAAAGTCGGAAAGGAAAAAATCTTTGGTGGATTAGTTGAAAACACAGCAATGAAATATGATATATGAAATATAAGTAGCACTAGTTTCACCAGGCAAAGGATACATACAGCAACCTGGCGATCTCCAGCCGAGACCACCACAGGCTATCAACACCATCCAGAAAAAAGAACCCGTGTTATGATTATGAATGCAAGGCATTGAAGCAGAAGGCGGAAAATGCACGAATACAAATGCTGCAACGGATAACAAGATCGGCAAGAGAGGAGTACCGTGAAAAACTACGGAAAGAGAAAAAATCCCTGCGCAGAAAGAAGAGAGCATCCGCAGCCTCACAGCGCAGGCAGTCGAGGAGTCTGGCACAGCCACCAACACTCCCGGTTATACAAAACCGCCTACCAACTGGCATCCAGTTATAGGACCGGCACGCAAGCTCTTCAAAGCAGCGAAGGGAAGAAGACGTATTTAAGCAGCATTTCCAGCAACTGCTTAATAGGTATTATGTAGAGGAAGCGACAGGGAAACAAAGAAGCAGTCCCAGCGCCCAGTACTGAAGAGGTAAAGAAAGCCATCCAAGCTTAAGAACATTAAATCCGCCCCGGCTTGGATGGCCTACCTGCGGAACTCATCAAGTATGGAGGAGATGTCCTGGTAGGGTGCATGCACCAGCTCATCAACCAAGTGTGTGAGGAGGAAAGTAGTTATGCCCGACGACTGGTCAAATAGCTCCATATGCCCAACTACAGAGACATATCCCTGCTTAATGTTGCCTTCAAGATCCTATCCAACGTTCTATGTGAGCATATTAAACCTTTCTGCAACACTATGATCAGTACTAACCAGTGTGGCCTCAGGCCAAGCAGATCAACGATAGACCAAATCTTCACATTGAGGCAAATCCTGGAAAAGACCAATGAATTTCGAGACCCACCATCTATTCATCTACTTCAAAGCCGCATATGATAGCATAAGCCGCCTAGAGCTTCTATTGTCGATGTCAGAACTCGGGATCTCGAAAAACCTGATCCAGCTATACCGCATTACGTTACAAAATATGCTGTGCAACGTGCAAATGAGAAACAGCTCATCCGAGTTATGCCAGGCGTGTATACAGGGCTCAGACAAGGAGATGCGCTGTCATGTGATTTCTTCAACCGAGTCCTGGAGCAGATAGTGCGCAAAAGGCATGGAATAGTTCTTCTCAACTGCTTGGCTTTGCGGACGACATTGACATAATCGGCTGCTTGAAGCGAGCTATACTTGAAGCTTTCACAGCAGCTATTGATGAACAGGCAAAACGCGTTGGTCTTGAAGTGAATGAGGACAAAACAAAGTATAAGCTATCAAAAAACAAAGCCTCATCTGTCCATCGCCTAGGACAAAACGTCACTGTCTGTTGATAGCAGTAATTTCGAGGTAGTCAAATTACACTAGCGAATCGCTGCTACTTCGGTTTGGGTTCAAAACTCCTTTCTCGAAAGACAAAGTGCACGCTATACAAAAGGCTAATTTTATCAGTTCTCCTCTACGACGCCGAGTGCTGGACGATAAGTAAAAAAGGGGAATTGATACTCGGAACTTTCGAGAGAAAAATTATTCGGCAGATATTTGGTCCTATATGCGAAGAGGGCGGTTTGAGGAGAAGATTCAATTGTGAACTGTACGAGCTTTACCAAGATGTGGATGTAGTCCAAAGAGAAGATTCAATCGTGAACTGTACGAGCTGTACCAAAATGTGGATGTAGTCCAAGGAGCCTTGTTTCGGCTACACTGGCTCGGCCACATCGAGCGAATGAACAACAACAATCCATTCAAGAAAATCTTCTAATCTCAGCCCCCCTATTTACGAGACGACCAGGAAGACCGAACCTCCCCTACAGAGACCAGGCGGTTACAAATGTAAGAGCGCTTGGTCTCGACGACTGGAGGGAGCGTGCTATTGACAGCAACCGATGGCAGAGACCCACCGGGTTCTTCCGGGTTTTTAAGGGTGCTCGTGGTGAATTTAGCAAGCTCGTGGTGAACTGCCAGTTGCCAGGCTTTTGCACCTACCTAAGCTACATATAACAATTGTTTTGGTTTAAAATTTAATGGTTGTTTGTTTTAAGAAGCAGCAAATAAATTTTCACAATAAAATGATTTTTCCTTCTCCGCCACGGTACAAGTTTTGCGAACAAATTGACAGGACATATGTGTAATGTGTTTTGCTGTTTTTTTTCAAACTCAATTTAAGCAATGTTCAAAGAACTTAAAATGCGAACTGCACTTTGAGTGGATTGACAATTTTCCAATCTTACAAAAATAAATAAAAATCTTAAGTTAAAAAACGCTCTCCTGAAAAGTTATGTGTACTTGGCGTGTAGGGCAAACAACAATTCACATGGCGACTTGTTGATGAACATAAGATAGGAACAAGTACGGGCGACCCACCATGCTTTTTTTGTATTTAACTAACTTTACTGTCTATGGGAACTCTAAAATATCTACTATTTTATTTTGTCATTTTTTTCACTTCCTGCCAAATTATTATCTTTTTTAAAAACAAAACCAATTAGGTCATACCTTCAGGAAAAACAGTCAAAAGCTTTCAGTTTTAATCAATAACCTAAGGACGATGTTAAAAAAAAAGAAAAACAAAAATCTCTATTCGGTTTTTAATCAATTTGCTTTTCCTTAAATATCAACAATTTTTAACACACCTAGGTGCTACAAACCCTCAGAAAAAAAATGGAAAAAAAAACCTTTCTTAACACGTGACATTCGTTTTCATTACTTCACCTTCATATTGCCACCCGAACGTCGAACAAGAACCTAAAAGTTATAACAAAACCCCAAGTTCAACTATTCATTAGACTCTCATGCCCGCATCCATTTATTTCACTTAGAACCGCTTCCAGGTATTAACCGCACAGAAGGGACTAAAGTTACCCTAACTAACACCGAATGAGACAAGAGTTTAGTATTACCGGCCATGACCCACCCGTAGGCATATTAAAAATTCAATGAAAAGAAAAAGAATTTTTTATAGAAATAAGAGGTTTCCCTTGCATCTTTTACCACCAAGCACCAAGCAAAGCATAACAACAACAATACATAAATTGTTAGAAGTAAAGGCTAGCAAAGTAACAGGACTACAATAACAACAACACAAACAACAACAACAAAAAGGAAGACAAATAATATTCTTCATTTTTAATCTAACAATAGAAACAGAAGGAGTGTTGTTCAAATGTGAACAGAATAGGAAAAATATACTTATGTGCTTCTCTATAGTACGAGTATATGTTTATATAGTTTTGTCAAGGACTTTTCTTTTATTTCATATACTGTTCGTATAGCTACTAAATTTTACCCCGCAAAAGAACCCAAGCATGTCGAGCCCATCGTTCTTGGTTAACTAAAAGGAAATACTCGTATAAAAACCTCTCTAGCGTCTAGCTGAACTTTTCAAAACGTGATTCTTTTGTTGTTTCCCTGTTCTTCATTAATAAAGAAGAAAGGCTATGTCTAGTCCAGTTTTAGGGACGAAATGAGAGAAATTAATTTGCTTCCAGGCAAATCTTAAAGGAATTAAAAGAAGGAGTGGGTTCATTCATTCAATAGACAAGTTGAAATGAAGGAATCTTAGATAAATTAATTTCTTCAACAATATCTTTGAGCCTTATTAAAACTGGAGAACAAAAATCCTTTTCCCAAATTGATTAAGATGGTTCTAAGGATGTTTCTTTCTTTTTTTTTTTTGAAAAATTAACATGGTATGTATTAATTAAAAGCAAAAAGGCCCAAGTCTTTAAAATTAAACACACAAAAAATCTAATTGATAATTAAGATTAAGTAAATAAAATAAAGATACGAGCAAACAAAAATACTTACAATTTGTTTACTAGGTCTGAATGTATAATGAAGCACTTCATTACCAGTGCTAACTAATGAACCTAAACTAGATACTACTCCATCACTTCCAGTGCCCCCTCGATCTGTGTCATTGCAGTAATCCCTTTGTATCAGTCGAACCGAGGGACTTCGGAACAATGGTGTGGATACCATTGATTTTATTGGACGTTTTTCTGTAACGAAAATGAAAAAAAAAATAAGTTTGATAAAATAATGTAAGCACCTATAATGAAATAGTTTATAATGAATATTGATGCTTATGATTAGCTCGATTATAATTTGCCTTATCATCATTTTTAGCTAAGTATCATACTAAATAAGCCTTAAGATCATACTAAATCGACTTAAATTTAGCACATTTGACCTTTTTCAATCAGGTAATCTTGGTGTTAAGGTTATTGTGTCTGAAATAAGACAATTTTTGTCAGTCATATGTTCTCTAAAGAACTAAAGACTTCTAGGACGTCACTTCGATCCTAAGCTCAATGAAAGAAAAATCTTCATGCACACCTCTCTGTGGTAGAGAGTGGGTAGTATTAACGGGCAGGGGACCGAATAGATGCCGGGATAATCAAACAAACTAGTGTTGCTGGTCAGGGCACTACTTGACCTTAGGATGGTTAAAAGTCCCCAGGACCCAGAAGGCGAAAGAACTGAAGGTGGTGGTCAACGGCATGAAAGATTAGTGGCGGAGGAGCTTATTTTAAAAAGCTAACGGCAGCAGCAAGTTTCGCCTGTAACTCATATTGGGCGGCTATAAAAGGCGTCTATTTTCCTAAAGTGGAATTAATTGCACTCTCGACTGTAGAAATACTGGTACTGAACCTAGATGCTTCCCTTGTTTTAGCCATTTAAACCAACGAATTAGACGCAACCCTCAAAATTTTTCGTCTATCACTTGCGGAGGTAGCAGGTTTTGTGCATCCTTTCATATCCCATACCATCTTTTTATTTATTTTTCAGATAATTAAAGGTCAAAGAAGAGATTCTGTAATTTTTTCCAAATTTGATGTCCCGTTTGTCCTTGATCATGAAAACTATGAATTCCTGCGTACTCAACCGCGCCAAGAGCTTTTCCTCCACCCATTGTCCACTTTTTCTCAATTTGTTTGTGTCATGTCAAAGAAACCATGATATATAACCCAAAAATACCTTTACCTTCGTTCTCTAGTGAACAATTTAAAAGGGATTTTATTTTTGATCCGATCACGAATCTCACTTTTTGGATCTTTGAAACCAAATATTATCACGATCGAAGCAAATCATGCGAAACTTTTGAAGATCCATTCCCGATACATTCAAATAAGAAAGAAAAATGCATTTTAATGAAAAGAAAATTTTGCAAAAGCCAAAGTTACGCAAGACATAGTATCAAAAGACAAAGCTTCAAAACCTTTGAAATTCGTGGTTTCTGGAACGATTTCGATGAATTTGACACAGATGATGGCTGCGACGGAATTAAAATAGAAAAAATATTTTCAAAACAGGTGATCGCTGAAAAAAAATATTTTCAAAATAGGGTGTTTTGAAAAAATATCAAATGTATGCAATTTCACAATTTCTTGAGCGATTTCAATGAAATTAACACAGGTGATGGCTGGTACAGAATTTAAAATAAAAAAAATTCTTTCACTCAGGGATCAACAAAGTTGCAAAATTTTGAAATTTTTTTTGTCAGCTCCCACCTGTGTCAACTTAATTGAATTCCCTTAAAGAACAGTAAAATTGCAAATGTTGACATGACATATTTAGAAACACCCTGTTTTGAAAACATTTCTTTCTTTTTAACTTCTTTTTCAGCTATCACCTGTATTAATTTCACTTAAATAAATCCAGGTACAAGGGAGTTGCAAAATGTTGGAACTTTTCGGAAACACCCTGTTTTGAAATTTTTTTGAGAGAACGATGTTTATTCTTCCCGCATTTTATTTTTTCAAATAATCATTGGAAAAGGACTGCGGAAGGTGCAATTTTTAAATGATATGTCCCTGTAGTGACTATAGTATCAGCTCTTCGTAGCTCAGTCTCGGAAAATCTCTGAGATTATGAAAGATTCGTAGAGCAAAAAAAAAAACGGCAATGATATCACCTTCAGTGTGAGTAGGTACTTTGAGTATTCACTACATGATCAATTTACCATTCTATAAAGTCACATCCGGTTCTTTTAAGTATGTACCTATGTGCTGGTGGCAAATAAAGTGATACCTAAAGGTGGGTCCACACTATGCCGATCAACATTGTTTTGGTTAACATTGTCGATCAACATGCTAGTGTGTACGTGAAAAACTTTCGTAGCAAACATTTGTGTGGTTTGGAATTTTCTGATCGATGCATCAGGATGCAACCGAAGGTTCAGAATTCGAATCCTGGTGGTACCCAACTTTTTTTTATTTTTTCTTGTCAACAATTAAGTTAAAACGATGTTATTAACATTAAATATTTATTCACAACAAATATTGCATTTTTCATTTAGTAAAAATGTGATTAATAACGTACAAAACCAATAATTATGTTCAAGAAATTAAAACCCTACAAATGTTTTTAATGAAATGAAATTTGTTGAACAACTTTGTCGATTGCTATCCATTTGAATCGGGTTACGTTCGGGTCAACAAGTTGATTGGCTTTGTCGATCAACACGTCTACACTTACTCAACACTGTTGATCAACGATGTTGATCTACACAATTCGACATAATGTGGACGCGGCTTAACACGTAATACCAAATATAAATATCAATGGACAGACAAAATTTTGAAAATGAATTTTTTATACCTTACCTACACCAAAATCATTAATAGAACCTCTCTTTAAACATTTTAAAGTTAATCATATTTGAGGATTTTGGGAATTAGCTCCTTTTTGCTTGCCTTTTTATGTATTTGAAATTCAAAATTAGTGTAATGTGTTTAAGGTTTAAGGAATACCTACCCCAATCAATCATTTTGACGGTTTCGTCTTTAATATACTTAAATAAAAATAATTTGGTTATAATTCGCGAATTCAAATCATAATCAAATTTTCTGGCTTTCATATCCTTTGCGAGAAATTGTATCTTTTTTCCATCTTTATCTCATTATGGGTGTCAAGCTTATGACACAAGATAATAATCTGACACTCAGAGCTTCCTGGTAAGGGGCATTCAAAGCAGACACATGTGTTTATTATGTTGGGAACTCCTTGTTGGTGTTGACTGTGTTCGTTATTGAAGTCAACTACGGTAATTCTATTCCCACTCCCACCCAAGTTCCCGTACTCTAAGTGCCACCCCATTCACGAGGATGGTGAATATGAATAAGAATATTATGTTTGCTATTTTTTGTTAATTTTTTTTTTTGTTTTTTTTTTTTATTTATTTTTGCAAACTCACCATATTGATTTGGAATAACATCTGGATCTGTGTCATCACCTTCGGGTGGGTCACCCATCATTTGTGGACTCTGTTGATGATGGCCATCATGCGGATTCGTTGTGGTACTACCTAATGGCGTATTTGCCATTGTTGTTGTTGTTGTAAGGCTGCCAGCACCGCTCAAATGATGCTGATGATTGTGCTGCTGCTGCTGCTGTTGATGTTGATTATGATGATGATGATGGTGATGGTTCGCTTGAAGTGGATCTAGCTGACAATCGGATGGCATTATCGACAGCTGGGTATGTTTGGCAGATTTCAAATTGGCTTCACTGTTTCTATTATTGAAAAAGCAAACGACAGACATTATACCTTCTATACATAAAGCCGTATAGTAGGAGCATGTTGAAATTCATACTTAATATCAGGAGCCAATTCTATTTGTATATACTCGTAACTGGGAGGGAATTTAGTGAGGATGGGATGGGAGAGCATGTAATTTAGGAGGGCTTCAAAAACTAGACCCATAAATTGGGAACAGTATTTCACAGCCTTGGTTTGGGTATGAGTTTGGGAACGCCATCGCCATTTGCTCGTTGAATCCGAACATTTTGCACTTCGATGTCATTTAATTAAATCTCTCGTAGCCATCAATGTGTGCCTATATACGTATAGGGGAGGAACGATCTAGAGGGTCAACAAGGAGCAAATTGATGGACTATTCAGATGAAATTGATACCTGATCGGGTGAATGGTTATGTCGATTCTTCTCCCTCTTTTTGTTTTTTTTTTTGTCTTTTTTTGTTAACGTTCTATTTGCGATTTCGTCGTTGTGGATGAAACACTGTCCTTGGATATGAAGTGCTGCTTACATATACGTATAATTGGGACGTCGACGACGAGGAAATTTATTTACGCAATAAAAGCTATTACCACAATAAAGTGGATTTGTGGCTGTTTATATACAGTGTTTGAGTATATACAAATAATATATTTTTTTTATTTTTTTTAGGGCTATTAGGCATAGCTAGGTATATTGACTTACTTGTTTGAGTATCTCCGATAGAGAGCTGCTAGGATTATGCATGCAATGGCAAATAGTAGAGCTGCAAATAATGTAAGGCCAGCGAGAAATGGCGAAAGGGGCACTGTTAGGCCGTTAGATGGACCTGCAAAATGAGAAATTTTTAGTATTTGTGGTGATTTGGTGAATATATATATTTTTGCTCAATTTTATTATCGGATATATATTGTGATTGTTATGGAGAAAGTAGTTTGTATTGATTGTGTTAATTATTGACACAGTTTAAAGGAGATAAAATGGACAGTTGCTTGCTTTGTTGGTGGTTAAACAGCTTGCACCTGAATATAGTTTCATTTAATTGTTTATTTAAGAATTTTGATGGCAGTTTGCATGAAGTTTATTCACACTCGCAAGGGGCTATGACTTTAACTTAATTGATTGTAAAAAAAAGGTAGGTAGAATAAAAACAAAATATATCTCCCAATGCACATTAGTTTTGAATAATTCCTGAACTATATGTGTGGTATAAAAAAGAGCTAGGTTGAGCATTTCCATATTTTTGTAGTGTGGTTGGATAAATTTCGTAGGTAGGACTGTTTCGAAAGTGTAAATAGATTTAAATAAAAGGGGAAAAAAGTCATTGCTATTTTCGAAGATGAAAAAGAAGCCCAATTTTTTTCATTATCTTTTTTAATATCAAAGGGCACAGTAGTGCCCAAAAAATTTCGTGGCACTACACCTTTTTAACAGGAACAAACTTAGACGATTTTCGACCCACCTCTAACTCCTTTACCGATACAACAAAGTAAATCACCATAGTAAAAATAAATGCAAAGTTCTTATTTCTACCAAAAGCCTGTGCGTAAAAATTCAGTCATAAAAAGTAATGAGATCTAAAATACACTACTTTCAATACCCAAAAAAAATACCAAAAAAAAAATTCAAGTTTTATCTTTGAACATTTTTTTATTTTTTTATTTTTTTTTGTAAAAATTTACTTTTTATTTAACAAACAAATTGCGTTGTTCCTAAACATTGCGTTGTCGTCATCAAAATGACAATAAAACCACAATTTCCATAGACGCAAGAAGTACTTTTAAAAAACAGCCTTGCATTAGTTGAGTACTTTTTGGACTTGAAATGAAATAAGAAAGTACATTTTTTTCCAAAAAATACCCAAAAAAAATTCAAGTTTTATCTTTGAACATTTTTTTTAATTTTTTAATTTTTTTGGAAAAATTTAGTTTTATTTAATTTCAAGTCCAAAAAGTACTCAACTAATGCAAGGCTGTTTTTTAAAAGTACTTCTTGCGTCTATGGAAATTGTGGTTTTATTGTCATTTTGATGACGACAACGCAATGTTTAGGAATTTGTTCCTTTAATTGGTTTGTTAGACTTTGAAGATTTGGTGAGGAAAAACAATTTGGTTAATCAATTTGAAAATTTAAAGGAATATTGATGCTTTAAAATTCTACAAATCTGCATACTAATTAACAAACAAATGATTCAACAGAGGTTCAAAAAAATACGTTTTTTAGTATTTTTTTTTTAAACTTGCTGTGAAGGGGCAGAAAAACTCTTGCAGAAGACTTATTCAAATAAATATTCTTGAATTTTTTGGGACGTCATTATTTTCTGAGATATTGGTGATCAAAGCTGAAAATGGTTTTTTCATTAAAAGTAGGATAAATCATGCAAAATTAAATTGTAGGTACAACAACAACAATAAATTGAATTAAAGCTGAATCAACAAGCTAATTGACCATTACATTAGTCAATCAAATGACTCAAACTACATTAAAAAAAAAATTGTCTCGTGTCATATCTTCTAATATAGCAATAACAGGAATGTTAGAAAGATTATTTGAAAACAAATTTTCAAAACAAGAAACATAAAACGCGTTTTGTTTCAACTCAGTACGATCAATCATCACGAAAAGCTCTTTAAAAATTACTTAAATAAATTGAAAAATCTTGTTCCCTTTATTTTTTTGACTAGTGAATATACCATGTTCTAATTACGTTAAGCTTATAATATCAAATATAGCAAAGTTATTTCGAATTTAGCAGTGTAATATCAAAAGAACTCCAAATTATGACAGAATTTTGGATTTTAATGATTACTGATTGAAATTAGGTTAATTTACTTGTCAAGTTTTCTCTTAGTTACTTAGTACTTACAATTTAAAATCTATGAAAATTTTACCACTGATCCCACTAAATTTTGATCAATCATCATTAAATACCATATTTCTCATAATTTGGAGTAATTTCGATGTTGATCTATACTTAAACTTCATGAACTTAGAGCTGGCATACA
>OY992530.1:68278400-68313452 GCA_963921185.1 Dasysyrphus tricinctus
TGAAACTAAAAGTTGAAGTTTATCTTGCGGATAAGTTCCGGTTAGGCTATCCGAGACTTTAACCGGAACATTTGAAACTGGCCCTTAATGTTTTCGTAATTAGGTAAGGACCAATTTTCTTTTTAATAATCAATGCTCTTATCAATTTTTAGTCAAATGCTAATAGGACAGGCAAAATAGGTTCTGATTAGTCAATGAGGTTATCAATATAATGTTAATACTAAATACCTAATTGAGTTCTTGACAACGCTCATCTTTCAAAATTCGACAATTACAAAAATAAAAATAAAATATTGCTAGGGGTGATCAAAAAAAAGTTAAAGGTTGGTCATTAATGTTCAAAGAAGGAATTTTCGAAAACATTAATCAAATTATAAAAAAATTGATTTTTGGGAGGTAACGTTTTTTTGGCTTCCAGTTTTCAAAATCGACTTTATCGAAAACTGTGGGTGGTCAAAAAAAGTTAAAGAGTGGTCAAAAGTGGTCATGTAAATGGTCATCTTTAGCAAAAAAAAGAATAATAATAACTTTTACGGCTCAGTGAAAAAAAACTATTATTTTTAAGATATTGCTAGACGAAACTAGAGTTTTTACTATTGAAACTTTATGAAATAAACTCCAGAAAGTCTACGCCAATGCTTCACTAATAATTCATGCACTAAGAAAACATCCGAGCTGTTTTCCGAAAATTAGGAATGCAATAACATGATGAACAATTCCGTAGAATAAATCACCATTTGTAGGCAGAGCCCATCAGAAGGACATTTGGCAAAACTTGATTCTAGGTACTTTAGATATAATTTAAACTGAGCCAAATGGGATCCTCAACATTATGTAGTTAGTGTGCCATGCCAAAGGTCTGGGCCCGCTTCCCAGCCGCTATCAGATTGTTGCAATATTTTTACGCGAATTTAGTACGATATAAGAAAGACGAATATTAACGTAGAAACCGCGAACTATATACATAAGATTATACAAATCCAATTATGTATAATAAACTAAAATCACAAACGAATTAATAAGACCAATACATTTTGGAACCGACACACGCGAAAAATAAGATCAAATTAACCAACCGCTAAGCGATCAAAGAAGAATAGGAGAGTAAGTCCAGTCAAAGCTTCGTGAAAAAGCGCTTGATCTTGAGTGCAGAGTAGCGTTGCCAGACGTCCCGGTTTTCCCCGAACGTCCCGGATTTCAAGCATAAATTCAAATGTCCCGCCGGGACAAATTTTCCCGGGTTGTGACCTAAATTCACAAATAATACCAAAAGGTATATTTTATTAGTTGGCAAACAATTGCTGCATTAATGTTTTAATCAATCTTACCAAACTTAAATTATTATATTGTGTGACTTTTCTTATATTAATTGATTCAGTTTTTGTAGGCTAAAAGTCATTTATTTATATTTTTTGAATCTGCAACGGTTGCAAAAACTGAATCAATTACCAAACTTAACGTAGAATGGGAATGAGGAATAAAAACGCAAATAAAAAAAAAACAGTTTTTTTTTTTGTTCTGGACTGTTGAATTTGATGAGGTTTAAAGTTCTTATATGTGACCTTTAGTCCAAATGACATTTTTGCTACCTGGCAGCTGTTGTCACCAGCATTTAAATTGGCAAATGATATTAAAATTAAAACATTTACCAATTTTTTTCTTAATTCCGAAAGAATGTTAGTTCTTTTTTTATTTGTCAGCTAAGCATACGGCTTAAAAGTGTTTGATCAAAAATTGATTAGAGCATTGAATAATGAATACTTAAAATAAAATTGTACTTAAAAACGTCAACGTGAGATTTTGAAAAAAATTGGTTTAAAAAAATAATTTTTTTTTGTCAAAAGTTTTAGTTTGGACATTAATAAAAAATATTTACAAAAAATAACTGTTTCAAGAAATAGGAAAAATGGAAAATTAGGAAATGGATTTTCAACTCTAAGAATATGGAGAGAATTCGATTTTGTTCTTGTCTCGGTTAAATGTATTTTGTCCCGGGCAAAACTTGTCAATCCTGGGATTTTGCTTAATTGTGGCCATTTGTCCCGTCGAGCTTCAAAAAAAATCTGGCAACCCTAGTGCAGAGGCATGGGCTCTGGACCTTTGGCACCTCATATCAGGGAAACTTGATAAAAAAATATCACATCTAATTGGTCAGTAATTGGTCAGAAAAGGTCAACTGGTCCCAGAAATTGGTCAGCCCTAGATAACTATAGGTAGCTCAAGGTCACGCGCGATTTTTGGCACCTCATTTAAGGGAAATTTGCCAAAATCTTATACCATCCGAAAGATTTCTAGATCGTGATAAAAGGTCAACTATTTTCAGTAATTGGTCAGTCAAAGATTTTGTTTAAAGAATTTTTAATGAATTTAAAAAAAAATTTCAAGGTCAAAACGATTTTTGGCACCTCATTTTAGGGAAATTTGCCAAAAAAGTGTACCATCTGAAAGATCTCTAGATCTATATAAAAGGTGTCAGCTTCTTTCAGTAAGTGGTCAGGTATTGATTTTTTTTAATGAATTTTAAAAAATTTCAAGGTCATAGCGATTTTTGGCATCTCATTTATGGGAAATTTGCAAACATTTAATACCATCAGAAAGGTCCTGAGAACTATATAAAAGGTCAGCTAGTTGTAGTAATTGGTCAGCCACAGTTTTTTCAATGAATTTTTAAATAATTGTTCAAGGTCACGCCCGATTTTTGGCACCTCATTTATGGGAAATTTACAAAAATTTAATACCACCTGAAAGTTCCAGTAATTGGTTAGGTTTAAAAATTCATTAAAAAAATCTATACCTGACCAATTACTGAAACAAGCTGACCTTTTATATAGATCTAGAGATCTTTCAGATGGTACACTTTTTTGGCAAATTTCCATAAAATGAGGTGC
The DNA here is from genome assembly GCA_963921185.1 of Dasysyrphus tricinctus. Lineage (NCBI taxonomy): Eukaryota > Metazoa > Arthropoda > Insecta > Diptera > Syrphidae > Dasysyrphus > Dasysyrphus tricinctus. The sequence goes on from OY992530.1 coordinate 68,281,289, forward strand.
CAAAAATCGTTTTGACCTTGAATTTTTTTTTTAATTCATTAAAAATTCTTTAAACAAAATCTATGGCTGACCAATTACTGGAAATAGTTGACATTTTATCACGATCTAGAAATCTTTCGGATGGTAAAAAATTTTGGCAAATTTCCCTTAAATGAGGTGCCAAAAATCGAACGTGACCTTGAGCGACCTTGAGAAAGTTTAAGCCTTGATTTAAAGTTATCTACACTGAAAAAAAAATCGATCATTGAAACAATGAACGGCTTACATTGACCACTTTTTCATTGCGGCAATATAAAAAACATTGCGACAATGAAAAAACTCGATGAATTTTTTTTGTCCAAAATACACTTTTCATTGCTTCAATGAAACCACGTTCATTGATTGACTTTCATACAAAAGTTGAAGAAAAATTTTAATGAACCGATTTCAATGACAATTTTCATAGCTCAATGATCTTATTCATTGAGTTTTAAATGACTTTTTCAATGAAAGTAGGACATTGAACAATAAAAATTTGTTCATTGAAATTGCTCTTCCATTTTTAATTTCTCGCAATTAATTTTCGAACGCGATTTTTATAATTTTCAACAAATAAATGTACCTAATCCAAGAAAATTCGAATTTTCATTCATTTTATGTATTTATACAATTTTACTATGTATTAGTCAATACATATATATGTATATATATATTTATATATATATGTTTTTACATATATTTAAAATATATAAATATAAATATACCGCACTTATTGCATAGATTTTTAATAATAATTTCGTTGAGCCAATGAAAAATGTTCATTAAATTTTATTCATATGTACTAAAGAAAAATTAAAATGAACTTTTTTCATTGGCTCAACGAAATTATTATTGAATCTATGTAACAACGTGGTGTATTTATATGATGGTATATTTATATTCATATATATATATTTGTATGAATATAAATATGACGGACGTTGTTACATAGATTTAATAATAATTTCGTTGAGCCAATGAAAGACTTCATTTAATTTTATTCATTTTTACGAAAAATTTTAATGAACTTTTTTCATTGACTCAAAGAAATTATTATTAAATCTATGTAACAACGTGTTATATTTACATATTATATATATGAACATTTTAATGATCTTTTTTCATTGGCTCAACGAAATTATTAATAAATCTATGTAACAACGTGGTATATTTATATTCATATATATATATTTATATGAGTATTAATATGACGCACGTTGTTACATAAATTTAATAATAATTTCGTTGAGCCAATGAAAAACTTCATTCAATTTAATTCATTTTAACGAAAAATTTTAATGACCTTTTTTCATTGACTCAAAGAAATTATTATTAAATCTATGTAACAACGTGTTATATTTACATATTATATATATGAAAATTTTAATGATCTTTTTTCATTGGCTCAACGAAATTATTATTAAATCTATGTAACAACGCGGTATATGAATATTCATATAAATATATTTGTATGAGTATTAATATAACGCACGTTATTTAATAGATTTAATAATAATTTCGTTGAGCCAATGAAAAACTTCATTAAATTTTATTCATTTAAACGAAAAATTTTAATGAACTTTTTTCATTGACACAAAGAAATTATTATTAAATCTATGTAACAACGTGTTATATTTACATATTATATATATGAACATTTTAATGATCTTTTTTCATTGGCTCAACGAAATTATTAATAAATCTATGTAACAACGTGGTATATTTATATTCATATATATATATATTTATATGAGTATTAATATGACGCACGTTGTTACATAAATTTAATAATAATTTCGTTGAGCCAATGAAAAACTTCATTAAATTTAATTCATTTTAACGAAAAATTTTAATGACCTTTTTTCATTGACTCAAAGAAATTATTATTAAATCTATGTAACAACGTGTTATATTTACATATTATATATATGAAAATTTTAATGATCTTTTTTCATTGGCTCAACGAAATTATTATTAAATCTATGTAACAACGCGGTATATGAATATTCATATAAATATATTTGTATGAGTATTAATATAACGCACGTTATTTAATAGATTTAATAATAATTTCGTTGAGCCAATGAAAAACTTCATTAAATTTTATTCATTTAAACGAAAAATTTTAATGAACTTTTTTCATTGACACAAAGAAATTATTATTAAATCTATGTAACAACGTGTTATATTTACATATTATATATATGAACATTTTAATGATCTTTTTTCATTGGCTCAACGAAATTATTATTAAATCTATGTAACAACGTGGTATATGAATATTCATATAAATATATTTGTATGAGTATTAATATAACGCACGTTATTTAATAGATTTAATAATAATTTCGTTGAGCCAATGAAAAACTTCATTAAATTTTATTCATTTAAACGAAAAATTTTAATGAACTTTTTTCATTGACACAAAGAAATTATTATTAAATCTATGTAACAACGTGTTATATTTACATATTATATATATGAAAATTTTAATGATCTTTTTTCATTGGCTCAACAGAATTATTATTAAATCTATGTAACAACGTGGTATATGAATATTCATATAAATATATTTGTATGAGTATTAATATAACGCACGTTATTTAATAGATTTAATAATAATTTCGTTGAGCCAATGAAAAACTTCATTAAATTTTATTCAATTAAACGAAAAATTTTAATGAACTTTTTTCATTGACTCAAAGAAATTATTATTAAATCTATGTAACAACGTGTTATATTTACATATTATATATATGAAAATTTTAATGATCTTTTTTCATTGGCTCAACGAAATTATTAATAAATCTATGTGACAACGTGGTATATTTATATTCATATATATATTTTTGTATGAGTATTAATATAACGCACGTTATTTAATAGATTTAATAATAATTTCGTTGAGCCAATGAAAAACTTCATTAAATTTTATTCATTTTACCGAAAAATTTTAATGAATTTTCTTCACTGACTCAACGAAATTATTATTAAATCTATGCACAACGTGATGTATTTACATTATTTACATATAAAATATATATGAAAAATTTAAAGGATTATATGAAAAATCGACTTTTATCTTTAAACGCGATTTGCGGCTAAACTAGAAGGGCTAGGCCTATCAAAGTTGACACTTTTAAACTTGACCTGCGGCTAAACTAAACAACCTAGCGACTTCAAAAATGCATATTCGTGTTCTAGGAAGTGCCAGGTTTAACAAAATCAAAAAAAAGTTGGTAAAAAAAAGTTGTTTTCCAAAACTTAAAAAAATTTTTTTTCAGATTTTCGGCTAAACTTAGCGTCCTAGCGACCCAATGAATGCATATTCGTAATCTAGGAAGTACCACCTATCAATTGATGCATCGCATTATATGAAAAATTGACTTTTATCTTTAAACACGATTTGCGGCTAAACTAGACGTGCTAGGCCCATCAAAGTTGACACCTTTAAACTTGACTTGTGGCTTAACTAAGCAACTTAGCGACTTCGAAAATGCATTTTCGTAATCTCGGAAGTGCCAAAGCAAAAAAAAGTTGGTAAGAAAGTTTCGCGATTTGCGGCTAAACTAGACGTGCTAGGCCTATCAAAGTTGACACTTTTAAACTTGACCTGCGGCTAAACTAAACAACCTAGCGACTTCAAAAATGCATATTCGTGTTCTAGGAAGTGCCAGGTTTAACAAAATCAAAAAAAAGTTGGTAAAAAAAGTTGTTTTCCAAAACTTAAAAAATTTTTTTTTTCAGATTTTCGGCTAAACTTAGCGTCCTAGCGACCCAATGAATGCATATTCGTAATCTAGGAAGTACCACCTATCAATTGATGCATCGCATTATATGAAAAATTGACTTTTATCTTTAAACACGATTTGCGGCTAAACTAGACGTGCTAAACTTGACTTGCGGCTTAACTAAGCAACTTAGCGACTTCGAAAATGCATTTTCGTAATCTCGGAAGTGCCAAAGCAAAAAAAAGTTGGTAAGAAAGTTTCTACCAAAGTTTTCAAAAAAAATATATAAATTTTTGTTGTCAAATCTACACAATAGGGCAGGCAGCTTAAAAATATACATAATTTTATACCCGAATGAAAATAGTGTGTTCAAAACATTACTTTTCGCGCAAGAACTGTATACCTACTTAGCTTTAGCTTCGTTTATTTAATACTTTTGCAGTTTCTACACAAATCAAAAATATTTTCAAAGTTTGAAAGATGTTCCCTGTTTGTTCTTTTTTCTTATGCCTTTCCTATACAGTTACCGATGGCTTTTCCTATAAAAAAGCATCATGTCAAACGAAAAATTGTATGTGAGAATGTATTTAAACTTATAACGCAAAGTATTAATAATATCATGGACAAAAAATTGGGAAACAACATACAAAAATAATTCAGAGTTGCTGAACCCGTGTAAACATAGCTTTATATTGCATATATATCTTGATAATCCCAGAACGTTTCTGTTCAATGAATAATAAAGTATTGGTTGGCGCCATTTTGAAATATGGCATCAAAATGACCTGCGCACATCTATTTGCATTGAAACAACGCAGATCATCATTGGCATGACGTAACAATTTACATTGATTTCATATGACGCCGTTTCGTTCCATTCTCACTGCAGCCAATCAAAAACAGCGCGGTTAATTCTGCATTGAGACAATGTATGTCTGCATTGTCATAATGCAATCATTGCATAGGAATAGGATGCGGCTTTGTTTCAATCTCACTGATTATTTAAAGATAAGATCACATTAGCTCTGATTTTGCTTTTTAAGTTCTTCCAGAAAATTAAGCTTGATGAGCAAAATATTATGGACATTTAAGTAAATGTAGCACATCAAAGTCTTTTAATCAAAATTCTTGCATACTATTATGCTTGCTGGGAGTAAAACCCAATATTATGGAAGTTAAATAATTGTGTTAATTTATACTTTTGCAGTTTCTACACAATCAAAAATATTTTCAATGCTTGAAAATGTCCCCTGTTTGTCCTGTTTTCTTATGCCTTTCCTATACAGCTACCGTTCGCATTTACATTGCGGCTTAACTAAGCGACCTAGCGACTTCAAAAATGCATATTCATGGTCTAGGAACAACCACCATTCAATTAATACATCGCATTATATGAAAAATCGACTTTTATCTTTAAACGCGATTTGCGGCTAAACTAGACGTGCTAGGCCTATCAAAGTTGACACTTTTAAACTTGACCTGCGGCTAAACTAAACAACCTAGCGACTTCAAAAATGCATATTCGTGTTCTAGGAAGTGCCAGGTTTAACAAAATCAAAAAAAAGTTGGTAAAAAAAAGTTGTTTTCCAAAACTTAAAAATTTTTTTTTTTTCAGATTTTCGGCTAAACTTAGCGTCCTAGCGACCCAATGAATGCATATTCGTAATCTAGGAAGTACCACCTATCAATTGATGCATCGCATTATATGAAAAATTGACTTTTATCTTTAAACACGATTTGCGGCTAAACTAGACGTGCTAGGCCCATCAAAGTTGACACCTTTAAACTTGACTTGCGGCTTAACTAAGCAACTTAGCGACTTCGAAAATGCATTTTCGTAATCTCGGAAGTGCCAAAGCAAAAAAAAGTTGGTAAGAAAGTTTCTACCAAAGTTTTCAAAAAAAATATATAAATTTTTGTTGTCAAATCTACACAATAGGGCAGGCAGCTTAAAAATATACATAATTTTATACCCGAATGAAAATAGTGTGTTCAAAACATTACTTTTCGCGCAAGAACTGTATACCTACTTAGCTTTAGCTTCGTTTATTTAATACTTTTGCAGTTTCTACACAAATCAAAAATATTTTCAAAGTTTGAAAGATGTTCCCTGTTTGTTCTTTTTTCTTATGCCTTTCCTATACAGTTACCGATGGCTTTTCCTATAAAAAAGCATCATGTCAAACGAAAAATTGTATGTGAGAATGTATTTAAACTTATAACGCAAAGTATTAATAATATCATGGACAAAAAATTGGGAAACAACATACAAAAATAATTCAGAGTTGCTGAACCCGTGTAAACATAGCTTTATATTGCATATATATCTTGATAATCCCAGAACGTTTCTGTTCAATGAATAATAAAGTATTGGTTGGCGCCATTTTGAAATATGGCATCAAAATGACCTGCGCACATCTATTTGCATTGAAACAACGCAGATCATCATTGGCATGACGTAACAATTTACATTGATTTCATATGACGCCGTTTCGTTCCATTCTCACTGCAGCCAATCAAAAACAGCGCGGTTAATTCTGCATTGAGACAATGTATGTCTGCATTGTCATAATGCAATCATTGCATAGGAATAGGATGCGGCTTTGTTTCAATCTCACTGATTATTTAAAGATAAGATCACATTAGCTCTGATTTTGCTTTTTAAGTTCTTCCAGAAAATTAAGCTTGATGAGCAAAATATTATGGACATTTAAGTAAATGTAGCACATCAAAGTCTTTTAATCAAAATTCTTGCATACTATTATGCTTGCTGGGAGTAAAACCCAATATTATGGAAGTTAAATAATTGTGTTAATTTATACTTTTGCAGTTTCTACACAATCAAAAATATTTTCAATGCTTGAAAATGTCCCCTGTTTGTCCTGTTTTCTTATGCCTTTCCTATACAGCTACCGTTCGCATTTACATTGCGGCTTAACTAAGCGACCTAGCGACTTCAAAAATGCATATTCATGGTCTAGGAACAACCACCATTCAATTAATACATCGCATTATATGAAAAATCGACTTTTATCTTTAAACGCGATTTGCGGCTAAACTAGACGTGCTAGGCCTATCAAAGTTGACACTTTTAAACTTGACCTTCGGCTAAACTAAACAACCTAGCGACTTCAAAAATGCATATTCGTGTTCTAGGAAGTGCGAGGTTTAACAAAATCAAAAAAAAGTTGGTAAAAAAAGTTGTTTTCCAAAACTTAAAAAAAATTTTTTTTTCAGATTTTCGGCTAAACTTAGCGTCCTAGCGACCCAATGAATGCATATTCGTAATCTAGGAAGTACCACCTATCAATTGATGCATCGCATTATATGAAAAATTGACTTTTATCTTTAAACACGATTTGCGGCTAAACTAGACGTGCTAGGCCCATCGAAGTTGGCACCTTTAAACTTAACTTGCGGCTTAACTAAGCAACTTAGCGACTTAGCGAAGAAAGTTTCTACCAAAGTTTTCAAAAAAAATATATAAATTTTTGTTGTCAAATCTACACAATAGGGCAGGCAGCTTAAAAATATACATAATTTTATACCCGAATGAAAATAGTGTGTTCAAAACATTACTTTTCGCGCAAGAACTGTATACCTACTTAGCTTTAGCTTCGTTTATTTAATACTTTTGCAGTTTCTACACAAATCAAAAATATTTTCAAAGTTTGAAAGATGTTCCCTGTTTGTTCTTTTTTCTTATGCCTTTCCTATACAGTTACCGATGGCTTTTCGTATAAAAAAGCATCATGTCAAACAAAAAATTGTATGTGAGAATGTATTTAAACTTATAACACAAAGTATTAATAATAGCTGTGTTTTTTTGCAGGTCCATATGGAGTTTGGTGAAAAAAACGACATCGGGACATTTCAACATTTTTGTTTACCTTTCGCATTGGTCTGCCATTTTGTTTTGAATTGTCTTACCAACAAATATTTGTCATTTCTATATAAATCATCGATAACACAACGATAATCGTAGTACGGCATTACCGTTTTTATCGGGACAAAAGTTAACTCCAGATAATTATCTGGACTTATCTTACTCTATATGGACATAGTTGTTGTTGTATTTAACATGTAAATTGTTTTGCTCTGTTGTCGTTTTTTTCACACAATTTTATTTGGACTGCAAAAAAACACAACTAATATCACGGACAAAAAATTGGGAAACAACATACAAAAATTATTCAGAGTTGCTGAGCCCGTGTAAACATAGCTTTATTATGTGTTTCACAATCTCAAAACGTTCCTCGGCATTGAACTTCTTCGCGCCTCGTGGTTTATTTCTTCCTATTCTTTCAAGTGAAGTGATCCGTAATGTAAAGACGTGTTGTGTTAACGCGAGTGTGAAAAAGTTATATGTAATTAAAAAATAAAAGTGTTTCTTCCTCAATCAATAAAAGGTAAGTGTTTAGGTACATTTAATAACATTTTATAAAAATATGTATTTTAAGTATACCTAATCATTTAAATCTAAGCTTTTTATAATAAGCAAAATATAAAAAAACACCCCTCTTGTCTTTTGATATATATAGATTTCATAATTAAATACGTAAATCGAGCTGTAGTTTCAAAACTACTTGTTTCTTCGCGTTAATGTAAATGGTTTAAAGTTTTGAATTAGATCCTCCTCGTGGTTACAAACTATTTTTTTCAAATTAATAAAGTATAAGAAAAAAAATCGTCCTTTGATACCTATTACATTCATATGAAAATCATAAAATTCATACATAAACCGAGCTGGAGTTTCAAAGCTACTTGCTTTTTCGCATTAATTTTAATGGTTTAATGTCTTGAATTACATCCTATTCGTGATTCCAAAATTCTTTTTTTCAAATAAAAAAAATGTAAAAAAAATTGGTCTTTTGATATAACATTCATATGGATTTTATGATTTTCATAGATAAACCAAAGTATGGTTTCAAAACTACTTGCTTCTTCACATTCATTTAAATCGTTTAAAGTCTTGAATTAGATCCTCTTCGTGGTTACAAACTAGTTTTTTTAAATTAATAAAATATAAAAAAAAATCGTCATTTGATACCTATTACATTCATATGAAAATCATAAATTTCATACATAAACCAAGCCGTAGTTTCAAAACAATTTGCTTCTTCGCATTAATTTAAATGGTTTAATGTCTTGAATTACATCCTATTCGTGATTCCAAAAGTCTTTTTTTTCAAATAAAAAAAATGTAAAAAAATTGGTCTTTTGATATAACATTCATATGGATTTTATGATTTTCATAGATAAACCAAGGTGTAGTTTCAAAACTACTTGCTTCTTCACATTCATTTAAATCGTTTAAAGTCTTGAATTAGATCCTCTTCGTGGTTACAAACTATTTTATTTTAAATTAATAAAATATAAAAAAAAATCGTCATTTGATACCCATTACATTCATATGAAAATCATAAATTTCATTCATAAACCAAGCCGTAGTTTCAAAACAATTTGCTTCTTCGCATTAATTTAAATGGTTTAATGTCTTGAATTACATCCTATTCGTGATTCCAAAAGTCTTTTTTTTCAAATAAAAAAAATGTAAAAAAATTGGTCTTTTGATATAACATTCATATGGATTTTATGATTTTCATAGATAAACCAAGGTGTAGTTTCAAAACTACTTGCTTCTTCACATTCATTTAAATCGTTTAAAGTCTTGAATTAGATCCTCTTCGTGGTTACAAACTATTTTTTTTTTAAATTAATAAAATATAAAAAAAAATCGTCCTTTGATACCTATTACATTCATATGAAAATCATAAATTTCATACATAAACCAAGCCGTAGTTTCAAAACAATTTGCTTCTTCGCATTAATTTAAATGGTTTAATGTCTTGAATTACATCCTATTCGTGATTCCAAAATTCTTTTTTCAAATAAAAAAAATGTAAAAAAATTGGTCTTTTGATATAACATTCATATGGATTTTATGATTTTCATAGATAAACCAAGGTGTAGTTTCAAAACTACTTGCTTCTTCACATTCATTTAAATCGTTTAAAGTCTTGAATTAGATCCTCTTCGTGGTTACAAACTATTTTTTTTTTAATTAATAAAATATAAAAAAAAATCGTCCTTTGATACCTATTACATTCATATGAAAATCATAAATTTCATACATAAACCAAGCCGTAGTTTCAAAACAATTCGCTTCTTCACATTAATTTGAATGGTTTAAGGTCTTGAATTAGATCCTTTTCGTGATCCCAAAATTCTTTTTTCAAATAAAAAAATGTAAAAAAAAATGGGTCTTTTGATATAACATTCATATGGATTTTATGATTTTCATAGATAAACCAAGGTGTAGTTTCAAAACTACTTGCTTCTTCACATTCATTTAAATCGTTTAAAGTCTTGAATTAGATCCTCTTCGTGGTTACAAACTATTTTATTTTAAATTAATAAAATATAAAAAAAAATCGTCATTTGATACCTATTACATTCATATGAAAATCATAAATTTCATACATAAACCAAGCCGTAGTTTCAAAACAATTTGCTTCTTCGCATTAATTTAAATGGTTTAATGTCTTGAATTACATCCTATTCGTGATTCCAAAAGTCTTTTTTTTCAAATAAAAAAAATGTAAAAAAATTGGTCTTTTGATATAACATTCATATGGATTTTATGATTTTCATAGATAAACCAAGGTTTAGTTTCAAAACTACTTGCTTCTTCACATTCATTTAAATCGTTTAAAGTCTTGAATTAGATCCTCTTCGTGGTTACAAACTATTTTTTTTTAAATTAATAAAATATAAAAAAAAATCGTCCCTTGATACCTATTACATTCATATGAAAATCATAAATTTCATACGTAAACCGAGCAGGAGTTTTAAGGCTAATTGCTTCATCGCATTCATTTAAATGGTTCTCAGTATTGAATTGGATCTTCTTTGTAGTATTAACACACTTTTTTTCAAACTAACAAAATATAAAAAAAAAATCGTCTTTGCATATTATATTCATATGAAAATTATATATTTAATAGACAAACCGACTACTGTATACTGAAACCAGAAGTTGCTACGATTGCTGCCCGTGCTAAAGTTCCTTATTAATCAATTAAAGGTAAGTGTTTAAGTATTTTTATTATTTTTATAAAAATATATATTTATAGTAAACCTAATCATAAATCTGAACATTTTTTTATAACAAAATATAAAAAATCCACCCTTAGCTTCTTTTGATACATATAGGTTTCATGATATCATACACACATCGAGCTGTAGTTTCAAAACTACTTGCTTCTTCGCATTCATTTAAATGGTTTAAGGTCTTGAATTAGATCCTATTCGTGATTCAAAAATTCTTTTTTCAAATTAACAAAATATAAAAAAATTGGTCTTTTGATATAACATTCATATGGATTTTATGATTTTCATAGATAAACCAAGGTATAGTTTCAAAACTACTTGCTTCTTCACATTCATTTAAATCGTTTAAAGTCTTGAATTAGATCCTCTTCGTGGTTACAAACTATTTTTTTTTAAATTAATAAAATATAAAAAAATCGTCCTTTGATACCTGTTACATTCATATGAAAATCATAAATTTCATACATAAACCAAGCCGTAGTTTCAAAACAATTTGCTTTTTCGCATTAATTTAAATGGTTTAAGGTCTTGAATTAGATCCTCTTCGTGATTACAAAACTCTTTTTTCAAATCAACAAAATATAAAAAAAATTGGTCTTTTGATATAACATTCATATGGATTTTATGATTTTCATAGATAAACCAAGGTGTAGTTTCAAAACTACTTGCTTCTTCACATTCATTAAAGACGTGTTAACACGAGTGTGAAAAAGTTATAATTAAAAAATAAAAGTGTTTCTTCCTAAATCAATAAAACGTAAGTGTTTAGGTACATTTAATAACATTTTATAAAAATATGTATTTAAAGTATACCTAATCATATAAATCTAAGCTTTTTTATAATAAGCAAAATATAAAAAAAAACACCCCTAGCGTCTTTTGATACATATAGATTTCATAATTAAATACGTAAATCGAGCTGTAGTTTCAAAACTACTTGTTTCTTCGCTTTAATTTAAATGGTTTAAAGTTTTGAATTAGATCCTCTTCGTGGTTACAAACTATTTTTTTCAAATTAATAAAGTATAAGAAAAAAAATCGTCCTTTGATACCTATTACATTCATATGAAAATCATAAAATTCATACATAAACCGAGCTGGAGTTTCAAAGCTACTTGCTTCTTCGCATTAATTTAAATGGTTTAATGTCTTGAATTACATCCTATTCGTGATTCCAAAATTCTTTTTTTCAAATAAAAAAAATGTATAAAAAATTGGTCTTTTGATATAACATTCATATGGATTTTATGATTTTCATAGATAAACCAATGTGTAGTCTCAAAACAACTTGCTTCTTTGGATTCATTTAAATAGTTTAAGGTCTTGAATTAGATCCTTTTCGTGATTAGAAAATTCTTTTTTCAAATTAACAAAATATAAAAAAAAATCGTTTTTGGATATTATATTCATATGAAAATTATATATTTTATAGACAAACCGACTGTATACTGAAACCAGAAGTTTTTGATACGATTGCTGTCCGTGCTAAAGTTCCTGATTAATCAATTAAAGGTAAGTGCTTAAGTTTTTTTATAAAAATATATATTTATAGTAAACCTTATCATAAATCTGAACATTTTTTTAGAACAAAATATAAAAAAATCCACCCTTAGCTTCTTTTGATACATATAGGTTTCATAATTTCATACATAAATCGAGCTGTAGTTTCAAAACTACTTGCTTCTTCGCATTAATTTAGATGACTCTTAGCCTTGAATTGGATCCTTTTCGTGGTTACAAACTATTTTTTTCAAATTAATAAAATATAAGAACAAAAATCGTCCTTTGATACCTATTACATTCATATGAAAATCATAAATTTCATACATAAACCGAGCAGGAGTTCCAAAACAATTTGTTTCTTCGCATTAATTTAAATGGTTTGAGGTCTTGAATTAGATCCTATTCGTGATTCAAAAATTCTTTTTTCAAATTAACAAAATATAAAAAAAATGGTCTTTTGATATAACATTCATATGGATTTTATGATTTTCATAGATAAACCAAGGTGTAGTTTCAAAACTACTTGCTTCTTCACATTCATTTAAATCGTTTAAAGTCTTGAATTAGATCCTCTTCGTGGTTACAAACTATTTTTTTTTTAAATTAATAAAATATACAAAAAAATCGTCATTTGATACCTATTACATTCATATGAAAATCATAAATTTCATACATAAACCGAGCAGGAGTTCCAAAACAATTTGCTTCTTCGCATTAATTTAAATGGTTTCAGGTCTTGAATTAGATCCTATTCGTGATTCAAAAATTCTTTTTTCAAATTAACAAAATATAAAAAAATTGGTCTTTTGATATAACATTCATATGGATTTTATGATTTTCATAGATAAACCAAGCTGTAATTTCAAAACTACTTGCTTCTGCGCATTCATTTAAATGGTTTTTAGTCTTAAATTAGATCCTCTTTGTAGTATTAAAGCTCTTTTTTTCAAATTAACAAAATATAAATAAACTCGTCTTTTGATATTACATTAATATGAAAATCATAAATTTCGTAGATAAAACAAGCTTTAGTTTCAAAACTACTTACTTCTGCTTTTACTTTTGATATTAACAATCTTATATGAAAATCATAAATTTAAGACATTAAATAGTAGTTTCAAAACTACTTGCTTCTTCGTTTTTATTCTTGAATTAGATCTTCTTCGTGGTAACAATTAATTTTTTTAAATTAACAAAATATAAAAAAAAATCGTTTTTTGATATAACATGCATATGGATCTTATGATTTTCATAGAACAGCGAACAGCCACGAGCTTTGAGTACATTGGAATTGGAAGGCATATTCGTTCGATTTCAACCTTTCTGATTTTTATTAATATAAAACGTAAGTTTGGAAACATTAACTTAATTTTATTTATCTAAAATATGTTTCATAACCCCTTTTTACAGATTTTGGTTAGCAAGCATTTACCAATTTATTAGTTTTTTTTTCCTTTTTGTGGGGATTTCTGTAAAAATTAATATCATTCAAAACTGTTTTTAAGAAACAAAGTAAAAATTTCTCTTAATTTCTAGGTTTATTTTAATTAATTTCAAACTTAGGTCACTATTCAGAACACCGTTGAGTTTATTGTTTTCAAAACTATTTTACAACCGTCCGCTAAGTTTAAAGAAAATTTAAAAATGATCTGTTTCATATGTAAAAAAAAATTTGATTCCATTAATATACTCATAAATCATTTTAAAAAGACCCATGATCTAAAAACCAATAGCTTAATAAGATGCGTCGAGAAATCTTGTTATCAAGCTTTTCAAGACTTAGGAAGCTTCAAAAGTTCAAGACTTAGGAAGCTTCAAAAGGCATTTTATTAGAAGGCATAAGCAGGAAAATAAGTCAGCTAGTCAGTCTTATGTACAAATAGAATCCTCTTACGTCGAAAATAGTTTTGAAGATAATGTAGCTAACAAACTAGTACTGCCCATAGAAAATCGAACACCTATTATAGAATACAGTATGAAAAGTGATCTTGATGCATTTTTAAAATCTGCATCAATATTATCATTAAAGTTGCACAGCAATCACAATTTTAATCGAAAAGATGTTTACGTTATACAAAAAAATGTACAGCAGTACGTCATAGATCCACTTTTAAAAATTATCAAATGTTTTTCTAGCAACAAAATCAATGACATAAATCCTAAAATACACAACGAATTAGAAGTCTTGATATATGAATTGAAAAATCCATTCAAACTTTCAAACACTGATTATCGCTTTTTTCAATGGCTAAAAGAAGAACAGTTAATAGAGGATCCAAAAGAGTTCGTCATAGACCATTCCATTGATAAGGTATTTCGTAATGGTAGCCTTGAATATGACGAACACAAAGTTAAAGGTATAATAATGCCATTACGTTTTCAGTTTAAAAAGGTATTTGAAAAAAAAGGTATGTTAGCTAATGTTCTTCAAAATATAGAGAGTCATTCGTTGAATACAAAAAGCATTAACAATTTTGTTCAAGCTGAGGTATGGAAAAATAAATGTAAAATGTACCCAGGAAGACAACTTATCCCATATTTTTTATATAATGATGAATTTGAGGTCAATAACCCTTTAGGATCGCACAGTGGTCAACATTCAGTTAGCAATATTTACTACTCATTTCCCTGCTTACCAGAAAAAGAGTCAAAGCTTGAAAACATTTTTTTAGGAGCAGTCATTAAGGCTAAGGATGTAAAATCGTTTGGAAATGAAAAGTGCTGGAAAACGTTAATCGATGACTTAATAGATCTTGAAGTAAATGGAATTGACATAGCAACGGAAAATGGCGTGGTAAAAGTACATTTTATTCTGGGACTACTTTTAGGTGATAATTTGGGAATTAATTCATTTCTTAATTTTAATAGATCTTTTGTAAGTACTAGCTTCTGCAGGTTCTGTAAAATGAATAAGTTACAAACTCATACAGCCAATTCCGAAAATGCAACACTTATGAGAAATGCACAGGATGTTGCAGAAAATCGTTCTTCTGAAAGTGGAATCCGACAAATTTCTCTTCTTAATCAAATACCATCATTTCACGTCGTCGAAAACTATAGTGTTGATGTAATGCATGATGTATTTGAAGGTGTTTGTCACTATGATCTTTGTCATGCTTTAAATCATTTTATGGAAAATGCAAAATATTTTAACTTGGAAACATTAAATTCAAGAAAACGTAACTTTAATTACGGTCCAATAGAAATTGATAACATTTCGGGTGATATAACCACGTTACATTTATCTAAAAAACGTTTAAAAATGTCTGCCCGAGAAATGATGACTTTTGTTTATTACTTTCCACTCATGATTGGTGATTTAGTACATCATGACGATGAGGTTTGGAAGTTTCTTATAAACTTTTTCGAAATAATTGATATGATACTTTGTTATGAAATTAATACAACTTTTATAAATATTTTAAGTCATAAAATAACAACTCATAATACAGATTATGTTCGCCTTTTCAATGACACACTTAAACCTAAACATCATAATCTCATTCATTACCCAACGGTTCTACAAAATTCAGGTCCTCTTAAAACGTTTTGGTGTTTCAAATATGAAGCAAAACATAGACAGTTTAAAGTATACTCTCATACTACAACATCACGTAAAAACATTTGCCTCAGTTTAGCTAAAAAATATCAGCTTCAGTTTGCTTATTCTATAGTTGAACCTTTCGTTAATACTGGCTATTATTCATTTAATGAATCTTATCGTGTGAAAAGTTGCTATGAAAATATTATATCGAGCATTTTAAAGGTTCCACAGGAAGCAATAAAATCATTTTCAAAAATTAAATACAATGGATATTTGTTTAAACCTGGATTTTATGTATCACTTTATAAGGGTGGCGATATTGAACTTCATGTTATCTTAAATATTTTTGAAAGGGAAAATCAATGTATTTCGCTTTTTTGTCAAAAACTAACCATGATTCAATACAATCCCCACTTTTTAGCTTATGATATAGAACTAGAACAATTGGGAGAGTTTTCAATCGTAAACATTAAAGACCTAGTTGGACCTCCTTTAACTAAAGTAAAAACCTCGAGAGGTAAAACAATGATTAGAGTCAAGGAATATTACTGGGCAAGCATATAAAAATTTGCTTACTAGCGATTATAGGCACCTACCATATGGAAATTAATGGAAATTCTATTTTCTCGAAAGTGGCTCCTACGATTTTATTAAAACTTTCTTGAAAATGGACCAGTTTTTCCCTAATCGGATTTTGTCGCAACCCGCTCAACAGATTGTGATTGAATTTTAATGTGAGATGGCTTCATGGTTAATAGATTACGTTTCAAAATTTTCGAAAAAAAAAGTTTTTTTTTAAAACTTTAAAGTTTTTTTAAAACTTTATTTTTTCTTTTAAACATAAATTGACTACCTTTTATTTCTGGAAAGAAGTTACTGATTTTTTTTAAATAATAAACTAAAAAAAAAATTGAAATAAATTTTCAAAACATTTTTCAAAAAAAAAACTAGTCTAACGATTTTGAAACTATTTTTTCCTTATACACAAAACAGTAAATAAAAGCAGATGGCACGTTTTGAATAGTGACTTTTGAGTGATTTTTAAATTTTTAATTTTTTTTTCCAAAATCTCAATCTCAAAAAAAATATTAGATTTTAAAAGTACATATAAATTATTATGTAAATTAAGATATAAAGAAAGAAAAAATATCAAGGTAAAGTCAGTAGTTTTAAAAGAAAAATATGGCGTCTTTATCTGATAAAGACAACAAGTTTGAAAACTCTCAAAATTTTGATTCAATCGATAAATATATGAGCTCAGAGGAGTTGCCTGATATATTCCTTGAAGATGAGAAGCCACAAGAAAATGATTCAGCTGCCGCTAACTCAGAATATATTGTTATAGACGTACCAAGCGGCGACACTCTTCCAGACAGCAATATTACATATACTGATGTAGTTTTTGAAACTGAACCAACAAAAAAAGAAGAAGAGCTAAGGTCACTCTTTAAAAGCTGGGATTTATGTGAACTAGAAGATTATTTTGTTGGTAAGAATTATATTCACTATACATATAATTATATAACACATATACTAAACAAATGCAGAAAGATACAAGCGCGGAAAGTTTAGAAACATTACAAAATAGGGGGGTCATTCCGGATTTCGATTATCGCCAAATGATATCGTTAAGACGATAGTCTTGCTTCGCGTAACATTGAACATTTTTAAAATAGCATAGGCTGGGATCTACGGTTGAGCTCCGTCTGTAGTTGAACGTGAAAGCCATTATGCTTAGTGGCGAAAGCCATTTATGTTATTAATTTTTTTTTAAACCACTGCTATAGTCTAGGCTGCATTCGCTTAGCAAAACATCCATTTTCGCCATATTCTCTTTTTCTTAAGGGTTTTTACCAAATAATAGAGCATAAAAATATAAATTTTTTCCAATGGTGGCCTAGAGAACAAGTTTTTCAGTCCACAGGCACCTTAATCGTTTGGATTGGTCAAGTACCGCTTCACAATCTTTTTCATCATGTTATTTCAGTCCGGAACACTCTTAAGGTGAGGCTCATCTGGGAGAGGTGAGGTGAGATACATCGGTTATTTCATCAAAAAGTATTAGATAATTTCGTGAAATGGAAAATCAGGTAAAATTGCACCCATTCCCTCCCCCCTTTAACTGCGCCTGGGTTGAGAGGAAATCTTATGGCAACCGCTATAAACCTGCACCGTGAATAATGGCATTGCCTTGCTGCAAAATCATAAAATCATTTAAATTATAGACGAAAACGTTAAAGGCAACCGTTTAAACGATTATCGTTTTGAAAATTAAGGAATGACCCCCCAGGTCAATATAAAAACAAAACAATGAGCTTGAACAAAGAATGTATTTTCTATTTAAATTGAACAAAATAAATAATAATGTATCAAAGCAACTCAACTATACAGTCTATCGTTAGCCTGGAATTCTATCGGGACAATTTTTATAAGCTGTATGTTGCTATGATATGCAATTATAATTTTGATTCATTGCTCTGTTTTATAAATTTTATAGAAAAGAGAAAAAACACGCCTATTTTTAGACATATATAAACTGCGTAAATATGTCAAATTTTTTATACGAATTGTGACAGAATTACGAAGTTTAAAACTTTACTACGCTTACGACGACTTTACGCTGTTGCATGAATACCCTTCTTGCTTTTGTTTTTAGTCAACTTTCTAAAACTCATTAATTTTTATTTTTAAATATGTAGAGCAAAAGATTTTCGTTCCAATCTTAAAAATAGTAAAGGCATGTGACGTCGATAGAATAGTAAAATCTTTTCCCCTTGGTTCTCAAATTATGTTCAAACACAGTCTGGAAAAGTGGCGAGAGTCCATAGGATGTTCTCTTACGGCTGCTGAATCATCGACAGAAACCGTCAGAAATACCAACG
Source organism: Dasysyrphus tricinctus (assembly GCA_963921185.1). Taxonomy (NCBI): domain Eukaryota; kingdom Metazoa; phylum Arthropoda; class Insecta; order Diptera; family Syrphidae; genus Dasysyrphus; species Dasysyrphus tricinctus. The sequence goes on from OY992530.1 coordinate 68,300,080, forward strand.
TCTCATATAACAGTTCTACAAGATGTTCAACTCCAAGCAATTCAGCACTCAGTGACATTTCTTTAAACTCCGAAATTGATGAAGGTGCTATTTCTCTTAACAAAATATTAGACAGCTCGAGTAGAGGCCAGTTGATAACTGATTTTTACAAAACCAACAACAAGTTTGAAGAAGAACAGAGGATTAAATTAATTAATATTGTTGCTAATTATTTCGTAGAAAATAAGAAGCATTTGAGTCTAGCAACAAGTGAAAAAATTGAAAACCAAATTATTGAACGATTTCAAACCGAAAAACTTGTAAGTTATCATAAAAAAGGCAACTCGAGCTGAATTTGAATTGCTTTCAAGGTATCGGTTTCCGATCAAAATGACTGAAGTATAAAAACGAGTTAATTTGACACATGGATTTTCTGTGAATAGGAACGGGTACCTCGATTTAGCTGATTAATATTAATAGCATATTAAAATAATCTATTAACTTTTTAAATATTTTTTAGGTAATGGCTTTTTAAATGTTTTATAGGCATACTACAGAAATGCTAGGAGAGGAAGAATTTACATCAAATATATGAATCTTAAATCAGGCATCAATAAATCTTTTAATTTAACCCCAACTAGTTCAAAAAAATCGGGAAAAAATTAAATATAATCAAGAAAAGAAAATTATTTGGTAAATGCTAGAGTATAAATTATAGTTATTTTAATTAAATTGTTATCTAAGTTCCAGAAATGAGTGCTGAAGATTGCATTAAATCACTTAAATTTGATAATTTAACACCTGCGGAAACTGATAGCTATTGGATGGCATGCAAAAAGTATAGACTCAACCAAATGCAAAGTTCAGAATCCACATCAGAAATTTTAAAGGAATGGCCACATTATAAGGAACCGCTCGGTCACAGAATGGTAATATTCTTTACAAAAGTAGAATAGTTTTTTTTAAGAAAACATAAAGAACAACTATTCATAGTCAAAGACTATAAACAATAAATCGAATATATTTCTTGATTTTGTGGAGTTTAATGAATAAAATTCAATTCAAAGGTAATTTGTGGTTTAAACTCCAAAATGCGTTTCGCTCAGGTAAAGATGGTGGGCTCATAAGTAATATTATTTACATGTATGTAAATTATATTTTGCATAATTTTGGACTTAAAAATTTTTCCATATTTTTCCCATAAAAAAGGACTCAGAAATGTTTGCAATGTTTTGGACCTAGGAATTTGTTTAAAAGTTTTTTCCCATAAAAAAAAGATTAAAATTTCTGCATAGAGAAATTTTAAGTTTATCTACCTTCAAGACTCACAAGGAGCATAGGGAAATGTATTCAAGAGGTTGAGGACCATTTACTCCATCTGGCAAAGAGGTCGGGGGCAATACAGCCCTTTGTTATAGCTATCGGGGATACAATTTTAGATTTAAATGAATTTTTCGTTTTTTTCGACGGTGTTAAATACAAATTTAAAAATTTTATCAGAGCGGTCGATGTTTGCTTTAAAATTTTTCATGTCATTAATTTTACCTTTTCGAACTCTATTCAAAATTATTTTTATCAAATTTTTGTTAAAATAACTTTTTTCCGATTATCTCTTCACTAAGAAAATGAAATTAGACGAACTCAAGAATTCCAACACTATCTTATGCTGACATGAATTGGTTCTGGCCAAATTCTCCCGGAAATGCGTTTTTGGGCGTTTTAAGACATTTGGCAAAGCACTCGAAAGGTATCTCAAAAGAAAGGTCTTGAGCACCTGACTTAGAAATGTCTGCATAATTTTGGACCTAGAAATTTTTTTTTAAATTTTCCCTAGAAAAAAGACTTGGAATTTTTTTTAAATTTTTCTCTAGAAAAAATACTTAGAAATTTTTGCATAATTTTGGACTTTTTTTCCCTAGAAAAATTACTTAGAAATGTTTGCATAATTTTGGACTTAAAAATTATTAAAATTTTTCCCTAGAAAAAAGACTGAAATGTTTGCATAATTGGACCTAGAAATTTTTTTAAAATTTTTCCCTAGAAAAAATACTTAGAAAATTTTTGCACAATTCTGGACTTAGAAAAATTTTTTCAAATTTTCCCTAGAAAAAAGACTGAAATTTTTGCATAATTTTGGACTTCGAAATTTTTTGTTTAATTCTTCCCTAGAAAAATACTTAGAAATTTTTGCATAATTTTGGACTTATTTTGGACTTAGAAAATTTTTAAAAATTTTTCACCAGAAAAAATACTTAGAAATTTTTGCATAATTTTGGACTTATTTGGACTTAGAAAATTTTTAAAAATTTTTCACTAGAAAAAATACTTAGAAATTTTTGCAGAATTTTTGTTTTGGAAATTTTTCAAATTACAGCAGTAGCACTCTCAAGTTTACCATCAAAGACTCACAAAAAGCATTCGTGTACATAGGGACATGTACATTTACTCCATCTGGCAAAGAGGTCGGGGGCAATACAGCCCTTTGTTATAGCTATCGGGGATACAATTTCAGATTTAAATGAATTTTTCGTTTTTTCGACGGTGTTAAATACAAATTTTAAAATTTTATCAGAGCGGTTGATGTTTGCTTTAAAATTTTTCATATCTTTAATTTAGAATACCTAATCGCCTGTTTAACCTTTTCGAACTCTATTCAAAATTATTTTTGGACTTTTTTCCCTAGAAAAATTACTTAGAAATGTTTGCATAATTTTGGACTTAAAAATTTTTCAAATTTTTCCCTAGAAAAAATACTTAGAAATTTTTGCATAATTTTTGACTTATTTTGGACTTATAAAATTTTTAAAATTTTTCCCCGGAAAAGACTTGGAAGTTTGCATAATTTTGGACTTAAAATTTTTGTATAACTTTTAAAATTTTTCCCTAGGAAAAAGACTTAGAAATTTTGAACTTAAAAATTTTGTTAAAATTTTTCCCTAGAAAAAAGACTTAGAAAATTTTTGACTTATTTTGGACTTATAAAATTTTTAAAAATTTTTCCCCGGAAAAGACTTGGAAGTTTGCATAATTTTGGACTTAAAATTTTTGTATAACTTTTAAAATTTTTCCCCTAGGAAAAAGACTTAGAAATTTTGAACTTAAAAATTTGTTAAAATTTTTCCCTAGAAAAAAGACTTAGAAAATTTTTGCACTTAGAAATGTTTGCATAATTTTTGACTTTTTTCCCCAGAAAAATTACTAACAATTACTAAAAAGACTTAGAAATTTCGAACTTAAAAATTTTGTTAAAATTTTTCCTTAGAAAAAAGACAGAAAATTTTTGCACCTAGAAATTTTTGCATAATTTTTGACTTTTTTTCCTAGAAAAATTACTAACAATGTTTGCATAATTTTGGACTTAAAAATTTTTCATATTTTTTCCCTAGAAAAAAAGACTGAAATTTTTGCATAATTTTGGACTTCGATTTTTTTTTTCATTATTCCCTAGAAAAAATACTTAGAAATTTTTGCACAATTCTGGACTTGAAAAATTTTTCAAATTTTTCCCTAGAAAAAAAATTAATTTTTGCATAATTTTGGACTTCGAATTTTTTTTTTAATTCTCCCCTAGAAAAAATACTTAGAAATTTTTGCATAATTTTGGACTTAGAAAATTTTTAAAAATGTTTCACTAGAAAAAATACTTAGAAATTTTGAAGAATTTTGGACTTATAAAAATTTTTCAATTTTGTGCTTAGAATTGAAAAATTTTTCCCTAGAAAAAATACTTAGAAATTTTTGCATAATTTTGGACTTTGAAAAATTTTTAGTTTTTCCTTAGAAAAAAGACTGACATTTTTGCATAATTTTGGACTTACAAATTTTTTAAATTTTTCCCTAGAAAAAATACTTAGAAATTTTTGCATAATTTTTGACTTTTTTCCCTAGAAAAATTACTTAACAATGTTTGCATAATTTTGGACTTAAAAATTTTTCCAATTTTTCCCTAGAAAAAAGACTGAAATTTTTGCATAATTTTGGACTTCGAAATTTTTTTTTATTTTTCCCTAGAAAAAATACTTAGAAATTTTTTGCACAATTTTGGACTTAGAAAATTTTTAAAAATGTTTTACTAGAAAAAATACTTAGAAATTTTTGAAGAATTTTGGACTTATAAAAATTTTTCAATTTTGTGCTTAGAATTGAAAAATTTTTCTAATTTTTCCCTAGAAAAAATACTTAGAAATTTTGCATATTTTGGACTTTGAAAAATTTTTAGTTTTTTCCTTAGAAAAAAGACTGACATTTTTGCATAATTTTGGACTTACAAATTTTTTAAATTTTTCCCTAGAAAAAATACTTAGAAATTTTTGCATAATTTTGACTTTTTTCCTAGAAAAATTACTTAACAATGTTTGCATAATTTTGGACTTAAAAATTTTTCCAATTTTTCCCTAGAAAAAAGACTGAAATTTTTGCATAATTTTGGACTTCGAAATTTTTTTTATTTTTCCCTAGAAAAAATACTTAGAAATTTTTGCACAATTTTGGACTTAGAAAATTTTTAAAAATGTTTTACTAGAAAAAATACTTAGAAATTTTTGAAGAATTTTGGACTTATAAAAATTTTTCAATTTTGTGCTTAGAATTGAAAAATTTTTCTAATTTTTCCCTAGAAAAAATACTTAGAAATTTTTGCATAATTTTGGACTTTGAAAAATTTTTAGTTTTTCCTTAGAAAAAAGACTGACATTTTTGCATAATTTTGGACTTACAAATTTTTTAAATTTTTCCCTAGAAAAAATACTTAGAAATTTTTGCATAATTTTTGACTTTTTTCCCTAGAAAAATTACTTAACAATGTTTGCATAATTTTGGACTTAAAAATTTTCCCAATTTTTCCCTAGAAAAAAGACTGAAATTTTTGCATAATTTTGGACTTCGAAATTTTTTTTTTTATTTTTCCCTAGAAAAATTACTTAGAAATTTTTGCATAATTTTTGACTTTTTTCCCTAGAAAAATTACTTAACAATGTTTGCATAATTTTGGACTTAAAAATTTTTCCAATTTTTCCCTAGAAAAAAGACTGAAATTTTTGCATAATTTTGGACTTTGAAAAATTTTTAGTTTTTCCTTAGAAAAAAGACTGACATTTTTGCATAATTTTGGACTTACAATTTTTTAAATTTTTCCCCCAAAAAAAATACTTAGAAATTTTTTCATAATTTTTGACTTTTTTCCCTAGAAAAATTACTTAACAATGTTTGCATAATTTTGGACTTAAAAATTTTTCCAATTTTTCCCTAGAAAAAAGACTGAAATTTTTGCATAATTTTGGACTTCGAAATTTTTTTTTTATTTTTCCCTAGAAAAAATACTTAGAAATTTTTGCATAATTTTGGACTTAGAAAATTTAAAAAAAAATTTCACTAGAAAAAATACTTAGAAATTTTTGCAGAATTTTGGACTTATACAAATTTTTCAATTTTGTGCTTAGAATTGAAAAATTTTTCTAATTTTTCCCTAGAAAAAAGACTGAAATTTTTGCATAATTTTGGACTTTGAAAAATTTTTAGTTTTTCCTTAGAAAAAAGACTGACATTTTTGCATAATTTTGGACCTTACAAATTTTTTAAATTTTTCCCTAGAAAAAATACTTAGAAATTTTTGCATAATTTTTGACTTTTTTCCCTAGAAAAATTACTTAACAATGTTTGCATAATTTTTGGACTTAAAAATTATTTCCCAATTTTTCCCTAGAAAAAAAACTGAAATTTTTGCATAATTTTGGACTTCGAAATTTTTTTTTTTTATTTTTCCCTAGAAAAAATACTTAGAAATTTTTGCATAATTTTTGACTTTTTTTCCTAGAAAAATTACTAACAATGTTTGCATAATTTTGGACTTAAAAATTTTTCCAATTTTTCCCTAGAAAAAAGACTGAAATTTTTGCATAATGTTGGACTTAAAATTTTGTTTAAAATTTTTCCCTAGAAAAAATACTTAGAAACGTTTGCATATTTTGGACTTAGAAAATTTTTAAAAATTTTTCCCCAGAAAAGACTTGGAAATTTGCATAATTTTGGACTTTAAAATTTTTTTTTAATCTTTCTCTAGAAAAAAGACGAAATTTTTGCATAATTTTTAAAATGTTTCCCTAGAAAAAAGACAGAAATTTTGGACTTAAAAATGTTGTTAAAATTTTTCCCTAGAAAAAAGACTTAGAAAATTTTTGCATAATTTTGGACTGAAAATTTTTCCCTAGAAAAATGATTAAAAATGAATTTTTTGAAATTACTCAATTTTTCAAATTTTTCCCTAGAAAAAAGACCTAGAAATTTTTACATAATTTTGGACTTAGAAATTTTTTTTTAATTTTTCCCTTAGAAATATTTGCATAGTTTTAGATATTTTTCAATATTTTTCCCATAGAAAAAAAGACTTATTAAGAAAAAAGACCTAACGAAAATTATTATTACTCGAATTTTTTAAGATCAACATGGACTTCCAAGCTTTGTGCGGAACAACCTATTCTTTGATGGACAACTTTGACCAACATTTTGAACATATCATGGATTCTTGCGATTGGAAAACAATGTTAAAGACAAGGAAACGAAAACTTTGTTGGATTCTCTAAGTTCAGAGAATGATTTTGGTGTAGGTAAGCTTTTGCTTCATATTTTTATATTCAAGCTTAAATAAAAAAAATATTACTTAGCCAAAAAATGTAAATTTAAAATATAAATTAAAAACAACATGAAACATTAATTACATAACTTCTTCTTTCTTCCTTAGAGTCAAAAAATGTCATGCTTTTAAGAAGCATGCATGGATCGTGCCCACTAAGAGAGCTGTTTATAAAGACAACACGGGCAGCAGTAGCACTCTCAAGTTTACCATCAAAGACTCACAAGAAGCATTCGTGTACATAGGGAAATGTATTCAAGAGGTTGAGGACCATTTACTCCATCTGGCAAAGCGGTCGGGGGCAATACAGCCCTTTGTTATAGCTATCGGGGATACAATTTCGGATTTAAATGAATTTTTCGTTTTTTTCGACGGTGTTAAATACAAATTTAAAAATTTTATCAGAGCGGTTGATGTTTGCTTTAAAATTTTCCATGTCTTTAATTTAGAATACCCAACCGCCTGTTCAACCTTTTGGAACTTTATTCAAAATTATTTTTATCAAATTTCTGTAAAGTCACCTTGTTCTAAGCATCAAATTTTTTCCGATTATCTCTTCACTAAAAAAATGTAAATTTCAATTTCAAAACAAAATTAACTTAAAAAATAATGTAAATTTCAATTTAAATGCAATTTAAATTTCAATAAAACAAACAATTCCGAGTAAACTACTAAATAGATGATCTTTTTTTGTATTCAAGATGAATACGACTTCTTTTAAAGACTTTTCAGCTGAAATTTCAATGGAACAACGTAAGAAATACATAGCCCCGATGAAAATAGTTCATTCAATCAATGAACAGAGGACACTGGCCCAATGATTTATATACATTAGGTCAATGAACTAAAATAATTCAGACAGTGAAAATAATTCATAGAATCAAAGAAAAAGTTACAGTGGCGCAATAAAAGGATTTCATAAAATCAATGTAATTAAGTTTTGGCTGAAAGAACTAATTCATTGAATAAATTAAAAAATTTCATTGGTTCAATGTAAGAAATACATAACCGCAATGAAAATAGTTCATTCAATCAATGAACAAAGGACATTGGCCCAACGACTAGATAAATTAGGTCAATGAATTAAAATAACTCAGGCAATGAAAAATAGTTCATTGAATCAAGGAAAAAGTTACATTGGCCCAATGAAATGATTTCATTAAATTAATGTATTTAAGTTTTGGCTGAAAGAACTGAGTTCATTGAATCAATGAAATAATTTCATTGGTTCAACGTAAGAAATACATAATCGCAATGAAAATAGTTCATTCATTCAATGAACAGAGGACATTGGCCCAACGATTAGATAAATTAGGTCAATGAATTAAAATAATTCAGATAATGAAAATAGTTCATTGAATCAAAGAAAAAGTTTCATTGGCCCAATGAAATGATTTCATTAAATTAATGTATTTAAGTTTTGGCTGAAAGAACTGAGTTCATTGAATCAATGAAAAAATTTCATTGGTTCAACGTAAGAAATACATAATCGCAATGAAAATAGTTCATTCAATCAATGAACAGAGGACATTGGCCCAACGATTAGATAAATTAGGCCAATGAATTAAAATAATTCAGATAATGAAAATAGTTCATTGAATCAAAGAAAAAGTTTCATTGGCCCAATGAAATGATTTCATTAAATTAATGTATTTAAGTTTTGGCTGAAAGAACTGAGTTCATTGAATCAATGAAAAAATTTCATTGGTTCAACGTAAGAAATACAGAATCGTAATGAAAATAGTTCATTCAATCAATGAACAGAGGACATTGGCCCAACGATTAGATACATTAGGTCAATGAATTAAAATAATTCAGACAAAGAAAATAATTCATTGAATCAAAGAAAAAGTTACATTGGCCCAATGAAATTATTTCATTAAATCAATGTAATTAATTCCTTAAATCAATGTACAAAATTCGTTGAAACAATGAAAAACGTTCATTCAACTTACGAAAAACTACCCAAAAAAAATTGAATTTAAGTAATTAAATATTGATTCAATGAAAAAAAATTCAGTGACTCAATGAAAATTCATTGATTCAATGAAACATATTCACTGGCTCAACTGCGTGTGTATGACAAAAAATAATATTTAATGTAAATAATTCATTGTTTCAATGTACCTGAGTATTTGCCTCAATGATTTATGCATTGCTTTTCAAAAAATATTCAATGAACTTTTTTCATTGCCATGATGTAAATTCATTGGGCGATGAATTCTTTCATTGAGCAATGCACAAGCATGCATTGGAACAATGAAACTCTTCATTGGCTGAATTTTAATGCAAAATACATTGTCGGAATGCAAAAATGCATCAATATAATGTACATATTTTGGTTCAGTGTAGGGACTTAAGTAGGTGGTACGTGGTTAAGGGTTAACGCATTTAATATTAGGGTATCGATTTGTTTCAATATTGGGGTCGAAGAAAAAAAGAAATATATGTTCATATTCAATTTGAAATTTTAAATAGATTTAATCATAGATTTGACCTTTTGTCTCTATAAGTTTCCAACAAATTGGTTTCACATCCGCCAGTTTTTGTATTATTTGACTGCTCCGTTTCGTTGTGTTATCTTTTCAAGCAAAATTAAAAAAATAATAGCAGGTACCTTCTATAACATTTATTGACATTATTTAATATTGGGGGCTATCGTGAATAAAATTTCCCACGGAATTTTTCCCATCGTGGAAAATTGGGAACGTGATTTATGGTCGCAGTTTCTCTCGGAACTTATCGACATCGACAATTAATATTCCTTGGCCACTGGGCTACCATTTTGATCGAAAAGTTTTAACCTGCAAGGAACAGTGGAAAATTGTGGGCAATTCCAATTTTAGAAGATGGGAGAAATTCCGTGGGAAATTTTACCCACGCTAGCCCCCATTATGTATGATACGCAACTTAGATTTATCTACCCGTGCGAAGCCGGGGCGAGCCAGCTAGTAAGGAATAAAAACATATGTCAAGATAGAAATTTATAGTCTACCCACTGTCGTTTTTAATTTTTCTTAAGTTAACAAAGGCTGTTAATTCCTGAAATAGAACAAGCATTTAATTTCCTTAACTTGAGTTAGGCTGTTATGGAAAATCACAGTTCCGTTTGTTAATAAATCTTACTTGACTTAAGCTCTTTTGGCAAACGAGATTATATTTCATTCAAAATCATATATCGAGTTAGGCCGTTATGGTATAATTAAATTTCAAAAACCGAAAAACTAAGTTCACTTAGGCTTTTCTGCCTTAACCAATTCAAAATTAATTTCGCAAAAAATCAAGTCATAAGTTGATTTATGTTGTTATGACCAGTCGCATCTGCAGTGAAGAGTTAGTGAAAGTTATTTTTAGAGGTGAAAAGCTTTATTGTTAAAGTGTATTTTCAATGTCTAACAGATCAGTGAAAATGGTACAATTAGCGAGGATGCTTTCTGAACGTGATGGTAAAGCCAAATGAAAGTTTTTTACATATTATTTTATTGATAAATATTTCGAATTTGTACGAAATCATGATGTTACCAGTTAAAACCAAAAACTCTCTGTGACATGGTGGCAAAGAAACATTAATTTCTTTTAATTTAATTAATTTTTTAAGCGATGTTTTTAACAACTTTGTGAAAATAAATCTACGTACATTTAATGTATTAAGTATGTATATATTTTTGTTTTCAAAAATAATAGATTTGTTTAAGAAAAAACAGCATTTATTCGTAAGAGTTTTCCGGAGTAAACAAAAGGAATCATTTTATAAGTTTTCCTCGATTGTTTGCAATTTCGTTGGTCATATGTACTATGTGATTAGATTATACTTTGGATTTTTACCAACTGTTCACTTTTTGGTGTATAGGTAATTGTAATAATTATTGTAACAAAAAAATAAATAAAGTTCCTCATTTGGCCATTTGGAAGGTCAAATGAGTAACCATATTTATTTTCACATGATTTTTCTGCCAATGACATTTTAGAATTTAAAATTAAAAATATTGAGTGATTGAATATTGGTTGAATAATCAATACAATACTTTAGTAAAAGATTAAATTTGTAGCCATTTACTATAATATAGGTATGCTTTATAGTTTTGGTCGGAGGAGTACCTACCTATGTATATATGTACGCTTCGCAGAATCAATTACGAAATCTGAATTTCAAAATTTGAATTTCATAAGAAGATGTCAGCTTATTTTGAAACATAAAAAAGCCAACATCTATTTTTAAATCGAACGAAAATCAACCAAACCTTCCGCGAAGTGTCTATAGTTACATATATCAATGAGTGAACTACTTTTTGCCGTTTTTGGACGACATTTTTGCTTTCCGGCAAATATGTTTAGTTTCTATTGATTTTTACGTAAATAGATTCAAAATCCAAAATATATTCCGTCAGGATTTTGAGATATTAATATGAGGATAAGACTCAAAATATGGCATTTTTGAGGTTTTGAACTTTGATTCAATGCTAAACTTTGAAATAGTGGCCATTCATATCAATCAGTCAACGGAAACACAGTCAAAACGATACTTGTTGATAAGTGTATTTTGAAGATCAAAGTTGCTAAGTCTCAAGACGAAAAGTGCATATTGATTAACCAAAAAAAAGGCATTTAGAAAAGCTTATTTGGTGAATTAATATTTGAATGCTAATAAAACAGGTTTATTTCATCTTTTCCCAAAGTTTCGTTTTTATCCATTATTTCTTCAGAGGTAAATTTAAAAATAAGTATCTGCGATTGTCACGCTACTGTTATAATTGAAATTTGTTCTTATAAATAATTAAAACAAAAAAGGTAAGTTTATGAAAAGTTTACCGGAAGAGACAAAATGCATAACATTCTACAGCGGTCCTGGGAAGAACAAGAACTCGAAATCATTGATTACATCGATCACAAATTCTTGAGCTAGGACATACGCAGATGGACTGCAATATACCCTAATTGAAAAAAAGAATCAAATGCTTGAATTGAATCGCTTGGGGAATGGTATCAATTCGTCAATACAGTTGGATCAAAGATTGAATCAGTTGATAAAATTTTTAAGATTTTTCAAAATTTTCTAATTTTTCTATTTTTAATCCTAAATTTTCCTGGAAGCCAGTTGATAAAGATGTCATGAAGTTCGGTGGCTGCGATATACACAAAATGTTGCTATTAAGAGGAATACAAAAATTCTTTGGATGAACATGAGTCTTTTAAAATTTCAAAAGTAGGAAAGAGAGGAGCTTCTGTAAATGTCAATGAAATTTCAACGGCAATGGACTTACTAAGCATTTGTCAAGGAAAAAAGAAATTTTTTCAGCTTAAACCAATTCATAAGCTCTGATTGCCATTCATATTATGATAATCTTATAACAAAGATGGGTAGTAACTCGTGGCATTATGATTAGTGCGTTGGAGTCTGAATCGAGTCTGGGTTCGATTCCCAGCTGCTGCCACCTATAAACAGAAATGTTTTATCCGAGGTACTGCCTCTTGCGAGGAACTGACAAATCCTCCAAGAGTATACTTGTCATGAAATAGAGCTTCTCATTTAGCTGTTCGGACTCGACAAAAATTGTAGGTCCCCTCCATTCCTCCAAACGCACACAGGAATGGTTGAGAGTTGCCCTGGTTCTCCACGAGCTGTTGCGCCACCAAGTTTAATTTATTTTAGAACAAATATGGATGTATAAATATATAATATGACCGAGCCTGACAACGCAGAAGATGTTTTAATAGCAGTGTTGGCCACAAAAATGAATAAATGTTAATATAATAAGAAAAAAGAATACTAATATAGGTACATAATATAATTTTTATTCTCACTTTTCGAAGTTTCATATCGTTAATTTGAAATAAGCTACTAAGAAGTTAATTATTATTCCAAGAACAACTACTTCGCAACACGTATGTAAGTAAAAAATCTTGGAAAATGAACTTAAAATATGGTTCATTATTGGTAAGTAAAATAACTCAGCTCAACATAGAAAACCTTATACCACATTCTTACACAAGGACTAATGTCCTAAGTCGACATAAGAAATTTGAATTGTTCTTAATTAATATGCCATAAGAGCCTAACTCAAAATAAGCTTTTTATTTTTGTCTTCCTTAATATACCACAAAAGCCTAACTCGACCTAAGCTTTTTATTTTTTTAAGTTCAATAAGCCATAACAGCTTAAGTGTTTTTTTTCGTAAATTCTTCATTAATTATCTTACATAAAAGTAATTTTTTTATTATACAAGAAAAAAGTATATTTTCTTCATTTTTGCATTTCAAAAATTTTTAAATTACCATTATATTTTTTCTCAAAACAAATTCAAAACTTCAAACTGCTCTCCTGAAAACTATGAAAAATCGACTTAAGCATGTTATGGCATGTCGCCACTGATATTACGGTGGTCCATAAAAAAAGGTCATCATGGACGGGCCTAAGTCATCTCTAAATGAAGAAAAAAAATTTTTAAATTCTTTTCAGATTTTTATTTTCATCGCCTATAGTCGCTGTAGGGGTAAATTAAATGTCCCCTTTTTTTTGCATACTAGGAAATTCGCGTTAAATCTGCCAAAAAAAATTCAGAGCTTGTTGGTGGAAAGAAATCCTATAGGAGGTTGGTAGTATTTCCCCCCGCTTGGACAGGAGGGAAAAATTAAATGTAAAAAAATAAAAAACGAAAAAATTAAATTAAATAAAATAATAAAAATAAATATTACAGAATTAAAAAATAAATAAAAAATTATAAATAAAAATACAAAATAATAAAAAAAATCAAACACAATACAACTA
>OY992530.1:68313469-68587963 GCA_963921185.1 Dasysyrphus tricinctus
AAATAAACGTGATTGTATGTAAAAATCACTCGAAATGCGATGCACTGCGTTTTCAACTCAAAAGCTGCTGGCTTTAGAATCTTTTTATGATCAGTTGATTATTTTTTATTTTGTTACTGGTTATGTAAGCTATGATTACAATGAATGCTCAGTTTTCTTGATATCTACTTATTTTCTAAAAAAAAAGATGCATTGCACACTTAATTGATATGTACATAAGTACAAAGTAAAAAGCAGTCAATGATAAGACCTATGATCTTATTTATTAGAGGTAACTTACAAGACTAAAACTAAAACGTTATTACAGACTTAAGCTAATTGTTATTTATTTCTATATTCTCTTATACTTAATAATTCTACATAATACTAGGATCTAGGGGTTAAGCATACAGCACACTATACATAACATTAATTTGAAAATTTAGTATTTTTCTGCTGCACATATTATAAAAGCTAATTTTTTCGTAAAACTGCTAAGGTATATCAACTATTATCTACAATACTAAATTTCAACTTTCCTGGTGCCAATCTATGGCTGTATTCTATACAAACAAAAATGCAACGTACTCGGGAGCATGGTGGAGCACTGCTTCCTTTACCTCAAAGCTGCAAGGCTTCCCCCCCCCCCCCTGAAAGTTCAGCTGCTTGTTAATTTTGTGTAACTGTTGGTGATAGCTTTCACTACACAAAAGCTCATATTTTCTGAAATCAGTGTTGTTTCCGCATTTTTGGCAATGTTAACATGAGAAACGGGGGCATATCCGGGCTCTGGACCTTTGGCACCTCATATGAGGGAAATTTGGTAAAAAAAGATGCCATCTTATTGGTCAGAAATTGGTCAGAAAAGGTTAAGTGGTCCCAGAAATTGGTCAGCCCTAGATAACTTTTAATCAAGGCTTAAACTTTCTCAAGGTCGCTCAAGATCACGTGCGATTTTATTTATTTTTTGGCACCTCATTTAAGGGAAATTTACTAAAAATGTATACCATCTGAAAAATTTCTAGATCCTGATAAAAGGTCAACTATTTTCTGTAATTGGTCAGCCATAGATTTTTTTCTATGAATTTTTGAAGTTCGTTTCAAGGTCACAAAAAAAACTTTTGGCACCTCATTTGGGTCATTTAAAAAAAAAAAGTATGCAATTTGAAAGGCCTCTTCACGGTTGTAAAAGGTCAGCTATTTTCAGTAATTGGTCAGCCATAGATTTTTTTTTATGAATATTTAATGAGTTTTAGAAAAAATTTCAAGGTCAAAAACGATTTTTGGCACCTCATTTTAGGGAAATTTGCAAAAAATATGTGCCATTTGAAAGATCTCTTGATCTCTATTAAAGGTCAGCTAGTTTCAGTAATTGGCCAGGTGTAGATTTTTTTGATGAATTTTTAAAAATTTCAAGGTCATAGTGATTTTTGGCACCTCATTTATGGAAAATTTGCAAAAATTTAATACCATCAAAAAGGCCTTGAGAACTATATAAAAGGTCAGATAGTTTTAGTAATTGGTCAGCTATAGTTTTTTTTTAATGAATTTTTAAATTATTGTTCAATGTCACGCGTGATTTTTGGCACCTCATTTATGGGAAATTTACAAAAATTTAATACCACCTGAAAGGCCCTAGGATCTTTACAAAAGGTTAGCTAATTTCAGTAATTGGTCCGCTGTAGATTCGTTTTTACGAATTTTTAAAGTATTTTTTTCTAGGTCACGAATCGTTCATGACCTTGAAAATAAAACTTAAAAAAAAATCGTATAAAAGGATCTATAGCTGACGAACTACTGAAAGTAGTTGACCTCTTATCACGATCTAGAACCTTTCGGATGGTATACATTTTTGGCAAATTTCCCTTAAATGAAGGTCATCTTTTAAAATTCGAAAGTTAGAGTAATTTTGAAAAGTGGTCATTTTAGATAATTGAGTTTTTCACAATGGTCATCTTTCATAATTCAAAAATTTCAAAAAATGAGAAGGGAATACACAGAAAAAAAATCAACAAAAGTTTTCAAAAATCAAAAAAAAGTTAAGGGGAAGTCATTGATGTTCAAATAATTACCTGTCGAACACATTCATCAAATTTGGAAAAAATCGATTTTTGAGTCGCAGCGTTCTTTTGGCCCACTATTTTTCAAAATCAATTTTCTCGAAAGCTGCAGGTGGTCAAAAAAAAAAAAATTAAAATGTGGTCAAAGTGGTCATTTAAACGGGCATCTTTAACGAAAAAAAAAAATCACAAAAATAATTCGTTTAAAATGCAAAAAACAAAGGATACTTTTTAAGGAAAAAATTAGCTCGGTATACACCAACTGTAAGGAAAGATCTTTCTCTGTTCTTCGGATGTTGAAAAACTCTCTTTACTTGATGATGATGGGAAAACCGAACCATTTTCGAAAACATAATTTGAAAGATGTTCTCAAACGCAAACAGTTTGCGATACATCCTCCTCTGCACCACGGCTTTTTTGAAAAAGCAATAGAGCAATCAGTTCAAGTTTTTTGACGTTATTTCCAAATCGATTAAGTTTGTATTCTATAGGTGTAACAAAACGTTCACCAGAAATGCAGTCAAATATAAATTAGAATGCTGATCCACAAACAACTAGACTACATCCTTAAAAAGTGCGACTTTCCGGAACAGTTTCCGTTGCTCTAAATTGAACTGTTTTATGTTCCAGTTAAAATAATAACATCTTTCTTGTTAGCCTCTTAAAAAAGCAAATTATATTAACCGATTAGAATAAACAACTTATTTTTTATAATTCAACGGTAAGGGTTGACCTTCAATTTAAAATCGAAACGTTTGCGTAGGAAGGTACTTTATACAACTTATCGAGAAAAAGCAAATCGCATGAATAAACAAAATAACATGTTACACTCATACTGATATCGGGTATGCATGTGTATGTTCCTTTAAAGCTTCCCAAAATTACTTCGATATTAGAAGAAAAACAAAACGAAAATAATAAAAAGGAAAGGCAGTTCAATTACAAATTCAGGCGTACGCTGAGGGTTTGCATATAATACACCCACAATGGAGCTGCTTCCAAAGGACCAAAAATTAATATTCACCTCATCTATTGAAATGCATATTTTATCTACCCGGGCTCAATTGAAAGATCCTTGTTGGGTGATAACACGCAAATCCACTACAATCTTTTTATTTTGTGTTATTCCCCAACTGGACACACATATTATACTACATGTACCTTGACCTAAGTTATACCAGCACTAACACTCCTAAATTATGTAAACATGGCCGACAACATTGTTACACTTAAGAACGACGACAGGCAAGCAGAGTATAGTTGCTTTGGGTGGATTTAAGTGGCGCCCAATATAAAACCACCCAATACCCACCGCACTCATAGGTTGCGTGGTGTGAGAGAATGTGCCTCGCAAACACATACAAATTACCTAATTAAGTTAATCGGGCAAGTGAAATCAATTCTATTTGCTCTTTCTCTGACGGTTATATGTTCCGAACATAGAAGAGGAGTCGTTCTCTGGCATGGCTTCCAGTTGGATGAGTATAATATTGGCAGCTCTAACCAGACGCTAAGAATATCATAGTTAGTGGTAATGGTTGGTGATGAATAAATTGAAATAATGCCAGCGTCAAAATCAAAGATCACATACACAATTAACTTGCCAAGCTTGGGATAAGGATAACAGTCAAATGTCTAAAATAATTCATCTAATGGATTATTTGGGTACATGTAATTTTGTGGATTAATTTGGATTTTGTTTTTAGTTATTTAGATGGTGATCAAGATTTACTCTTGGGTTGCCATACAATACTTTGGTTAATGTCAGTGGTAAGGTGCCTATATTGAATTTTAATGTTTAGTTCTTTTATGCCAACTATAAGTTCCACAAACATTTTTTGGCAGCTTTAGTCACTGATTTATAAAGAAGAATAAGCGTTTTGTCTCATATGTTGTAACACTTTCTGACCTAAATCATTGTAAAGGTCTCAATTAATGCTCATTTAAACCTGTCCAAAAAAGAATATGAGAAATGCCGTTTCGAAAAGTGAGCAGTACATATACATATATGTAGTTCAAACTAATTAAATAATTTCAATTTTTTTGTTTTGAGATTTCATAACGATTTCATAAGAAAGTTTTAAGATCTGCACATTTGAAATTTTAATTTATTGCACTTTGTTATTGACATTGTTTCTACTGTGTCAGATTTTGATTGCGGTTTTTTGGGCGTCTAAGAGTTATATGAAAAAGAAAACACTCATTCAGTCAGCATTTTTCTGACTTGAATATAGTATTCCTTTTCAATTTTCACATGAAAATGACATAGAAGTCAAAAAAGAATAGGAAGTTCCATACTTCTGAGGAAGAGTTCCTCCTTGAAACTGATATTTATCGAAAAAAAAAAGTAAAGCGGGCCATTCACGTTAAAACTGTCGTAAGGACTGTCTGACAAATTTCAGTCGTATACGACAGGTTCTACCGTGAATGTCCTTGTTGTACATCGGACCGTGCGACTAACGACAGGTTGGAAGTCCGTTGAAAATTTCAACGAACCTTGTGACATGACCGAATGGTCGTATAGTGAATGGCAGTTTTTGAGACAGTCCTTGCGACCGAACTACTCAGTCGACGAATAATCTTCATAGTTTTTATTTTGTTTCTAGGAGACGAAATAAATAAAAAACAAATTGAAGGAATTTTTTGAAACACTGTTCGTAAAACTGGTTCGCAATGTGTGTGCGTACTTTCGACAGTCGTTGCAACAGTCCGATCGCAAGCCTGTGTGAAAGTCTCAACGTAAATTGCCCGCTTAAACTAGTAAATCCAAGAAATTAGAGGGTAGTCCAGAGAATGTTCAAAATAGTCAGAAAACTGTTTCAAAAGTAGATACTGCTGAAAAAATGAGAACATCCAATAATAAAGAAATAGAAAAAGTACCCCAGGAGAAGTCTTTGAATGTTGGAAGTACCAGACTAACTGCACCACCTCCAATCATAATTTCCGGAGTGTCAATATTTGGGGTGCCTACGAGGATAGTAGAAAAATTCACGAAGATTATAATTAAGACAATGAAAAGTCATTTTTAAGAGACGCCCACCGCACCACAGCGCCGGCCGGTGCGAATAGATCTATCACCGAAGAATTCAATAATGAGGAAATTATGTGGCACTCGTACGAAAAAAAAGCTACAAGATCAAGGCTTCTTACAGATCTTCCCAGTCTGGTTCTCAATTTCCAAGACAGCCATGAAGGAACTTCAAGTGCTCGATAGCAAAATACTTAGAATTAGCACCGGGCTACACTTCCAACGGCAGCTACGGAAACACTACAGGAATGAACACCTCGACACAGAAGCGAACATAGTCCCTCTGGACCGGTACCTATAGTGGTCTCTGCAAAGAAGCTAGTAGAAAACATCCACAGTCACCCAAATAAGCTGATGAGAAGGCTTGCCACCGAACGACGACAACCCGAGCCGAGGTATGTACCTCAGTGTGATGGAAACCCAGGACGGTAACATTATCCCCATAGACAACGAGGAAGCAGTTTCCTTCTACGCTGACACAGGGTCAGCCTACTACCGTTACCGTGGCTAAGTGCCAAACCTTCTAACAATCCACACCAAAATCACCACTAGACAACCGGGGTGGAACACCCCGAGAATGAAAAAGTCAACCGACACTTAAATAAATTTTGACATATTGTATTCTATATTAATTATAAAATTTTAAATCTAACACATAGTATAAGGTTTGGTCCCCTTTGTGCCAAAAAATGTAAATTTTTCAATGTATCTTATTAGTTGTAAGCCAAATTGTATATATTATGTTCAATAAAATAAATTGAATTGAATTGATTCCTTACAGATAAATGTCACTTATACCAATCATGGCAAAATTTTGGAAAAACTATTCCTGAAAAGGCTTAGCAAAATAATTTTACATTTAGAACTTGAGTTCAAACTGCATAGGACCCTTTCCAGGCAGTACCTTCCTCAAAGTACCGAAATCATACGTTAAGAACCAACTTTTTAGAGTACTATACAACTAAAATAACTCGAAACTAAGGACGTTGCTTATTCGGATTTTCCAGTGGATCATTGCCACCTTTGCTGTTTAAACTACAATATGGGAGTACAAAGAAAATAAATGGTTAACCCATCCAAAAACTGCAAAACAAAGTTCTTGGTAGAACAATAATAATAAAGGCACCTTGGTACAT
Organism: Dasysyrphus tricinctus; assembly: GCA_963921185.1. Lineage (NCBI taxonomy): Eukaryota > Metazoa > Arthropoda > Insecta > Diptera > Syrphidae > Dasysyrphus > Dasysyrphus tricinctus. Next base: position 68,319,673 of record OY992530.1, read on the forward strand.
AAAAATAGCGATCTGAGTGCTATATTGCAACCTTCGAACAGATATGGTTACAGAAGTGGTAAAAAAAAGCGCTGTACAACACAATCGGCAGCTGCAACTACGTAATGGAGACTATTAAGGGAGACCAACTAAGGGTCAGTTTTTCAGTGCAGGATCATCCTAGTCTCGGGGTTAAACCTGGGCTAACTCCAAAAACGTGTTTTTCAGTCAATTGGAATACTAAGTTAACTCCGAGTTAACTCGTCTAATTTGGTGAGTTAGCTCAGGGACCAAATTGAAGGCTTTTTCAGCTGTGGCACCATCTCGATTTCGATAAGGAAAGTTATTGTCAGTGCAATTTCGCCATCTATATTCTGATACGTGAAAGGCGTAGATGGATGATATCCATAGAGTCACTCATCGTTGGCCCTAGATTTTTGAAAGATAGAGTTAGTCCTCTACTGAAAAACTGTTCCTGAGTTAACTCGGGGTTAATTTAATTTCAGGATTAGCTTGCTCTGATTTAACTCAGAGCTTATCCTGAACTGAAAAACTGTCCCTAAGAAGAACCAAAAAGAGCATAAAAGCTAAGGGAAATTATTTAAACTTAAAATTCCCCCAAACGTGATTTTAAAAATTACGAAAGAAAAATCATGTCGACCTTTCATAGATTGGACCGGATTTTGCGATGGTGTAAGTGCTCTACCTAGGTTAAGTGACAACAATTTTTTAGAACTCTCCATCCTCTTAATCGGTGGAGAGCTTCCTGCCACTTTGACAAACCTATTTAATAAGGCTTCAACTCTGAGTATGTTTAATTTGGGGCTCGGGCTAGTTATGTAAGTACAAAAACCACAGTCTGGCTGGGTAGCCACACTTGAAAGAGGTTGCCATCTGATTTTAAAGATTGGTCAAAATAAATTTGTTACTACAAGACTGAAATTAATATATATATTATTTACGGTATGGTTTATGCATTCTTATATGAACGGAAAAAAAAATGCCAGACGATTTCAGCGTTCGAAAGTGCTTTAAGTTTTTATAGTTTAATAAATAGCATTGGCAATTTTGAGAAACTTGTTTCATAAAACGCTTAAAATTCAAGTCTTATCGACACATCCAAGCCAATATTTTTTTCATGGTCTGGTTGAGGAAATATTCGAAGCTAAGTGTTTTTACCGATTTTCTCGATTTTCTGCCCCCCAACGCAATCTGTTAGATGCAAATATCTAACGAACCAAGCTTTCAAAATCGTTGCAGTTTTAAGCGTGAATAGGATATTAACACACTTTCCCAAAAATTTAAAAATTTCATCACGAAAATTTTTCATGGATTTTGAAGAAAAGCATGGACTAACCCCTTGCCGTTTTTTTTTTTCAAACAAATATGACTTTTTTTCAAAGTTAATAAAATAAATTATGCTTTCCGTTTTTGGAAAGGTCTATTCAAACCCTACAAGCACTTGCAAGCAAATTTTTGTTCATGGTCTGGTTGAGAAAATACTCCCACCCAAGGTGTTTTTACCGATTTTCTGCACCAATAACCTACTTTATTGTCTTTGAATGATGATATTTCGGATTCCATGCCTTGTAAAAGGAGAGCTTTCCAAAATTGAAAACCAGAACCTTCTATGATGTCTGGTTCTCGAGATATTCACATCCGAAGTTACTTGCGTAGATCTGCGTATATATGCGTAGAATTGCGTAGAAATGCGTAGATCTGCGTAGAAATGCGTAGGCTTGCGAAAACTGTTTGTATTTTTAATAAAATAAATTGCAGTGCACGTCAATTGAAAGGTCTTGTATATGTTTTAATCATTCATGGCTAACAATAACGATAAGTAAAGTTTTCCGTACTTAAAGAGTTGCCATGTATTTTGTTTTATTTAAGATAAATGCCAAATTCACTGCACCTGCTTTTCAGAGCCGGTTATAGATTATGCTCTCTTCTTGACCAAGAAGAAATAGTGCAAGACGTAGTTGGGGTTCGAAAGTGCTTTTCAGACGAGCCTTATGTTTTTAAAGTAGGTAAAACAAGATATTATTATTTCTATATTTTTCCAAAGTGTTCAGTATTTTTCAAAACTATCAAACCAGTTTTAAATACCTATAATCTGCCATATAGTGTATTACAACGAAATGATCCGAACCATAATTCTTTTTTCCGCACCGAGTCCTGGTTATTTTTATTAACGCCACGTATAACCGCACTATCTTACTGAATCCAGAGATTTCAATAAATTTTTCAACTAATTATTCTGTAGAAGTTCTATACTTCTATACGGACCAGCACGCTGCTGTGTTAAGAAGAAAAAACGTATCTGTATTTTTGGCATTTCGAAATAAATGCGTTTTTCTATTTATGTATGTAACTTTTTTTATTTTTGGATATTTGTTTCATACTTTAAGGAAACGATAAGTTGTAAAATTATTATTTTTTGATCAAAAATTAATTTGATTATCTATCTATCTATCTATCTATCTATCTATATATATAAAAATGAATGTTTGTCTGTGTATGACCTATAGACTCAAGAACTACACGTTAGATGGAGCTGAAATTTATGCTTGGTATTCAAAAAATGACTGGCATGGTTTAAAGAGTAATTTGAGACAATTTCTATGTGTGGTAATGCACTTTTATCGTGGAAAAGAAAAATGAATATTTTATATGAAAAAATAAAGATAATTTTTAAAACAAGCTCTGTATTTTATGTCAAAAATATAAATATAAAATGTTCAAAGATTTTAATTTAAATGTATTGAAGAAATGCGTTCGCAAATGAGTATCTAATATTGCTGCATTTGAAAAGACATATGAAAATCGATCTGAATATGTACCTAAGGACACATGTAAGTATCAACGCAGGTGAAATTATCTTTCCAATTCACGAACAGTTTTATTATTAACATATCTACATACATACATACAATCATACATTATGTATCTGTGAATATAGAAAGTTAGCAGCGTGTGTGCCTTATCCAAGAAAATGAAGAGAAGGCAAACAAAGTCAATCAATTTTGGTTGCTGCGTTAGAATGATCTATTTGCAACGACATTGCTCTTTTCTGAAGTAGCTACCTATCAACAAGTCAACATCATTGGAACAATCAAGATTTAAGATCAGTAAATGACAAGAGCGCTCATAGATTTTTTTGAATTCCTTAGTGTTGTTTCTTAGCCAAGATATGTACCATTTTTCTTAACAGAAATTTTTCGAAGTCCTTTAAACTGCGTTCCCACAAAGAAAATTCAAAAATGTCAAAACAGAAATGTGATACAAAATTGATGCTTAACTTCTGTTGTGATGTACGCAGCCTCCATCTAACGTGTAGTTCTTGAGTCTATAGGTCATACACAGACAAACATTCATTTTTATATTTATAGATAGATAATCAAATTAATTTTTGATCAAAAAATAATAATTTTACTACTTATCGTTTCCTTAAAGTATGAAACAAATTCATCCAAAAATAAAAAAAATTACATACATATGTAAATAGAAAAACGCATTTATTTCGAAATGCCAAAAATACAGATACGTTTTTTCTTCTTAACACAGCAGCGTGCTGGTCCGTATAGAAGTATAGAACTTCTACAGAATAATTAGTTGAAAAATTTATTGAAATCTCTGGATTCAGTAAAATAGTGCGGTTATACGTGGCGTTAATAAAAATAACCAGGACTCGGTGCGGAAAAAAGAATTATGGTTCGGATCATTTCGTTGTAATACACTATATGGCAGATTATAGGTATTTAAAACTGGTTTGATAGTTTTGAAAAATACTGAACACTTTGGAAAAATATAGAAATAATAATATCTTGTTTTACCTACTTTAAAAACATAAGGCTCGTCTGAAAAGCACTTTCGAACCCCAACTACGTCTTGCACTATTTCTTCTTGGTCAAGAAGAGAGCATAATCTATAACCGGCTCTGAAAAGCAGGTGCAGTGAATTTGGCATTTATCTTAAATAAAACAAAATACATGGCAACTCTTTAAGTACGGAAAACTTTACTTATCGTTATTGTTAGCCATGAATGATTAAAACATATACAAGACCTTTCAATTGACGTGCACTGCAATTTATTTTATTAAAAATACAAAAAGTTTTCGCAAGCCTACGCATTTCTACGCAGATCTACGCATTTCTACGCAATTCTACGCATATATACGCAGATCTACGCAAGTGACTTCGGATGTGAATATCTCGAGAACCAGACATCATAGAAGGTTCTGGTTTTCAATTTTGGAAAGCTCTCCTTTTACAAGGCATGGAATCCGAAATATCATCATTCAAAGACAATAAAGTAGGTTATTGGTGCAGAAAATCGGTAAAAACACCTTGGGTGGGAGTATTTTCTCAACCAGACCATGAACAAAAATTTGCTTGCATGTGCTTATAGGGTTTGAATAGACCTTTCCAAAAACGGAAAGCATAATTTATTTTATTAACTTTGAAAAAAAGTCATATTTGTTTGAAAAAAAAAACGGCAAGGGGTTAGTCCATGCTTTTCTTCAAAATCCATGAAAAATTTTCGTGATGAAATTTTTAAATTTTTGGGAAAGTGTGTTAATATCCTATTCACGCTTAAAACCGCAACGATTTTGCAACGACATTGCTCTTTTCTGAAGTAGCTACCTATCAACAAGTCAACATCATTGGAACAATCAAGATTTAAGATCAGTAAATGACAAGAGCGCTCATAGATTTTTTTGAATTCCTTAGTGTTGTTTCTTAGCTAAGATATGTACCATTTTTCTTAACAGAAATTCTTCGAAGTCCTTTAAACTGCGTTCCCACAAAGAAAATTCAAAAATGTCAAAACAGAAATGTGATACAAAATTGATGCTTAACTTCTGTTGTGATGTACGCAGCTTGACAAACCGTGGATGGAATCGCCAAGGTGATTTGTGATAGTTGACAGTCAAAATACAATAGCACCTCTGTCAACTATCACAAATCACCTTCCCAGATTCCACTCCGTAGTTTTCGGTTATTTGTCAAAAACGATAATAAAAGAAAATGCTATTATTTTTATGCTTTAGTGATTAAAGGTTTCCAAACTTAGTTGAAATTTCGTTTCCAAGAACTTCAGCTCGGGAATTGTTTTTTTAACAATTGAACGGAAAGTGTTGTCCCATACCTAATTATCCAAATCATTCCGCCTCCGTCAAATTGACATTGAGAGCAGTGGCGATTCCTCTCAGTTGGCTAGGTTGGCTGCGCCAACCCTAAAATTTCCTCTTAAATACACGTACTACAAACAATTTGTTTGTATTAAAACTTGAGAATAAAATATCCTTTTATGTTGATAAAAAAACAACACCCCAATCCGTTTAAATCATTATAAAACCAGCAAAACCTATTTAAATCGAGCCATTCACTGCAACCCCTACGTGCTATATTAATCCCATACAAAGTAGGAATCTCTTTATTTTTCTTTCAATGGCCGTGTTGGCTACACAAATTTGCGCCAACAAATCTCATACAAACTACATATTATTCCCGATGTGCTGGGTCACTCTATCTTTAAGAACAGACCCACAAAAATACCCACACAGGTTGGCTCTATTGAAAGAGCCAACGCCTGGGTAGAAAAATGTGAGTTGATTGCCGACCAGTACCCACCAGTGGAGAACCTAGTTATCTGAAGCAAATGTTTTAGTTCGAATTTTATATGGTTAACTTGAAAAAATCATAGCTCCCATTCTACTCATCCGATCTTCAAGGTTAAGGTCTTTAAATAAAGCCAAAATGACACGCTAAATTTTGTGAAAAAATCATTGAAAAGGGGTAAAAAATTCCATACTAAAGGTGTGATTAAGTCTGCCTTCAATTCGATTTGCAGCATTCTAAATTCAAAAGTTGATGAAAAATTTCACAATTTGAAAAAACAAAAAATGCTTATTTTTTGCTTATTTTCTCTTCTAAGATTATGTCATACAATGTTTTACCATCAAACCTACATGAGCGGTGCTAAATTTTTTTTAAATGATTATTTTACAAATAAAATGCATTTTAATTAAAAAACTGATGGACATACATAGCTTCATTAATATAATGATTATTCAAACAAATCTGCATGAATTTTTATAATTAAGGTTTTAAAATACTGTCAGTAAGATAATCGTTAGATTTGTAAAAAAAAATTATTATTTTTAAATGTTAACTATGAAAAAAATGTAAAAACAATTTGAAGTAATGTTTTTTTACACCTACTTAATGGCATTAATATCTAAAAATTTCATATAAATATTGAACATAGAAGAAAAATTTTAATCAAGTATTTAAATTTAGTATAAATACTAAATATATGTAGGTAATCACAAAGTTGTATGTCCAACACCAGAGCAGGAAAAAAATATTATTTGAATTCAATACATTTAAAACATGCTTTGTTGTACATTGTTCCGGCCTCACTAAAACGTTAACAACTTTTTTAATTACCAACGGATTTTAATGAATCAGATTTTTTTCGATTAACAATTAAAAATACTTTTATTTTAATGTATCATACATTATTGTAAACCACGGAAAAGCTAACAAAAAATGTACACAAAAAAAATACCATTAATTTTTGCACATGAAAATAATTGAAAGAATTCAGTATAAATGTAACTTATCAACATTGGTAATTTTTTTTAATATTCCAAAATGAGGTGTCAAATAATGGATTATAATAATTTAAATTATTTTCAGCCAAACAAAATTATAAAAACTTCACAAGAAATTTTAGGGGGAAACAAACTTAGGGTATCTATATAAATATATGGTTTTCGAGCACATTTACCAGAAAAATACATAACTTGAATATTAAGGACCTAAAATACACCTTATTTATGATTTAGTATTTGTCTTAAGAAATCAGAAATATCTAAATTATAAAGCTCAATTGGTAGTAAAATATTAAAAATGTGTGTTTTAAAAAAGTCTCACATTAAAAACTACTAAATTAATCCCCCTTTTGGCAAACTATATGACTTATATTTATTAACCAAGTCCACAAAATGGATTTAATTTGTCAAAATTCTATTTCACTAATCCTAATAAAAAAATTTGATATATGAAACATTGCTGTACGTTGCTCAAAAGCTTGAGTATTGATTTTCAATTTATTAATTAATTATAAGAAAATTCACATTCTGATAATTTCCAAGGTAGCCGTAGAAACCAAATAAAATCAAAAATTGTCGATCCAACTGCATTTAATTTGCTATTAGTCGATAAATACTGCTTTGATTTTTAAAAATAAGGTGTCTATTGGCGTTTTTCTATTTTAGCTCAGAGCAGATCAGATCAGATTCAAAACACAAAAATAATTGAATCAGAGGGCTCAGATTATACAATTTTCAATTTCTGAACCTGATCTGATCTCCTCTGAGTTAAATAAGAAAAACGCCATATAGAGAGATTAATCCTCAATTTTTTAGAGCGTTACAGTTTACAGGTTACATTTTCTTAAAATTTGAGTAGCTGAGATGCTTCGAAAGGCTTAAAAGCATGTTTCTTACTATATTTACAATAATTTCATCCTTATTTTTCAAAGTGTTTAAATATATGTAATAATTTTGACTAATGTGTCAATAGAGAAAAAATATTGTCGAAGATAAGAAAAAATGAAAATTTTTAGGAACCGGTTCTCGAAATTGTTTTGAAAATAGAGTGACGACTGGATTTTATGTAGATAGAGATAAATGAGTTGAATTAAAACTCATTATAGAGGAAAAAAATTAAAAATTTTGCTTTTATTACATTCAGCTTTGATCAAAGGATTATTCGTAGCCAACCCAGAACTCAAGACCAGAAATCGCCACTGATTGAGAGCTCAGTGAAATTTTATTTGGTGGGACTGACCACTGACCTAATATTTTGTTTAAAAAATAGAATAATACACTCCTCGTCAACTGAATACGCACAAACATTTTTGAATATATTTTATCCATTTTTTCCAAACAGTGATGGTTATTATGCCATCTGTTGATGGTAAAAATTTTCGTAACATATAAATAACAGAATTTCAAAGTTTTATCCAAAAACAACCGTGAGTTTTTCCTTTAACCACTTCCGAAGTGTAACTTATGCAAAGTAGAAGTTTTTTTTTGAGTCAACTGAATAGGTACAAAAATTAAAATTGGTATTGGAATGGAATGAAACAAGTTTTTGTTTAAGTTTAGTAGTGGGTACTTCCACCTTTATTTTTAATTACTTCGTAAATTCGATCCGGCATGGAATCGTATAGCTTTTTAATGTAATTTAACGAAATTTCGCTCCACGCTAATTTGATTGCAGAAATTAAGGTTTCTTTGTCTTCGAACTGACGACCACCCTCATAAACTTTGCGTACTAACCATCCCCAGACATTTTCTATGATGTTTAGATCAGGTGAGTACGGCGGCCATTGAAGCAACTGCACTTGTTGCTCCTCTATCCATGTTTTTATTATGCGCGCTGAGTGAATAGGCGCATTATCATGTTGGTAGGTCCAGTTTATGGGTCCAAAGATGTTAGAAAATTTAGGAAAATTTCTTTCCAAAATTACTTTATACCCAGCTGCTGTCATTCTTGATGTAACAACCTCGAGCTCAACTGTTCCATAATAACTGACTGCTCCCCATATCATGACACCTCCTTCACGACTATGATGGCGCTTTAAAAATCTTTTTTCTTTTCTTAAGTCGTGAAAATAGAAGTTGAACCCATCAGGGCCATCGAAATTAAACTTTTTTTCATCTGAAAAAACCACGTGATACCATTATTTTTTCCAACTCATGTGAATCTTGAAAAATCTAATCGCAACATTTTCCGTCTCTCGTCAAGTGGTGGTTTTTTCTTAAGTTTCATTCGTTTAAGATGGCTTGAGTTGTTGATTACTCTTAATACTGTTGAGCAACTTGCGTTTACGCCGACTTTTTGTTTTATTTTTGCCACAGAATCAGAAGAATTTGATGCATATCTTAAAATTCTTCGTCTCTCAGCTGCTGTTGTTGCTGTTTTCTTACCTCCCTTCATGTTTTTGCCGTATGCATCTTTATTTTTCAAGTAAGAATAAACTACATTAAAACTTCGGCCATTTTTATCAGCTATTGCACGTCCAGTTAGGCCTTGGTCTCTAAGTAAATCGATTTTAGCTTTTTCAACACTGTTAAGACACGTAGATCTATCCATTTTTCTTAACATTTGAAATCAAGAATTAAATTTTACTGAAAACACTAAAATCGTTAATTTAAACTGTCAAGCACTCCAAAAAACTTATAAACAACGAAGAAAATGGCGTTGTACCTATTCAGTTGACTAAAAAAAAAACTCCTACTTTGCATATAAAACACTTTGCAAGTGGTTGAAGAAAAAGTCACGGTTGTTTTTGGATAATTCTTTCGGAATTATCTGCTTAACATCTTAAGGGAATAGTTAGCATCAACAGATGGCATAATAACCATCACTGTTTGGAAAAAATGGATAAAGTATATTAAAAAATGTTTGTGCGTATTCAGTTGACGAGGAGTGTATGTAAAATGAAGCTGAAATTGTTTTTTAATAAATTTCCCCCACTCCGCTGATCGAATTGTGTACGTTCTTGGCAAATGATCATAGGTATGTACAATGTACATATGTGCAGGATATGTCTAAGATTACAAACTATTAATATTTCTTGAAAATTATGAAGAATGCGATACAACACTGCGTCGATCACTTCAAAGGTACATCAAACATATATGTATATTATTTGCAATTACACGAGTATAATATGGAGGTATCAGAGCTGTACCGAACCAAGTCATGTTTTGTTTTTTTATTTAGCAGATTTTTGTGTTTCAAGTTTTATATTTTTAAATATAAGAGAATTATAAAAATAATTTAATTTAGAGAATAAACCTTAGACTTTTCCTTTTTACGAGTAAAATATTCATTAATTAATGGCAGTTTATTTAATAAACCTCTTATTATCTGTGAATTTTCTTTTTCTGACTTGAGGAATGAGGACAGGATGATGTTGAAATGGAATAAAACAAGCTGTGTGTGAGGTTGTGAAAAAGTTGATGAACAATGTAATCGATGTAACGATTTTAAATGTCAAATTCAAAGGACAAAATAAAATATTACTTTCACGCATTTCAATTATACCAATAGACACGCCTTTCAATGTGAAGAGTTTGTAATTCCAGATGTAACTTACCTTTGCAATAATAATAAATCAATAAAGTGCAAGGGCAATCTCTATAAGAGTGTGAAATGGATTAACAAAATCCATGTTGTTTCACACATGGACATTTTTATGCAGAAATGTTCTAGAGTTGGAATGCCATTGGATTAACATGTCTATGCAAATTATGGAAAAAATAAAAATTTGTAATATGTATCCCAAAGCTTTAGAATGATGTTGTTCGTAAAACGTAATTCAAACAACTAAATTTAACAAATCAATCGATATTAAAATTAGTAATAGATACCAGTTAGTATTAATGTTGATATATTTGTATATTAATTTATATACTTAAAATAAATTTGTAAAGCCGAGCGAAGCCGGGGCGGGTCAGCTAGTGTTTAATAGAAGTCTTGTTAAATAAATCTCATGTTAAGAATATCTGCCGTATCTCCAAGTAAATAATTTTCTTTTCCGGATTAACGAATATTTGTTTGGTAGTTACGTTTATTTTTCTTATGAAAAATGCAGATTCGTCAATTTATCTTAAAAAAGCAGGTTTTTTTTTTAAAAACAAGATAGTGATTTTATTATTAAACAATAAAATAATAACCCTACCAAGGATGTCCAAACAGGCCCTAACTCAAAACAAACAGCCAAAATGTCAGTTACGTTTTTTCTTCATAACATTGCAGTGCGGGCAACTGCTTATCTAGGAACTAGAAAGCTTACCATTTTTGCGTCTGATTGTTTATCTTTTAATTTATGTCTACTACAAAGTGGATCTCAAACCGGAGCAGTGCTCTCCTGAAGAACCCTCACCACTTAGCCCTCTGTGGTTTTAAAGCGGCGAGGGTATTGCGTCTAGCAAAACTCGAACCAAGCACCCGAAAATAATTGTTTTTAGCATAAAGATCATTCACGGTGAATACTATCAAAAACAACTTATTACTATGCTTAAACACCATGAAATTTTCTACACAAGAACTAAATATATTTTTCTTACAGCTGTAACTTCGAAGATATCATTATGTATCGGAAAAATTTCGTCTAAAGCATAGTTTACAGTTTCGATGCGAACAAAAATCAACATTTTCAAAACGATTTTCCACCTATTCTGCGCACCAAGCTGAATAATATTCAAGGCGAAAAATGTTTGCCTTGGCCTAAGCCACCCATTGAGTTATTAATTAACCCTTAATTGACAAACTATAGGCCTAAAAACGGAAAATGATTATTTTTGGATGCGAAAACCATTTGCATGCAAATAATGCCTTGAGGTGAATATATTTTTTTTTTTGGAAGTATAAACCGACCATCAAAAAAAAAATATTTTATTCACCACACTTTTTTTCGCATGCAAATCAATTGCCGGTCCATTGTTTTGCATGACGTTCCATGACAGCATAGTTTTTTTATTTTTGCATTAAACTGTAAACCAATCATGTAAACAATTATTTTTGACATGCGAGATTATTGGCATAGATTTTTTTTTTGCGCACGGGAACTGTAAACTAGGCTTAAAACCAAAAATCCCCTTTTTACGTTTTGATGAATAAATAAATAAATAAATAAATAGGCTATTGTATTGCCCACAAGAAACATTATTATACTTTATTCGATACGAGCGCACAGTTCCAAGATATTGCGACTGTAAAAATGGTCAAATCTCATAAATTGCCGGTTTTTCGGAAATATTAATATAGCTAATATATTAAATATTCGTGCTTCTATTCTTTTATTTAATGTAAAAGAAGCAATTTCAATCCATTGCTTAAAAAAATCTATATGCCCCGAAAAGTCAGTATTTTGAAATTTGCCATTTTTATAGTCACAATATTTTGGAACTGAGCGCTTGTTTGTAAAAAAATCTGTTATCGAACTTCTTCCAGAGAATTATCTAAACAATTAGCATAAATTTTGTATTAAAAACTTCACCGTTTAGAGTAAAAACCCGGTATTTTTGAGTTTTGGCCAATTTCAAAATTAAAAACATATTTATTTCAATTGATCACTTTAAAAAAATACATATATATTAATGTTTTCTGTAAGAAGTCCATATGACCAAAAAGTTTCGGCCAACATTTTTCGACAAAAAATACATGTTTAGTGTTGTTTATGAAAAGCCTACCCATGTAGTAGGTTCTACTTCATATTTTTTGAAATAGCAATAAATTTTTACTGGTCGCTTTTACGGAAAAAAGTGGCATCATTTTTCTTATAGGAAATTCTATAACCTCTAAAAATAATTCTATATAACTTCTTAAAATGAAAATAATGATCTTTTGAAGTTAAAGATCTTAGAAAAAAAATAGTTTTTTTTGTAGAAAATTTCATGCTGTACAAACTTGGTATTAAATTTGTTTGATTGTTTCCACCATTAATGATTTATATTCCAAAAACCAAAATTTTCGTCATTTTACCCTTTTTTTATATGATGATATCTTCTACGCAGTCATTCGGTGGGGACAAAAAGTGCCTAACCCTTTATGTACAAAATTGCATGAACCACAAGTTTTGTATTAAATGTTTTCCTGTCACGTTTACCTTTCAAAAGTTATAAAACGAACAAAACATTTGATGCACACACGATTTGACAGTGGACTTTTGACTAAAATGAAAACAATAGCATATGAAAACCTAGCATTGGATTTATTCCACCTATTTGCCATTTGTTGTTTTGATTTGTACATTTTTCTTTACCTATACTAGCTATTTTGTGTGCCTTTTCTTGCAACCCAATAGGTTTATTTGTTATGGTTGCACCAACTACAGCATGATAAGTTAAAATGCAATTAATTTTTTTTTTACAAAAACAATTTTTATTATCATTTTTCTTTTTAGTTTTTAAAATTCTTATTTTATTTTTTATGTCTATTTTTTAACAATTTTATATCATTTTTATTATAAATTTTAATACATAAGTACATCATATATATGTATATATATATTTTTTTGTATACATAATTTAAATACAACTTAGGTCGTTCAATCTCAACAAACAATCAAATCTATATTCAAATGAAAGCTATGATTATTGTAATTTTAACGCATTCACACATATACAATACATACATACATAAATCATTCTTATATAAAATTAAATAAAATATATGCTAGTTTATAACTTTTAAATTAAATTTTTCATTAAAAAAAAGACCAGATTCAGACCGTATAATAATACTTTATTTTTTTTTATTCCATAGAAATAATTACACATTTCTTTAGCCCTATTATTGTTTTTTTTTCCAAGGATATCTATACACTCTTTCATCTTTTTTGCTAAAACGATAAGAGTTTTTTGTTTACTTAATTTAAGCTATAGGTAGTTAAATATGTTCATTCACTAAACTAGATTTGTTTTATTTATTTGTTTTTACAAAAAGGAAGAATTTCACGTTTACTATTTTCGATATGTACAAATTTGTTGTTGGTTTTTTCTAAACGGATGTATATATAATATGTATAAGGTTTATGTCCCGTAATTAACTAAGGTATTTCTTTTAATTGTTTCCTTAAACAAAAATATAATAATCTTTATAGAAAAATTTAGTATGCACACATAGATACAATTTACTAATTGGCTAGAAGTTTTTCTAAACAATATTAGAAGCATTCAACTTTTATTTACAAAGTTTTGTAATAATAAATTCATTTTTGTTTAAATTTTCTTAAATACAAACACTTATAAGTTTATTTTTTTTCTTATTTTTGTAGGAAAAAGAAAATTAAAATACATTCATAGTGGAAAATAAAATAAATAATTTATTATTCTAGAAAAAACAGTTTAAATTTTTCTTTAAAGTCTTTGATACAATGGCCTCGAGCCACTTTTCGTCGATATTAGATATGCGCCTCAAGATATGGCTAGCTGACGAATAAATATTCACTTTTATGTGAATATTTAACGGTTGTGTGTGTGGGTTGGGGTAAGGGTTGGTTTTGTTTTGGATTTTATATACAACTTTCCTGTATTCGGTTAGATGTTGTTACGACTTCCGGTCGAAACCGATATTCACTTAGTGACGACGTCACTGACTGATTATTCGGACTAAGTAGACTTACTTCCATGGATTGAGGGGTGGGCTGTTGAGTGTGTAATACCGCTGCTGGTCCAACTAATGGGGGACTACACGTTATTATGCCTTTGTTATTTGTAGTTAACGTTGCATAACTCTAAAATATAAAGAAAAAAATAATTTGTCATTAAAACACGTAAAATCAAACAATATGTCATAAAAAAAATTTCAAAATATTTAATGCAAATTTTATGAATGGTGTTTCAAATTTTTGAACAATATGAAAAATAATAAAATTGTTATAGGTACATAAACAAAAAACTGTCTCAGAAATTTCTTGGCCAAAATTAGTAAGGAAAGAGAAATATTTTACTCTTTGGTGAGCACGCTCTTCTGCCCGAAACAACACAATTTTTGTGGTGTGGTGTGTGGAACACCAGTTTTTTTTGGTTTACGTTCAGGACAAAGCTAATGTAAGTCAATAATAAAAGCAGGAACGTACAGATATACAGACAATCGAAACTATATTTTTCAATTTAAGTTTTTTTTTCTTATAAAACACATTCTCTCCTACACGATTTTTCATAAAAAAGGCATGGGGCTCTTCAGTGGCGTAGCTAGGATATTTGCCGCCCGGGGCAAAACAATTATTTGCCGCCCCTTCGGTCTAACAATACTTTAAAAAAAAAATTTGTGATAGGTACCTTCATATCATTGGTCTTAAAGTTGCAGACAAAATTTTGATTAAAATATTTTTTTATAAATGCAAGGCATTACATTATGCAAAATATTGATACATGCCACTTTGCCGCAATATCTGCTGAATGAATTTTTATTGTTTCTGACCTACTGAGATTTAACTTGAAACCAACTGTATATAATATAGGCACATGAGACTTGAAATTTTTTTTAATGTTTCCTTGCGTTGAAGTTCATAATTGTTCATTAGGCGTGTCTCACCAAATAAAATCTCTAAGAGCTCAGAGATTTTTAAACTGGGACAAAAAATCTCACATGAGCACTGAGATTATTTTCAGAGATTACTGAGACGAACATTTTTGGATTCACCTCTCAATGTTCTTTCTCAGCTTAAACTGTTCATTTGGCAGCCAAATTGCAATTTCTCGTGATGTGCAAATACGAAATTGATACAAAAATACAAAATAGAAGTTGAATGTTGATAAACAGGAAAAATAAATTGATCTTAGTACTTTTCTTTCATTTCATAAACTTTTTCTCAAACATTTAAATATTTAAAGCAAAGTTAAAATTTTGTTTCCATAATTTCAGTACGATTGACCAGGGAATCTTGTTCCATTAAAATATTCCGCTTACGTCAACTATTGAGCGCTCGGTGAGATTTTACTTGGTGAGATACGCCTATTGTTTCATTAGTACTCGACAGCAAAACTGAGAAATTGAATAGTGTTCATACATATATCTCAAATCTAATGATCATGAACCATGAGATATTCAAAGCCACGGCTAAGTCACTACTGAGTTGTTACTTCACTGAAATTGTTGATCTAATGCATTTTTTCTCAAAATAAATCTGCTGCAAAATCTACATACTGCACTTCATTTTTCGAAAAAAAAAAAAAAAATAATCTTCGCAAAAAAAACTCAGATTTGTTTTTAATTCTTTGTGTTGAATGCAGCCATATGTATTATTTAGAGCTTTTTTTGTTTGTTGGTTTAATGTTAAAAAAACTAATGTAATGTTTTATTTATTTTTATTATTTTATCAGTTTTGTTTAAATATTATTTATTTTTTATTTTTGAAAAAACAAAAACAAAGCATTTGCGAAAAGATCTAATCTATGTACATATATCATTTTTTTCAAATCTAACAAGAAAAAACAGAAATGTTTTATCCGAAGTACTGCCTCTTGCGAGTAACTGACAAAAAACAGTATACTTGTCATGAAAAAGTGCTTTCTCATTTAGCCGTTCGGACTCGGCAAAAAACTGTAGGTCCCCTCCATTCCTGCCAACAACACGCACACAGGAACGGTTGTGAGTCACTAGGCCCTGGTTCTCCACGAGCTGTTGCGCCACTCAATTTATTTATTTATTTTTAACGCGAACAATTTTCTGAGAAAGGTCAACCCCTCTGAATTCTAAATTGAGGGAATTAGCAGACACGTACTTATGTGTAAGTGCCCCTAGTGATTTGAACACAATGAAAAATTGTACGTTCCTATACCTACAAATGTTATAGAATTTTTAACTTAAGAAAAAATACTTTTTTGTTTATTTCCAACTTATGTAATAAACAGCGATGATGATTTTGCGACCCTCTTGATTTCAATTTAATAAAAATTGATTGAACAATTTATTAAACAAAAATTAAACTTTTGTTTATTTCCAAATTCTCATGAACAACGAGGATGATTTTGTCGCCCCTACTACTTTGAATACTATAAAAATTGTATGTATTTTCACTAAAAAAACTTTTGTAATTGGTTTGCAACATCCCATGAACAACGAAGATGATTTTCCCATTTGCCGCCCCTAACTCCTGGCGCCCGGGGCGACCGCCCCCTTCGCCCCCCCCTAGCTACGCTACTGGGGCTCTTCCCTTAATTGCGCCAGCTATTATGTCTGATTCTTTCCTTCAAGTGACTGCTATAATGGTTTTTCAATTTTTTTTTCGCATAAATTTATATTCTTCATTTAGGAATTAAAGGATTTATTTAGGGCTGGCCACGATACCAGAAAATTCTCGGTATCATTTGGTATCGGTATCGGAAACCCAAACGATACCGAGACGATATCAGCTCCAAAGCATCCAAAATGATACCGAAACGATACCGTATTTTAAGGACCGAAATATACCGAGACTCTCGGTAGTATCGTTTGGTATCGGCAGAAAAAAAGTAGTTTTTAATATTATTATTAAAATCAACCCACTGCTACACTTATTTTTTCTTATATCCTGCTTTCCCGAATACGGCTCCTTCGATTTTTGTAGAAATTTTACCAAACCATTTTTTTTAATAGCCCATAGCACCGATAGAACCTTTTTTTTGTCGATGTATTTTAAGTTTAAAATGTTTCTGTCAAAGCTACCTTCCAGAAAATCACCCTAATATGTGAACACGGCCCTACCGATGAAGCTGAGGAGTCTAACAAGGAAGAGTTTTATGACCTCCTGGAAGGAACCTACGGGGCCCGTCCAGTGTACGATGTCTTGCTCGGAGACTTTAATGCTAAGGTCGGAAAGACGGCTTCCAACTAATCGACTTTGCTGAAGCTCCTAATACGGTGATGCACTAGGCTCCCCAGCCAAAGGATACACACATGCGATCTATACACACGTGCGATCTCCAGATGGTCAAAACGCCAACTAAAATCGATCACGTTCTAATTAGTACAAGGCACGCATCGAACATCTTGGACGTTCGAACTTTCGACTCTTATCACTTTTTTTTGTGAAAAAGTTCAGAGCCCGACTGTCCAACGAAAAGAAAACAAAGACCACCCAAAGGAAGAAATTTAACATTGCATGCCTTAGCACATCTGAGAAAGCCAGAGACGACAGTGAGCAATTGACCGGGAAACTTTTTGCCGCTGCCCCAGCCACAAGCGTTAACAACCAGTGGAACCAGTATCCCGACATCATTAAGGAGACAGCCGTGGACCACCATAGGCTATCAACAGCCCAGAAAAAAAGAACTCGTGGTATGATTACGAATGCGTTGAAACAGGAGATGGAAAATGTACGAATGCAAATGATGCATGGAAAACAAGAGTAGCAAGAGAGGGGTACCGCTAATAAATAAGAAAATAGAAAAAACCCTGCGCAGAAAAATGAGAGTATCCGCAGCCTCACGGCTAAGGTAACTCGAGAAGTCTGCTATAACATCCGCCAGCTGTACAAAACAGCCAAGCAACTGGCATCTGGTTAAAGGACCTGCACGCAAGCTCTTCCAAACAGCGAAGGGAACCGAGTCACTGAAGCACAGGGAATTGCAGACGTGTTTAAGCAGCATTTCAAGCATCTGCTTAGTGAGCATTATGCAGAGGAAGTGAAAGCGGAACAAAGAAGCATGAGACCAGTCAATGAAGATCCAGTCCCAGCTCTCTGTACTAAAGAGGTTAAGAAAGCCATCCACAAGCTTAAGAACAACAAATTCGCTGGCTCGGATAGCCTACCTGCGGAACTCTTCAAGTATCAAGTATGGAGGAGATATCCTGGTAGGGTGCATGCACCAGCTCATCAACCAAGTGTGTGAGGAGGAAAGTATGCCCGACGACTGATCAAATAGCTCAATATGCCCACCTACAGAGGCATATCCCTGCTAAATGTTGCCTTCAAGACCCTATCCAACGTACTATGTGAGCATCTTAAACCTTTCTGCATGGTCGACAATAACCAGTGTGGCTTCAGGGCAGGCAGATCAACGATAGACCAAATCTTCACATTGAGGCAAATCCTGGAAAAGACCAACGAATTTCAAGTCGAGACCCACCATCTATTCATCGATTTCAAAGCCGCATATGATAGCCTAAGTTGCCAAGAGCTTTTCTTGGCGATGTCAGAGCACTGGATCCCAAAAAAACTGATCCAGCTAGGCCACATTTACAAAATACGCTGTGCAACGTCCAATGGGAAACAGCTCTTACGAGCTATTCCAGACGTGTACAGGGTTCAGACAAGGAGATGAGCTTTCATGTGACTTCTTCAACTAAGTCCTGGAGCAGATAGTGCGCAAGAGTGGTATCATCATGGAAGGCACTATCTTCAGTAGGTCTTCTCAACTGCTTGGCTATGCGGATGACATTGACATAATCGGCCCTACTTGAAGCATTCACAGCTGTTGATGAACAGGTAAAACGCGTTGGTCTTGAAGTGAATGAGGACAAAACAAAGTATATGCTATCAACAAACAAAGCCTCATCTGTCCATCGCCTAGGACAAAACGTCACTGCAGGTAGCAGTAATTTTGAGGTAGTCAACGAGTTCACCTACCTCGGGACAAACATCAATTCCACGAACGACACCTTAGTGGAAATCCGACGAAGAATTACCCTAGCGAACCGCTGCTACTTCAGTTTGGCCAAACAAATGGGTTCAAAACTCCTTTCTCGAAAGACAAAGTGCACGCTATACCTACAGAGCACTAATTTTACCTGTTCTACTCTACGGCGTCGAGTGCTGGACGATAAGTAGAAAAGGGGAATTGATACTGGGCATTTTTGAGAGAAAAATTCTCCGGCGGATATTTGGTCCTATATGCGAAGATGGCAATTAGAGGAGAAGTTTCAATCGTGAATTGTACGAGCTGTACCAAGATGTGGATGTAGTCCAAAGAGCCAAAGCACGTTGACTACACTGGCTCGGCCACATCGAGTGAATGGACAACGACGACGCTCCAGCCAAGAAAAACTTCGAATCCCAGCCCCCAGGTTTGAGACGATTGGGTAGAACCTCCACTACAGGGACCAGGCGGCCACAGACGCAAGAGCGCTTGGTCTTGGCAACTGGAGGGAGCGTGTGATTGACCGCAACCGATGCAAGACCGCAATATCTCAGACACAGACCCTCCATGGACCAGGAGCTGGATATTTTAGTAAGAAACTAAACGAACACATCGGACTTCCGGGTTTTTAAGGGTGCCTGTGGTGAACTGAACTCGTGGTGAATTGCCAGCTGCCAGGCTTTTGTACCTACCTAAGCTACATATAAAAAATATTTTGGTTTAAAATTAAATGGTTGTTAGTTTAGCTAGCTTAGCAAACAAATTTTCACAATAAAATGATTTTTCCCTCTCCGCCACGGTACAAGTTTTAAGAACAAATTGACAGAACATGTGTTTTGCTGTTTTTTTTTTTCAAACTCAATTTTAGCAATGTTCAAACAACTTAAAATGCGAACTGCACTTTGATTGGATGAACAATTATCCAATCTTACAAAAATAAATAAAAATCTAGTGATTGCATTAAAAAATATATGGAAAATGCTACTCTTAAGTAAAAAAACACTCTTCTGAAAAGTTATGTACTTGGCGTGCAGGGCAAACAAGAATTCACGTGACGACTTGTTGATAAACATAAGATAGGAACAAGTACGGGCGACCCACCATGCTTTTTTTTTTTTGTATTTAACTAACTTTCTGTCTATGGGCACTCAAAAATATCTACTTACTATTTTATTTTGTCATTTTTCATTTCCTGTCAAATTATTATCTTGTTTAAAAACAAAACCAATTAGGTCATACCTTCAGGAAAAACACTCAAAAGCTTTCAATTTTAATCAATAACCCAAGGACGATGTTAAAAAAAAGAAAAACAAAAATCTCTAAGTATTCGGTTTTTAATCAATTTGCTTTTCCTTAAATATCAACAATTTTTAGCACACCTAGGTGCTACAAACCCTCAGAAAAAAAAAAATCAAAATAGAAAAAAAACCTTCCTTAACACGTGACATTCGTTTTCATTACTTCACCTTCATATTGCCACCCGAACGTCGAACAAGAACCTAAAAGTTATAACAAAACCCCAAGTTCAACTATTCATTAGACTCTCATGCCCGCATCCATTTATTTCACTTAGAACCGCTTCCAGGTATTAACCGCACAGAAGGGACTAAAGTTACCCTAACTAACACCGACTGAGACAAGACTTTAGTATTACCGGTCATGACCCACCCGTAGGCATATTAAAAATTCAATGAAAAGAAAAAGAATTTCTTATAGAAATAAGAGGTTTCCCTTGCATCTTTCAACACCAAGCACCAAGCAAAGCATAACAACAACAATACATAAATTGTTAGAAGTAAAGGCAAGCAAAGTAACAGGACTACAATAACAACAACACAAACAACAACAACAAAAAGGAAGACAAATAATATTCTTCATTTTTAATCTAACAATAGAAACAGAAGGAGTGTTGTTCAAATGTGAACAGAATAGGAAAAATATACTTATGTGCTTCTCTCTAGTACGAGTATATGTTTATACAGTTTTGTCAAGGACTTTTCTTTTATTTCATATACCTACTATTCGTAGCTACTAAATTTTAACCCGCAAAAGAACCCATGCATGTCGAGCCCATCGTTCTTGGTTAACTTAATGGAAATTCTCGTATATAAACCTCTCTAGCGTCTAGCTGAACTTTTCAAAACGTGATTCTTTTGTTGTTTCCCTGTTCTTCATTAATAAAGAAGAAAGGCTATGTCTAGTCCAGTTTAAGGGACGAAATGAGAGAAATTAATTTGCTTCCAGGCAAATCTTAAAGGAATTAAAAGAAGGAGTGGGTTCATTCATTCAATAGACAAGTTGAAATGAAGGAATCTTAGATAAATTAATTTCTTCAACAATATCTTTGAGCCTTATTAAAACTGGAGAACAAAAATCCTTTTCCCAAATTGATTAAGATGGTTCTAAGGATGTTTTTCTTCTTTTTTTTTTTGAAAAATTAACATGGTATGTATTAATTAAAAGCAAAAAGGCTCAAGTCTTTAAAATTAAACACACAAAAAATCTAATTGATAATTAAGATTAAGTAAATAAAATGAAGATACGAGCAAACAAAAAATACTTACAATTTGTTTACTAGGTCTGAATGTATAATGAAGCACTTCATTACCAGTGCTAACTAATGAACCTAAACTAGATACTACTCCATCACTTCCAGTGCCCCCTCGATCTGTGTCATTGCAGTAATCCCTTTGTATCAGTCGAACCGAGGGACTTCGGAACAATGGTGTGGAGACCATTGATTTTATTGGACGTTTTTCTGTAACGAAAATGAAAAAAAAAATAAGTTTGATAGTATAATGTTAGTATAACTAATGAAATAGTTTATAATGAATATTGATGCTTATGATTAACTCGATTATAATTTGCCTTATCATTATTTTTAGCTAAGTATCATACTAAATAAGCCTTAAGATCATACTAAATCGACTTAAATTTAGCACATTTGACCTTTTTCAATCAGGTAACCTTGGTGTTAAGGTTATTGTGTCTAAAATAAGGCAATTTTTGTCAGTCATATGCTCTCTAAAGAACTAAAGACTTCTAGGACGTCACTTCGATCCTAAGCTCAATGAAAGAAAAATCTTCATGCACACCTCTCCGTGGTAGAGAGTGGGTAGTATTAACGGGCAGGGGACCGAATAGATGCCGGGATAATCAAACAAACTAATGTTGCTGGTCAGGGCACTACTTGACCTTAGGATGGTTAAAAGTCCCCAGGACCCAGAAGCCGAAAGAACTGAAGGTGGTGGTCAACGGCATGAAAGATTAGTGGCGGAGGAGCTTATTTTAAAAAGCTAACGGCAGCAGCAAGTTTCGCCTGTAACTCATATTGGGCAGCTATAAAAGGCGTCTATTTTCCTAAAGTGGAATTAATTGCACTCTCGTCTCGACTGTAGAAATACTGGTACTGAACCTAGATGCTTCCCTTGTTTTAGCCAATTAAACCAACGAATTAGACGCAACCCTCAAAATTTTTCGTCTATCACTTGCGGAGGTAGCAGGTTTTGTGCATCCTTTCATATCCCATACCATCTTTTTATTTATTTTTCAGATAATTAAAGGTCAAAGAAGAGATTCTGTAATTTTTTCCAAATTTGATGTCCCGTTTGTCCTTGATCATGAAAACTATGAATTCCTGCGTACTCAACCGCGCCAAGAGCTTTTCCTCCACCCATTGTTCACTTTTTCTCAATTTGTTTGTGTCATGTCAAAGAAACCATGATATATAACCCAAAAATACCTTTAAAAGGTCTGACCTTCAACTAGTTCAAGGCAAATATGATGATAAAGGCGGTGTACCTATTCAAATGAACCAAAAAAAGGGCTACGATTTGCACATGAATTTAAAAAAATGATAATAAAACGTGTAATGATGGTAATTTTAAGGTTGTGTGTTTTCTTATTCGCTCCTAAATTGGATGCTTTCTCTAAAGCCATTAACAAAAATTCATTCATTAATTCAAAAATTAATCGCACTCAAAAGTTTGAACCTATTCAAATGAACGGGAGTGTATGATCGTTCTCTAGTGAACAATTTAAAAGGGATTTTATTTTTGATCCGATCACGAATCTCACTTTTTGGATCTTTGAAACCAAATATTATCACGATCGAATCAAATCATGCGAAACTTTTGAAGATCCATTCCCGATACATTCAAATAAGAAAGAAAAATGCATTGTAATGAAAAGAAAATTTTGCAAAAGCCAAAGTTACGCAAGACATAGTATCAAAAGACAAAGCTTCAAAACCTTTGAAATTCGTGGTTTCTGGAACGATTTCGATGAATTTGACACAGATGATGGCTGCGACGGAATTAAAATAGAAAAAATATTTTCAAAACAGGTGATCGCTGAAAAAAATATTTTCAAAATAGGGTGTTTTGAAAAAATATCAAATGTATGCAATTTCACAATTTCTTGAGCGATTTCAATGAAATTAACACAGGTGATGGCTGGTACAGAATTTAAAATAAAAAAAATTCTTTCACTCAGGGATCAACAAAGTTGCAAAATTTTGAAATTTTTTTTGTCACCTGTGTCAACTTAATTGAATTCGCTTAAAGAACAGTAAAATTGCAAATGTTGACATGACATATTTAGAAACACCCTGTTTTGAAAACATTTCTTTCTTTTTAACTTCTTTTTCAGCTATCACCTGTATTAATTTCACTTAAATAAATCCAGGTACAAGGGAGTTGCAAAATGTTGGAACTTTTCGGAAACACCCTGTTTTGAAATTTTTTTGAGAGAACGATGTTTATTCTTCCCGCATTTTATTTTTTCAAATGTTCACTGGAAAAGGACCGCGGAAGGTGCAATTTTTAAATGATATGTCCCTGTAGTGACTATAGTATCAGCTCTTCGTAGCTCAGTCTCGGAAAATCTCTGAGATTATGAAAGATTCGTAGAACAAAAAAAAAACGGCAATGATATCACCTTCAGTGTGAGTAGGTACTTTGAGTATTCACTACATGATCAATTTACCATTCTATAAAGTCACATCCGGTTCTTTTAAGTATGTACCCAGGTGCTGGTGGCGAATAAAGTGATACCTAAAGGTGGGTCCACACTATGGCGATCAACATTGTTTTGGTTAACATTGTCGATCAACATGCTAGTGTGTACGTGAAAAACTTTCGTAGCAAACATTTGTGTGGTTTGGAATTTTCTGATCGATGCGTCAGGATGCAACCGAAGGTTCAGAATTCGAATCCTGGTGGTACCCAACTTTTTTTTATTTTTTCTTGTCAACAATTAAGTTAAAACGATGTTATTAACATTAAATATTTATTCACAACAAATATTGCATTTTTCATTTAGTAAAAATGTGATTAATAACGTACAAAACCAATAATTATGTTCAAGAAATTAAAACCCTACAAATGTTTTTAATGAAATGAAATTTGTTGAACAACTTTGTCGATTGCTATCCATTTGAATCGGGTTACGTTCGGGTCAACAAGTTGATTGGCTTTGTCGATCAACACGTCTACACTTACTCAACACTGTTGATCAACGATGTTGATCTACACAATTCGACATAATGTGGACGCGGCTTAACACGTAATACCAAATATAAATATCAATGGACAGACAAAATTTTGAAAATGAATTTTTTATACCTTACCTACACCAAAATCATTGATAGAACCTCTCTTTAAACATTTTAAAGTTAATCATATTTGAGGATTTTGGGAATTAGCTCCTTTTTGCTTGCCTTTTTATGTATTTGAAATTCAAAATTAGTGTAATGTGTTTAAGGTTTAAGGAATACCTACCCCAATCAATCATTTTGACGGTTTCGTCTTTAATATACTTAAATAAAAATAATTTGGTTATAATTCGCGAATTCAAATCATAATCAAATTTTCTGGCTTCCATATCCTTTGCGAGAAATTGTATCTTTTTTTCCATCTTTATCTCATTATGGGTGTCAAGCTTATGACACAAGATAATAATCTGACACTCAGAGCTTCCTGGTAAGGGGCATTCAAAGCAGACACATGTGTTTATTATGTTGGGAGCTCCTTGTTGGTGTTGACTGTGTTCGTTATTGAAGTCAACTACGGTAATTCTATTCCCACTCCCACCCAAGTTCCCGTACTCTAAGTGCCACCCCATTCACGAGGATGGTGAATATGAATAAGAATATTATGTTTGCTATTTTTTGTTAATTTTTTTTATTTATTTTTGCAAACTCACCATATTGATTTGGAATAACATCTGGATCTGTGTCATCACCTTCGGGTGGGTCACCCATCATTTGTGGACTCTGTTGATGATGGCCATCATGCGGATTCGTTGTGGTACTACCTAATGGCGTATTTGCCATTGTTGTTGTTGTTGTAAGGCTGCCAGCACCGCTCAAATGATGCTGATGATTGTGCTGCTGCTGCTGCTGTTGATGTTGATTATGATGATGATGATGGTGATGGTTCGCTTGAAGTGGATCTAGCTGACAATCGGATGGCATTATCGACAGCTGGGTATGTTTGGCAGATTTCAAATTGGCTTCACTGTTTCTATTATTGAAAAAGCAAACGACAAACATTATACCTTCTATACATAAAGCCGTATAGTAGGAGCATGTTGAAATTCATACTTAATATCAGGAGCCAATTCTATTTGTATATACTCGTAACTGGGAGGGAATTTAGTGAGGATGGGATGGGAGAGCATGTAATTTAGGAGGGCTTCAAAAACTAGACCCATAAATTGGGAACAGTATTTCACAGCCTTGGTTTGGGTATGAGTTTGGGAACGCCATCGCCATTTGCTCGTTGAATCCGAACATTTTGCACTTCGATGTCATTTAATTAAATCTCTCGTAGCCATCAATGTGTGCCTATATACGTATAGGGGAGGAACGATCTAGAGGGTCAACAAGGAGCAAATTGATGGGCTATTCAGATGAAATTGATACCTGATCGGGTGAATGGTTATGTCGATTCTTCTCCCTCTTTTTGTTTTTTTTTTGTCTTTTTTTGTTAACGTTCTATTTGCGATTTCGTCGTTGTGGATGAAACACTGTCCTTGGATATGAAGTGCTGCTTACATATACGTATAATTGGGACGTCGACGACGAGGAAATTTATTTACGCAATAAAAGCTATTACCACAATAAAGTGGATTTGTGGCTGTTTATATATACAGTGTTTGAGTATATACAAATAATATATTTTTTTTATTTTTTTAGGGCTATTAGGCATAGCTAGGTATATTGACTTACTTGTTTGAGTATCTCCGATAGAGAGCTGCTAGGATTATGCATGCAATGGCAAATAGTAGAGCTGCAAATAATGTAAGGCCAGCGAGAAATGGCGAAAGGGGCACTGTTAGGCCGTTAGATGGACCTGCAAAATGAGAAATTTTTAGTATTTGTGGTGATTTGGTGAATATATATATTTTTGCTCAATTTTATTATCGGATATATATTGTGATTGTTATGGAGAAAGTAGTTTGTATTGATTGTGTTAATTATTGACACAGTTTAAAGGAGATAAAATGGACAGTTGCTTGCTTTGTTGGTGGTTAAACAGCTTGCACCTGAATATAGTTTCATTTAATTGTTTATTTAAGACTTTTGATGGCAGTTTGCATGAAGTTTATTCACACTCGCAAGGGGCTATGACTTTAACTTAATTGATTGTAAAAAAAAGGTAGGTAGAATAAAAACAAAATATATCTCCCAATGCACATTAGTTTTGAATAATTCCTGAACTATATGTGTGGTATAAAAAAGAGCTAGGTTGAGCATTTCCATATTTTTGTAGTGTGGTTGGATAAATTTCGTAGGTAGGACTGTTTCGAAAGTGTAAATAGATTTAAATAAAAGGGGAAAAAAGTCATTGCTATTTTCGAAGATGAAAAAGAAGCCCAATTTTTTTCATTATCTTTTTTAATATCAAAGGGCACAGTAGTGCCCAAAAAATTTCGTGGCACTACACCTTTTTAACAGGAACAAACTTAGACGATTTTCGACCCACCTCTAACTCCTTTACCGATACAACAAAGTAAATCACCATAGTAAAAATAAATGCAAAGTTCTTATTTCTACCAAAAGCCTGTGCGTAAAAATTCAGTCATAAAAAGTAATGAGATCTAAAATACACTACTTTCAATACCCAAAAACAATACCAAAAAAAAAATTCAAGTTTTATCTTTGAACATTTTTTTATTTTTTTATTTTTTTTTGTAAAAATTTACTTTTTATTTAACAAACAAATTGCGTTGTTCCTAAACATTGCGTTGTCGTCATCAAAATGACAATAAAACCACAATTTCCATAGACGCAAGAAGTACTTTTAAAAAACAGCCTTGCATTAGTTGAGTACTTTTTGGACTTGAAATGAAATAAGAAAGTACATTTTTTTCCAAAAAATACCCAAAAAAAATTCAAGTTTTATCTTTGAAAATTTTTTTTAATTTTTTAATTTTTTTGGAAAAATTTAGTTTTATTTAATTTCAAGTCCAAAAAGTACTCAACTAATGCAAGGCTGTTTTTTAAAAGTACTTCTTGCGTCTATGGAAATTGTGGTTTTATTGTCATTTTGATGACGACAACGCAATGTTTAGGAATTTGTTCCTTTAATTGGTTTGTTAGACTTTGAAGATTTGGTGAGGAAAAACAATTTTGTTAATCAATTTGAAAATTTAAAGGAATATTGATGCTTTAAAATTCTACAAATCTGCATACTAATTAACAAACAAATGATTCAACAGAGGTTCCAAAAAATACGTTTTTTAGTATTTTTTTTTAAGCTTGCTGTGAAGGGGCAGAAAAACTCTTGCAGAAGACTTATTCAAATAAATATTCTTGAATTTTTTGGGACGTCATTATTTTCTGAGATATTGGTGA
Organism: Dasysyrphus tricinctus; assembly: GCA_963921185.1. Classification (NCBI taxonomy): domain Eukaryota; kingdom Metazoa; phylum Arthropoda; class Insecta; order Diptera; family Syrphidae; genus Dasysyrphus; species Dasysyrphus tricinctus. Next base: position 68,347,663 of record OY992530.1, read on the forward strand.
TCAAAGCTGAAAATGGTTTTTTCATTAAAAGTAGGATAAATCATGCAAAATTAAATTGTAGGTACAACAACAACAATAAATTGAATTAAAGCTGAATCAACAAGCTAATTGACCATTACATTAGTCAATCAAATGACTCAAACTACATTAAAAAAAAAAATTGTCTCGTGTCATATCTTCTAATATAGCAATAACAGGAATGTTAGAAAGATTATTTGAAAACAAATTTTCAAAACAAGAAACATAAAACGCGTTTTGTTTCAACTCAGTACGATCAATCATCACGAAAAAGCTCTTTAAAAATTACTTAAATAAATTGAAAAATCTTGTTCCCTTTATTTTTTTGACTAGTGAATATACCATGTTCTAATTACGTAAAGCTTATAATATCAAATATAGCAAAGTTATTTCGAATTTAGCAGTGTAATATCAAAAGAACTCCAAATTATGACAGAATTTTGGATTTTAATGATTACTGATTGAAATTAGGTTAATTTACTTGTCAAGTTTTCTCTTAGTTACTTAGTACTTACAATTTAAAATCTATGAAAATTTTACCACTGATCCCACTAAATTTTGATCAATCATCATTAAATACCATATTTCTCATAATTTGGAGTAATTTCGATGTTGATCTATACTTAAACTTCATGAACTTAGAGCTGGCATACATTTCAAATCACACTATCTTTGTATGGCTTTTTACGCACAGGTTTTTGGTATTTATAAAAAACCTGGCACTTTTTAAAAACATTTTTTTTCTGTTGTGATTATTATCACACTCATTCTGTGAAAACTTGTGAAAAGATAAATGATAAAACGAAACAAAGTACGCTCATTTGATATACCCAAGTCGCCATTTTGGTGTCTTTCTATGACATCACAATTATCTTTTGCAATGACCGAGTGAAGGGCATTTTGTATTTCAGAACTTTTAAGCATTCATTTCGAGTTCGAGAATTACTTTGCACGTGTTTGTGAAGTGATAAAACTTTACCTAGAATTTTTAGATGAATTCTGATCTACTGCCTATTTTTGTTCTTCTTCAAACAGGGGCTACACAATTTAGGTCAGAACATGGTCCAAATTTCAAAATTAAAAAAAATGTATTGTCAAAGCCAGGAAATGAGACAAAATTATGTTTGAAATGTCCTGAAATTAGTGGCTGAAAGTAAACTTTCATATAAAAATGACTCCAATACTGATTGGTACAAAATTAAAAGAAGAAAGTCCAAATTTTTGAGAAATATTCCCAAGAGATTAGAACTAGTTTAAGTGTTCGTTTTTTAATTTTTTTTTATTGGAAACTATTTTTAGACCTAATCAGATTAAATCTGTAGAAATTGGACTATTTTGATGGCTGGAACAATCACTTCTTGGCCTGATGTCAAATTCAAATAATGCACCCAAAAAAAATATCAACATTATCTATTAAAACTATACTTTAGATTATTTGTAAACTTTTCGAGCATTAGCAACTTCCAGCCGTCAAAATTGTCCAGTTATTTTCAGATTCGATCTGATAAATTTTTTTAAAAGGCTTTTTAAAAAAATTATTTTGTATACTATGTATGTCTGTATGTATATCAAATTCTTCAAACATTTTTAAGGACAAATTTTAGTAGGTACTTTAGAACTTATTTTTAGTCCGGCAGCCGACCGTAAGATTACCTATCTCATCGCGGCCACGTAAAAATTGAATGCCAACCGATAGCCTTAGTCTAAACACTTACAAAACTGCTGGTCGGACAAGCTTTATCTGTTCGCAATAGTTAGAAAATGCACTTTTCAGGTTGCTGTCGCGCTAAATGTACCAATATCCTACTAATATTATAAATGCGAAAGTGAGTTTGTTTGTTTGTTTGTTACGCTTTAACGTCTTAACCGCTGAATCAATTGGGATGAATTTTGATATAGAGATAGATGGGACTCTGGAAGCGTCAATAGGATACTTTTTTTACCATATGAGACAAAAAAATAAAAAAATATTTGGTACCAAAACAACTTCTTTTCATAGGAAACAAAAATAAATCAATAGTTTGAAAAAACAGTCAATCAATTTTGATATTTCGTTTGAGTGGTGATTTGTTTTTTTATTATTTTGAGGTTTTCTTATAAATACTAATGCTTCACCAATTGCTCTTATCAAGAAATTGAGGAAGGAAAAAGATGGGGATACCACCAAATGAGAAACCCGACATCGTCAAGACACACTTGAGAAACATGATCACTGTCGTGTGTACAACGGCTTCTAACTAATGCTACACAAACGTTGGTTTAAACTAAACAGGAGCTCATCGCAAGCCCGGCAGTACAAATTGTTCGATAAAAAAATCAATTCATGACGAATTAAGGTAAGGATAGGCTGCCTTCAGAGTTGATGAGAAAGAAGTGCCCAGTGCCCAGAATTTGTATGTAAACGCCAAATGGAAGGACATACAACAGCCGCATCCTCTATGTACGTATAGTCTAAGAGCCGGAAGAAAATTCTGTGGGTGAACGCATATCCAAAATATGAGTTCATAACATGAGAGTTTGTATATGTAGGTTCTTGCATCTTGATATAGAATGCAAAAGTCTGCCAGGATTTTTTGACGCCCAGGTTCAGGACGAGGGGTTGAAAATAACGATTTTCAAATTTTTGTGTCAGGGGTAGGTACAACCACTTCAATAAATTTATTTAAAATGGGAGAATGGGCTCTGTTATTTTTCATAATTCTTCAAACTTTAATTTTGTGATCTGAGTAATAGAACTCAAGATATGAGCCTTTAAAGCAAAGCTTATCAGATTTATTTTTTTGTTTATTTAAAAAAAAAAAAAGTAAAATGGTTGTATCTCAAGTTCTATTAATCTGATCGTTAAAATTAAAGTCTATTAGGGATCATTTCCTGTTTTTTGAAAATTAACTTATGTGGTTGTAACCCTGTCACAAAAATTGGAAAACAACTATTTTTCACACCCCGTCCCCACCATAGGTGTCGAAAAACGCTTGACAGACTTCTGAATTCGATATTAAGATGTATGCACCTGCAGAATGTCAAACTCTAATTTGCTTTCAGATATTCAACTTAGTGGGATAATCAGTTCGCAGCGAGGCAGAACCTATTATGTACTCTGCAGTAAATATTTTTCTTTTTGTAATAATTTTATCTCTATCTGTTTTAACCAATAGGTTTTTTCGTTAGTGATTTCTGGATCGATCGACAACCAGACTTGGTTGACAAAATAAAAATTAGCGCGAGCGAAGCCGCGGGTTAAGGCTAGTTTATATATAATATAATAATATAATATATAATAAGTGGTCAGACTCGTGGCAACAGCCAAAAACATTCTGTCCGACCATTGGTATCGTGTAGACAACAGTCTTAACTTTCATTTGATACCCCATTTATAGAAGTTGCTTATATTATTGGTACATTTAAGGGAAAATGCAACTTGAAGAGTGCATTTGCTAACCATTGCGACCACATTAAGCTTGTCGCACCAGTAGTTTTGTAAATGTTTTGACTAAAGCTATCGATTGGGACTCAATTTTTGCGTGTCCGTGATGAGATAGGTAATCTAACGGTCGGCTCCCAGGCTATTATGTGCATATAGAAATAAAATTTCAAAAATTTTCAACCCATTTTCGAGATATGTATCGAGTTTTCAAAAAAAATTATTTCAAACTATGTACCTATGTATCTGTTTTTAAAAATTCAAAAATTTCTTTTTTGAAAATTTTAATATGCAATATAATTGAACTTATTTGAATTAATAACATTTTGTATCTAAATCCGTAGTGGGAAAATGCAAAATAAAAAAAAATATTCTATGAGAGGTAATACTAATAAAAGTATCAAATTTCATATGTTTTTTTGTAGGTGATCGCATTAATTTTGGCCTACGAAAAATTTTGACAAAAATTGTAGGGGCCGTTTTTGAAAAAATATATTTTAACGGTTTTTTAACTTTTGTATGGAAGGTACAGTAAGTTTTGCATACAAATATTTTTTTCCTAAAATATTTTAGAAAGTATTGAAAAATTCTTAGGTATCGAGTTTCAAAAAGTATATCATGTCGTTTCCGAAATATTTGATTTTCAAAAAAATAATTTTAAGCATTTTTTAAAAATCCAAATAACAAATTTTTTTGAAAATATTAGTAGCAAGAACTTTTAATATTTTTAGAAACTTTTCTATATAAAAAAACTTATTGACTTATTATAAGTACCGTTTTGAAGATAATACAAAATAAAAAAATGGTTCTATGGGAGGTACCATTAATAACCATTTTTTAAAAAATGGTTTCATATCCAAAAAGTAGAGAAAATTGAGTTTTGTAAAGAAAAGTTGTGGAGCTATTTTTGAAAAAAATGAGATTTTGTAATATTGCTAAAATAAATTGTATTTTGGTTCAAAAAAAATGAAAAAAAAAAACGTGTGGGCAGAATCACCATATCCATTATGTACTAAGTTTTGAAAAAATTGATCTAACCGTTTAGGCTATAGCCGAACAGACAGACAGTCAGAATTGTGCCAGCAACTTGCTTCGTGTTCGTAATGTCATATTTGATTGTTTATCTCGAATTTTTTTTTGCACGAATGCTAAACTTGCCCTATATGGTGCAGGGAACTAAGTCCCCGGGAACCAAGTCCACCGAGGGACTTAGTTCCCATTTAATGGGAACTAAGCCCACTTCAGCAAAGTGAACTTAGTTCTCATAGAAGGTGGGAACTAAACTCCTCAAAAACTTAGTGGTTTTACTTCCCTTTAAATGTGAATTAAGTTCCCACTTCCAAGTAAAAAAATCAATCTTATTAATAAAACAGAAATACTTTTCACAATATTGTTGGATACATATAGGATAAATTCAAAGTTTTTTTAAATCCAGATTCTCTAAATGCAAAAGAAACTTTGCATACACCCAGCCTCACACATACCCCAAATCCTATAGTGAACCCAAGCAGGGGGGTTGCAGGGGGGCAGCATGCCCCCCCATACATACCTCACTGTTTATTCGCCGTAATGCTTTGTCTTACCACAAAACAGTGCTAGCACCCAGCATTACGGCGAATAAACAGTGAAGTATGTATCGGGGGGGCATGCTGCCCCCCTGCAACCCCCCTGCTTGGGCTCATTATAGGATTTGGGGCAGGTGCGAGGCTGGGTGTATGCAAAGGCTTTCACGCAATTTTGAATGTTTGTAATTTTAATCGTTGAAAGTTAGTTCCCTCTTCATATTTCAAAATGTGTACTTAGTTCTCATAAAGAAGTGGACTACTTTCTCACCTTACCTGGGAACTAAGTCCACTTCGGTTAAGTGGATTTAGTTCCCATTAAATGAGAACTAAGTCCCTCGGTGGACTTGGTTCCCGGGGACTTAGTTCCCTGCACCGCCCTATATTACCTATATCACAAGTAGAAGGTGTTAAAAATTGTTTTGTGTAGAATTTTATGAGTTATAATATGAATTCACTCATTTTTTGAAAAAATAATATATAGATATTGAGATATTAATAAAAAATGGATGTTTGTCCCTTTTACACTTGGTACAAAATCTAACTAAGTCTAACTTTGGCGCGCTATAACTTCAAGATTAATAAGCCTACAGAGTTCATCAATAGCTTATATTTAAGATAATATAGAAAATTAATTATAAAATGAAATTCCATTGAGTTATTGATTAAAATCAATATCACTTTCTTTTTCAAGATGGTGACTTTCCCCTAACTCTGGGTGCTCAAAATTGAAGAAATGAAGCCAAACACAAATCGTACAAAAAATGTGCCACACTTTGAAGTTCTTGCACGATTTACTCCAATTCTATTGATTGTATGAAAAAAGTATATTAACCTTTTTTTGTGTAGAATTTCGTAAGCTACAATTTTTAACTCAATATTTTCGCAAACAAATTTAATTGAAAGAACTGAATGTTACCATCTTTTACCTAAAAAATATTCCCTTGGACTAAATTTAGGGAACTTTTTGGGAGATGCCTCAGACCAAAATTCAGCTTTGTTGGATTTTTTCGAAGTGGAAGTCTCCTACTCTAATGATCCAGCCCAACTAGGATACGTTCTTGCTGTTGTTGTTTCCCACAAACCCTTAAAACATTAAAGCACACCCAAAAATAATGTAATGTAGGTACATCTATAGATGCCCTACATAGCCTAAATCCCTTCATCATTTTAACATAAATGTTCATATCATAGGAATATACCTACCATACCTACACACCTACCTAAGGTAAGGTAGCTGTTTATAAATAAAATTAAATTTTATTTGCAATGTCAAATGTCATCGCTCGAAACAAGAATGATGAAACTTCAATGTCATCGGGATACCTATACGTATTTTATATAAACAACCAACTCTGTATAGTTGTGTGTATATAGCGAGAGCTGCCATTAAAGCCACATTATTTATTCATGCAAAAACTGTGTGATGACCACAAATGCTTTGAATTCCTTTCTGTTCTGCGCCACATTCACAATGACAGAAGTACCAAATAACCCCTAAAAACACAACCAGCGAATTTAATTGAAATTCCCATGAATTAAACATAGGACTTTGCCTTCCTGCTGCGCTATTCAAAATTCTTATACTTTCACGAACCCAGTGCTGGTGTAGTGTACGTTCGTATAGCATGCTCTCCTCGTCCTAGTCCTCGTCATTGTAGCTATAATATAGAGCACAGGAAAAACAATTCTGCAAAAGGAGAACTTTTCATATTACTCGTTCCTATAACAGTGAGTGTTTTTTGTTGTTTTTATTTCTAACGTTTTTTTGTTTCATTTCCTATTTTGCATTCTATGCCACTTTAAAGTTTTGTGAACTCTGATTCTTTTTTTTTTTGTAAAGGAAAATTGCTTCAAGAAAGCTAACAATACCTTACTGGATCTCAATGTGTGTAAGACAGTAAGGCGTGTAAGGCAGAGGACATGCCTGGATGTTCGGAAAAAAGCAAACTTCTCGGTCGATGATAATACTACTCAACAATGCAAAAGCATAAAGACACACAGACACCAAAGCTTAAAGACAAAAAGGATAACACCAATGAATAGCTGATAACAATTCGATGTGGCATATCCATCAAATTGAATTGCATTATGCTAACGGTATCATATCAAATTTATTGTTATAAATTGTATTCTTTTTGGTTGCGAGTAATAAATATTGTGCTTGGAGCAAGGATGTTGAATTGAGTGTTCAATGTGTCGATTCGGGCTTATTTATTTTATGGGAAGCATATTATTATATATGCACTCGTATAAGAATAAGTCTCTTTCTCAACTTGTTTTTATTATTGAGAGAAAATAAGGACACGAAAGTGTCAATGTCCATCAATTTTATATGTTTACGACGATGTGGATTTCAATAAAATACAAATATGCCGCATAAGAAATAAATAAAATACACAAGACTGGGGTACATTTGTTTTTTTCTTGAAGTAGCATTTGATCCAGTAAGGGATCAGAGATGGTAAGAGGGGACCTCAGTATAATTGAAGTTCAAACTTCGAAGATGCTTTGAGGAAATTGTAACATTTCCAAAGAGTGTACAAGGTGAGTGTAAGAACCCATGAAAATATCGAAGTGAAAAGTATAGCCCTGTTTCACGATTTGTGCCTTCCAAGTGGGTATAATATAAGGAAGTATGTAATTTGAAAAATTTAGCATGAGTGACAGGTTAGCGAAGTAGCTTTGATGAATCGAAAACTGGGTAGGTTGATATTTTGCCGTTAATTTGCCATTCATTAGTTGTGACAATGTCAAATTTGTTGTTCCAAGTTTTCTATGTTTTTGTTTTTTTTTTTTTGAAAAGTGATAAAATCTTCTAAAATTTATAATTTTAGTGCTTAGTAATTTTCGATGCTCAAAGGGTAGACACGGTGCATTCAAGAGGACACAAGCGTCCACAAGCTTTTTTTCAAAGCGAACCTCTGTCTATCAACTCCTACTCTCAACTCCAAGTGGTGAACATCGGGTGCCTAGTACCTTTAACTGAAGATGGGGTTCCAATCTCTTAGGACGATTTTAGGAGGCAGCAAACGAAAGAGGGGGGAGGAGTGTTTCGAATAAAGCACTTCTCCCTTATCCAGGCGGCAGCGGAAGAATTCTCAACTGAACTACTTAGTGAACACCTTATACGGGCTACTACGACACATTCGGAGGTTAGGCCTATAAGGAGTGGTTAATACGCCTCTCCGCCCTTGGAGTTATATTGAAAGGGTCTGGTCCTCCAGGTTGGGGGTCATGCCATCGAGGTGACTTCCCGGCCACGTAAAGCTATTTAGTTGCGAAGCAACCACAAACCTTGTATACGGACGGATTTACTGTTGACGAGCCTAGCAAACGAAATAAGGACAACGAACTTCGGATCTGCACGTGGAATGTTCTGTCTCTCTACAGACCACGCACAGCTGAACATTTAGCGGAGGCCCTAGACTGCTATAAAGCAGACATCACCGCCATCCAAGAAGTGCGATGGGATGAGCTGGGCAAAAGAAAACTGCAAGACTACGATATCTTCTACGGTGACTGTTACCGACCACAAGGGTAGCGTCCTTTTGGATATGGATTTGTTGTTAGAGGCAGACTTAGGCAAGATGTCTTGAGTTTCAACTATGTGAACGAACGCCTCACGACAATTCGCATGAAGGCTAAGTTGGCCAACATCAGCTTCATATGCGCTCATACCCCTACAGAGGAGAATGGTGACGATACCAAGGACGAGTTCTACGAGCTATGACATTAAAATTGTCTTGGGTGATTTTAATGCCAAAATAGGAATAGAGAACGTCTTTGGTGGCACAATCGGAAGATAGAAACAGCCTGCACGAAACCACCTCCGATAACGGACTCAGGTTAATCGACTTTGCTGCGGGGCGAAACGTTGTGGTAGCTATGCTCTATCCAACAAAAATTGTCAGTAAAGGGAATATAGGACGTTTGCCTCTCAGTCTGGTTGCATTGGCTTGCATACATCTATCTCAAGTTAAAGCTCTCACAGGGATTCCGTACTTTGAATTATAAATTGCCACAAATCGAAGAACAATGTGCATATGGTTACCATCGATACCATTTCAAACATATTAAAAAAAAAGATCCATTTATCTTTTTTTACCACAGCATACCTTTTTAAATGAATTTGATCACGTAACGCTTTGTGAATGTTTCAAAACTTAGCGCAAATAACTTTTTTCTTCTTAAAGACTAAAATCGTACAAAATTTAAGTGCATTTTATAGCTTTATTCAAATATACAAACAAATAATAAGGGGACAATCAAAACGACAACACTTTTGGCTCTCACCTTTATAAATATTGTTCTCAAAAGTTTCAAACTGAAAGTTCTTTCATAAAAACCACTGAAAAAGCTCTTTCGTACTGTTGCAACATGGCAAAGGCAACTCTGTTGGAATTTGAATTTTTTGTTTTATTTCACACAGCGAAGGTAGAAGCGAAAGCGAGTATACGATCAGAATGCTTTTGGCATTGAAAGACGACGGTGATGTTGGAGCGTACGAAATGTTTCAAGGAGTTGCAACAACAATTCCTGTATGTTTATCAGTGGTTTAGTATCTTTTTCAGTGGCAGGTTTGTTATTTGAGTGTTGTGATGGTATACACTGGCACCACTGTTTTGAAAAAAGCTCGCCCATAAGTCCTGTACTGACAATTTTTGCTGGATAGACTATAGTACGCAGTTCTCGCATCTTGATGTACATAAGAGGACATGGCGGAATCCTTGTCTATCAACCGCCAACCAGATTGACCACATTGCGATTGACGCAAAGCACTCCTCCAGTATCAAGGAAGTCGGAACGTTCCGAGGAGCCAACATTGACTTTTTGTAGCCAAAGTAATGCTATGGATATCCAGACCAAAGCCAAAACAGGGAAATACTGTGAAGAAGTTCGACGTCAGATGGCTACAGTCGCAAGAAATCACCAGGTCCTTTTCCGATCGATCGAGTCCATCCCACCCTCTTAAATAGTCCTTTGCCGCCAACTGTAAATATCGGGAACAAGTCGAAAAACCGCAGGAAGCCATCAGAGATGCTGCCTCTGAGGTGCTGGGCTTTGCACAACCACCACAGCAAAACCCCTGGTTCGACGAAGAATGCCAGCAAGTACATGCAGCTAAACAACAGGCATTCAAAGAAGAACCAGAGCTGCTCGCGAGCTCAACGAGCAGAAGAGGAGAGAGGAAAACAAGCTTCTAAGATGGAAAAAGAAAGAACATGAAAATCGTGCGATCGAGGAATCAGAGGGATGCCTTTGCAGGAATGAAGTTTGGAAGTTTTACCAAAAAGTAAAAAGATCCTCCCAAGGTTACAAGGCCCGAACCGAAGCCTGCAAGGATAATCAGGGGAATATGTAGAATCGCAGTCGGTGCTGAGGATATGGAAAAATCATTGCTGCAAATTGTATAACGTAACGGCGATGACGAACTGAATTGCGCCACAATGCAGATTGCACCATTCAACCTGGATGACTTACACAGGCCAACAATTCTGTCCACCCGATCTCGATGAAGTGAAGATAGCTATATCTAAACTTAAGTGCAATAAAGCTGCTGGAGCTGATGGCCTTGTGGCTGAGCTATTCAAAGCAGCTAGCGATTAATTGGTTAGGAGTATGCATCAGCTAGCTCATCTGTAAAAAAATGGTCGGAGGAAAGCATGCCCGATGAATGGAACCTCAGTATTGTTTGCCCGATCCTTAAGAAAGGCTATCCTCTGTACTGCACCAAATACAGAGGCATTAGTCTTCTTAATATCACCTACAATATCTTCTCTACCGTACTTTGTGAACGCCTGAAGCCATTCGTCAGCAACCATATCAGTTTGGCCTTAGGCCAGGGAAGTCCACCATCGACCAAATATTCGCACTACAGCAGATCTTGGAGAAAACCCAGGAGTTTCGATACCCACCACCTTTTCATCGATTTCAAGGCCGCGTATGACAGCATCTATAGAGACGAGCTATATAGAGAAATGTCTAGTTTTGGCATCCCTGCCAAACTCGTCAAGGTCGGCAAGGACCCACTGACACCTTTGATATCAAAAAAGGTATTAGGCAAGGCGACGCGCTGTCATGCGACTTCTTCAACATAGTTCTTGAAAGAATAGTGCAAAACTCTCACGTCAACACTAGAGGCACAATCTTTCAAAAGTCCGTCCAATTACTCGCTTACGCTGACGACATTGACATAATCAGAGGAAGGAAGCGTGATGTGAGTGGTGCTTTTGTGAGTATTGAGAAGGAAGCCAAGAAGATGGGTTTAACGGTGAATGAAAGCAAAACGAAATATATGCTGTCAACAAGAAAAGACACCCAACACCGACGTCTCGGATAGAACGTCACTATTATAGACAGCTATAATTTTGAGGTGGTCAGAGACTTGTCTAGGATCCACTTTAAGCTCAGAGAACGATACCAGTGCTTGCTGAGATCAAACGAAGAATTACTCTTGCCAATCGCTGTTTCTTTGGACTAAGAAAAGGCAGTTGAGAAGCAAAGCCTTCTCTCTAGTCACTAAACTATTCCTGTATAAGACGCTTATCATCCCATTCCTGATGTATGGTGCAGAGACAAGAACACTGTTTTTTGGTTCCTAGCTAACTTGACATAGCTAACTCGAAAAGCGGTAAGAACTTTGTATATAAATAAATAAATTGGCTGGCGCAACAGCTCGTGGAGAACCAGGGCCTAGTGACTTACAACTCACAACCATTCCTGTGTGCGTGTTTATTGGCAGGAATGGAGGGGACCTACATTTTTTTGCCGAGTCCGAACGGCTAAATGAGAAGCACTTTTTCATGACAAGTATACTCTTGGAGGATTTGTAAGTTCCTCGCAAGAGGCAGTACCTAGAATAAAACATTTCTATTTTTAGGTGGCACGGCTGGGACTCGAACCCACGCCTTCGGCATGACAGTCCTACGTACTAACCATCATGCCACGAGGTACTACAAAAAAAAACTTTGTATACTTAATTTGTATGTTTTAATAATTTGCCATTAGTTAGTTGTTAATTAGTCCTTTTCTAGCTTGATATCAAGTAAGCAAAGTATCACCCCAAAAAGGTATTAAACTGCTGTTACCGAATAGTTAATGTCTTAATAGTTTGTCGTTAACTATATAATATAGTCTTTAATTATTTGTGACCATTTTGCAGTGCAATATTTTCTTCGTTTTGTGTGTTCTTTGCTAATTTAATATCAAATAAGAATAGCACCGCCTCAAAAAGGGGTGAAAACTACTTAAACCGAATGTTTTATGGCTTAATAATTCAAACCTTTCAGCTAAATTAGCTTTTACCCTTTTTGAAGTGGTTCTTTTCTTACTTGATATCAAGTTAATAAAAAAAACTAAGAACGTAGAAAACATTGCAAGACTAATTTCAAATTGTCATTACTACTTAAAGACAAATTAACGGCAAATTATAAAGCCATAAATCATTCGGTATTTGCAGTATTTTCTTTCCCCTTTTTAGGTCGTGCTTTGCTTACTTAAGATCAATCTAACAAAGGACTCAAGAAAGAAAAAATATAGAAAATACTGCACGATTAAATTAAATTTTTCGCAACTAATTAACGACTTACTAACGGCATATTATCCAACCATAAGAAGTTTTTACTGCTTTCCGAGTTATATCAAGTTAGCAAAGAACCCAAAAAAAACATAGAAAACATTCAATGACAAATTCGAAATTTTTCACAACTTAACGACAAAGTATGCAACCACATATTTTTCGATTCGTGAGAGTTGCTTTGCTAAATAATTATCAAAGCACACAAAAAACATGGAAAACATTGCACTATCAAATTTAATTTGTCACAACAAACTTAAGGTAAATTATAAATCTATTCATTTTTTGATTTTGTTCAAATTTACTTTGCTTACTTGACACTCTTTTAACAATAGGGTCTGCTTTAGTGAGTGGTAGACCTTAATATTATCCTGGATTGATATTTTGGATTTAAGATAGGGAATTGGTCAGTTAATTTGTCAAATTGAATTCGTCACGGAAATCGATAAAACTTCCTTCGTACACCTGGGAACATACTCGTATAATACTGAAACACTTTGGGACCCTTCAGTGTGTCAAAGATACATATAAGGAGCAACGAAACACCAGAATACTAAAAAATATTTGTACAACGTTTGCGTTTGGTGCCATTTGATGTTCTTCGAAGATACCTGGAGACGGCTCAAAGAACAAAGTTTTGCGGCAGTTCTTACGATGCCCTTAACGCGAATGCGATGACCCTTCTCACTATATTACACATTGCGCAACGATCCCCTGATAAAAAAGATGGAACCACTTAACTACCTATATTCATGAAAATTCAATCAATGAACCACTATTAAACAATTTTAAATCAATCCAATTTAAAAAGAAAACAATTTTGGCCAACGTTTCCATTGATATGCACTTAATCCTAAAGGCATATGTGGGTCGATATTATCATACATATTTAACGTAGCCATCAAAAGCTATTTGTATTTGTTTCTCTTTTAACCAATATGTGGGGGTAGGCAAACTGCAGTCAATGATAACTCAATATTAAATTTTACGAAAATGCACTTACCTGTGAACTTTGCGACGCCCTTAAAAGTAATATCATCAATTATTGTTGGCTCCGAACGTCCTTTGGCATTTATAGCAAATAGTATTATACGATAGGATGTGCCCGTTTCCAAGCTATCAACGAAAAAACTAACAGGTGCTCGCTGGAAGACAGAAATAAACAAGAAAAAAAAAAAAACTTTTTAATACATGATGATTAATATAGATGCAATTTTAAGGACTACTTCATTAAAATCGAAAATTTGTTTTTTTTTTGGTAGAAAAAAAAATAGATTTTACAAAAATTTTACCACAAAGCATGAAGTCTAGGAGCCTTCAGCAAGTTTTTAGAGTGAAAGCATAACCTAAATAGGAGTATCAGGATATGTAGGTGTAAACATCTTAATAATAGGCGTCTTTTACTATTATCGGGATCTGGATTTACGCGTAATACAAAAACAAAATAATGGGAAATTTTCACAATTATTTTTGGAACACGTGTTAAAGTAAATTCAGATCCCGATGATAATAAAACACGCCTATTGAACACTTAAATCTGTCAGGATTTTTTCGGCACCGGTGTTTAGAACGAGAGATTGAAAACATCGATTTTTAAATTTTTGAAAATTTTGTGTATAATATTATCTATTGCAAGGGAGGGAACTGGGACGGGGAAAATCATTGGTCTTAGGGAAAGAGACTCGATTTGCAGGTCCACAGAATCAAACCTTCTTGACATTCAAAGAGATGGCATGATTTTAACGTATAACTTCGTTTAGAACTTTCATACGGAGCTAAGAAGCAAAAAAGAGTGGGTAGACGAAAACGTATAGGGTAGAGCGGGGCTAGTTGGACCACGGGGCAAGTTGGACCACGCGAATAACTCAGAAACCACAAGAGCTAAATGAAGACGATCATACACGAATGAAGCATTGTTACTAAATCATACGTGCTAAACTGGTTTAAGGTAGATTTCTTCTGCCAAAGGAGAACCATACGCTAATATGTGTTTTTTGGGTACAAAAGTAAAAAAAACTAATTTGTTTCTTTTTCAGTTATCGTGATGAAAACATTGGATTTTTTTAACAAAGTATACTAATTTTGTGAGTTCTGTTATTGTATATTTGCATTCCATTTTTGAAATTAAAGAATTTTAAGTGTTGTTTGCAAAGTGACGGATTATATTCATCAAGCTAGGTGTGGGGTAAGTTGGACCAGGCGGACCAACTTGCCCCGCTGAATTAAAAATAAATGTTTTATATTGGAAAATAGTATGAAAATTTTTGAACAGATAAAGTTCCAAAGAGGAAGAAGAATGTTATGGCTGTATGTTATTATCGATGTGTATGGAAGCATATTCTGAGACTTAACCCGACGAGGAGTGGGTGCAATGCCATTCTTGCTGAAATCAGGCCCATACAAGATTCTCTATTACTGTTCATGGTGCCATGGGGTCTTATGTTGTGCTTTGAATTAAGTTATAGTTTGGGATCAAATTAAATTCAAACTAACATTGCTTTTGTCCTTAATAAAGCTCCTTTTTCCATTTTTTAGGCTTTGGTCCAACTTACCCCACCAACTGGTCCAACTGGCCCCGCTAGTGGGGCAAGTTGGACCACTTGGACTTTGTGCACTTAAAGTAATCTTATTCTTCTGCTATAAAATATTTTAAATCTTATCAAATTTATTTAAGAAGCCGAAGTTACGTTCTTTCCATTAATTCCATTTTCATTTCTATGTAAGGAATAGGTAAAAAGTTATGAGACTTCATGTAAAAAGTGGTCCAACTAGCCCCGCTCTACCCTACTACACTCTAAAAGCAAATTTCATGAAATGGTGTACTGATGGATCGAGAACGTCTGAAGGGAGTGGGGATGGATTTTTTGGACCTAGAACTCAACTTTTCATACCGATGGGACAGTTCATTAGCATTTTTCAAGCAGAAGTTAATGCCATGGGGAAATGGGCAGACAAAAATCCCGCAAGAAAATATAAAAACCAAAATATTGTAATTATGTCAGATTGCCCTGCACCTAGATCACGTAACAGGATTCGAACGATCGTCGTTTCGACTATGAGTCTTTCTATATTTCCCTGAAGATGTGAATAGAGAACTAGAGTCAAAACGACGACGGTCGGGTAATCGAATCGTGTTACGTGATCTGGGCCCAGACCGCACTCAGAGCAATATAAGTTCCTAGAGCATTAGCTCTAAGCTGGTATGGGAGTGTGTGTGCAGGCTAAACGATCTGGGCTAAAACAACTATGTCACACTTCATTACGGCATACAGGGCAATGAAGAGGCATACTCATTAGCAAAAAAAAAGAGCAATGACCCCCATAATGAGTTCAGAGCTTTATTGCGGAAATGGAGAAAACGTGATTAAAAACAAAATAAAAACAGCAGAGGGAGAAAAGATCAAAAATCTGGATCTCCATAAGCTGAGGCAGGCCACACTTCTACTAAGGGATTACAACCAAGCACGATTCTAATCCACTGAGTAACCTCATCAAGCTCCAGGGCAAAATAGATCTTAAGGTCACAGTGCACTTATAACCTTAAACTAATTCATTCATTCATTTATATTTTCTATTAAAACTTTTATAAAATGTTCAAAGGTATCCTTCCTTATTATCGGGCTCCCATGAATGGTTGCAGCCTTCCATCTTCTAAGATCCCGTTAAAAAAAACTACTACCTGTCATCTAGACCATAAGTGTTCTGGTGTCCGCGATGGTTGCTTTGATTTTCTGAACTACATCCACATCTTCATACAGCTCATAGAGTTCCCGGTTGTATCTTCTCCTCCATCCGCCCTCCTCGCACACAGGACCAAATATCCGTAGAAGAATTTTTTTCGAAGGAGCCCATAACCAGAGCTTTTCTGTTTTGCTTTTCTTTTTTGCTTTTCGCTCAACAATCGGGGCCATGAAGCAGAACTGGCAGTATAATAGGTTTTATAGAGCACGCACTTTGTCTTTCGTCTGGTGAGTTTTGAACCCATCTGTTCCGCCAAACTAAAGTAGCACCACTTTTCTAGCGTAATTTTTTGTTGGATCTTCACTAAGATGTCATTTGTGGGATTATTTACTCCGAGGTAGATTAATTCCTTCGAAGTTGGTGCTTTCAACAGTGACGTTTTGTCCTAGCCGGTTGGAAGATCTTTCATGAATGTATTTGGTCTTTTCCTCATTTACTTGAAGACCAACAAGTTTCGCATGTTGTTCAATTGCCGTGAAAGACGTGACCTTTTGCGAGTGGCCGATGATGTCAGCCATCGCTATATTCATCCTAACGGTGAATGCTATCATATGCGGCTTTAAAGTAGATGAAAAGATGGTGTTTTTATGGATCCGTCGTGACTATTTGGTCTATAGTAGATCTGTCTGTCCAGAAGCCACACTGGTACTTGCCAGTTATATAGTGTTGCAGAATGACTTAAGAACCTCATATAGTTAGTTGAATAGGATTTTGTATGCAACGTTTATCAAGGGTATGCCTCGATAGTTCTTGCAGGACATAAAATCGCCTTTTTTGAAGATGGGACTTATGGAGCTGAGAGATAGGATGCTTCCATTCACCCATACTTGGTTGATGAGTTGATGCATGCATCCCTTTCAACAAATCTCCTCCGTGCTTAAAGAGCTCCAATGGTAAACCATCATATACGGCAACCTTTGTTGTTCTTGAGCTTCTTTTAAGCTTAGTCTACCTCTTCTTTACTGGAAAGTGGTACTGGATATTCATTGACTAGAGTCGGGTTCTTTTCTATTCCTATTTCTTACTCTACATGATGCCCTTTCAGCAGCTACTAGAAAGGCTACTTGAATAGGTACATCTTATATTCCCTGGTACATCATCGGTCACTAGACAACCGTCGTCGCTGTCTCGAAGAGCCTGCGTTCCGGTTTTGAAGCCAGCATACCAGTTGCTTGACTTTTTTTTCGTTCATGAGACTCATCGATCTCCATGAGCTAGGAGGCTGCGTATGCCCTTCTTTCAACGGAGGGTCTTTTTCTCCTATTTTCGCATGTGCATCTTTTTCACCATTTTAGCTGTATTCATTCATCATTATACCACGGGTTTTATTTCGGAGTAAGGTTGGTAGCCTATTGTGGTTTTAGCTGCCTCTTTGATAATATCGTGATACTGGGACTGGCGTCTGTGGCGGGTGAATGCACAGTGCAGAGCTTCTTGTTCAGATGCTCACAGATGGCCTTGGCAACTCCCAGGTATATTTAGTTGACCAACGTCGAAATTCTTCCTTAGGGCGATTCGTAGTTTCTTTTTATTTAAAAGTTGAGCTCTAAACCTAGCCGCAAGAAGGAGATGGTCAGATTCGACATTTGCAGTCGAAAAGTTTAAGATGTAAGAAGCGTGTCTTCTATTGATTAACACATGATAGATTTGGTTGGCGTATCGGCCATTTGGGGAGTTCCGTGTTGTTTTTGGATTCTTCGCCATGGAAACCTAGTGCTACATATCACCGTATTACGAGTTTCTGCAAAGTCTATTAATCGTTCAAAATCATTAATTCCCCAATTATGTTTTAAAGTTGGTTGCAATCAAATATAACCATACATTTTTGCCAGGACAAAAACTTATATTCAATCAAAAACTTATATAAACCTGCAAACCAATTGAATTCAATTCTCTTCAATAGAAATTTGTGCAAACGGAGTTCTTCTTAAGAAATTCCCTAGCACTTTCTATAAAGTCACAGAGCTACTACTATCAATCCTTATGCATCTTATGTATGTAGTATAGGGAGGTAAGCTCTTGATTTCAATATTGTCAAACATACATATTTCGTCCTCCTTTTCCCTGCTTAAAAAATGAAACTTATTTCATTTAACATCCAACACACAACTACTATCGATCCAAATGCAATAACTTCAATCCATACAAAATACAAATATATCAACCCGCAATATTACAACCTCAACTAACATACCAATAGGTACCGTATACCAATACTATTTATATAGGTACCTACGTAGGATTCAATTGAACTTTCATTACCTGTAATTGCAATAGCAACATCCCCTTAGCTTTTGAATGTTATCCCTCCAGAACCTTTGCAATACAAAATTTGTCGTCCCCTTCTTCAGCCTCTACTTATGCCATGGAACTTTTACAATAACGATCGAAAATAAGTCGCACAAGGACCCTCGTGTAACTATAAACATTTTTCTCCATACAAACATTGACTTAAAAATATAATAAAAAAAAGAAAAAAAAAAATTGAGAAGCAGTACCAATATCCCGCTATACGTTAAACCACTAGACATCGTCCTTGAGGCTCCATATTGGAGTCGAGTGGAGTGGAGTGTATGAACTAATATTTACATTTCAATAAAATGAAATGAAAATTCGAACTCTATGCGATTTTTGTCGTCCTTGTAGGTTCGAGTTTTCATATCCACAATAGGTATACACATAACGGGTACCTTTGCCTTGTGCCTGCAAAGTTTTGAATGTGCCCCGACCGACATTGCTTTCCTTATACAAAACGTCTACGCTTTAATTAAATTCGTTTGAATAGAAAACGAACAGTAAAGGTACGTTCGTATCGTGTAAAGTCGGGTCTCGAGTTGGTTGGACATGGATATGCATATTTAGAAGTCGATATATAAATCTGTACCAACCTAGATAGGTACTCCATAAAGGAAGGTGAAATTATTTGAATACAGGTCGAATCCTTCGGACCGTATAAGGAAAGGGAAAATTTTGTAGGTACTACCTCTATCCCATAGAAAAGACCAAGAAGGATTTTGCATTCTTTTTTTATATCTCCAGCCGACAATCGCAAAAGGAATGACACACATTCAAACACACACACACATACACACACCACACATATGCAAACAAACAAATAAAGGGAATGAAGTAATTTTTGTAAAGTTTCAGATATCGATACCTTCCCGTAAGAATGTATTAAGCGACATTTCAAAAATTTTAAAGGCATTGAAAAAAACCTCTGGTCCAGTTATTTATTTATGTATTTCAAAAAATAAAAAGATTCGGGACGGGAATTTCAACTCAAAATGCTTCGAAAAATCTGTTTACTACAACAAAATACCCAAATAAATAATTGAATAAGAGGTATTTTAAAAATTTAATTTAAAATTTTTAAAATGTCGCTTAATACATTCTTACGGGAAGGTATCGATATGGAATGGCAAAATTTTTGGCATTCAAAGTATGCAGATGCAAATCGGACTAGAAACCAAGTTTTTTTATAAATAGAAAAAAAAAATTATGTTAATGTTAGGCAAGGAAAATAATACCATACTTATAGGAATGTGTACTAGGATAGTTTTAAAGTTATGTTGTTGTTTGAATATGAATGTTAAATTGTTTGGCTATGATTATGGATACTAAAATACACAAATACACATGTTCCAATTGTATAGGTATTTAATTAAATTAACTTTTGCAAACGAAAATTCTTATAACACATGTGAAGGTAGAAAGCAAGAGATGTTGAATATTTTGGAATCCTTTTAGACCTATGTAAGTTATTTTATATTGAAATTATTTCTATTTCAATAGATCAATAGATTTTATGAATAAATTTAAAAGCTTCCATTTATTCATCAACTGAAAATTATGCGTCTTAAAAGGGTAAATACAACAACATCTAACTGATGAGCACAATTTTTGTACCTGGGCGAAACGCATATGGACTATTATAGGTCACAAGGCTTCAAATTGAATTATGTACCTTGAAAAATCCAGAAAAACAAAAACAAAAATAATAAGTCTATTATTTACGATTTTACTCTGAATTTATTTTATTGAACATATTTCAAACAAGTAAATCGTTGCTTGAAAAGAAAAGTGACATACATTATGCGTACGTTCATAATTTAATTTTTTTTTTTTAAAGCGATTGTAAAGCGATTGTAACATTAAAAAAAAGTTTTTTTTTAAATTAAAATTTGATGAAAAATTTTAAAGTTGTTGATTTCAAGGACGATTATATTTTTCTGCAAGAATTTCAAATATGTTGACTTCTATCGCAATTTTTCCCAAGCCCTAAGGAAATTTTTAGAAAAAAAAAACATATGTAGCTAGTGATTAACAATTTAACTAATAAGCTGTTGCTTTCCCAAGCTTCAAGGAAACTGAACAAAAACTTATGTTGCGACTTTTCAGTTTACATGTACCTTAACTGTGTTTTTTTAAGCCCCTAGAGAACAGCACGAAAATCAAGGTAGGTACCTAGAAAAAAAATGCTTTGTTTTTGTTTTTATAGGACATTGAGCGAAACAAACAAAATTATATCTAAACGAGGTTAGTTCAGCAAATTTACATATAAAATGCAATTGAGGAACTGAAAACAACACCTGATATTTTCAGTTTATAATTTCTTAGAAATAAAAACACCAAAATTCAAATAGTTTCTGTATTGAATGAAAAATGTTACCTTTTGCCTTTGAAATACCTTTTGCAGGTTAAATTTTCTGGTAGGAAGAAACCTGGGCGAAACGCATTTGAACTAAAGGTCGCAAAAAGCTTTAAATCTGAATTATATTCAATAGTCCACAAAACATAAACAAAAATAATTTTCTATTATTTGCGTTTTTCTTCATACCTATACTAGCCATACTACGGGCTTTAACAAACAAATTCTCCTGGAAAAATATAATTTATAGTGCTTGCGGGCTGTATATTTTATTAGTTGTCGGTATCCATCGATTGAAAATGATGAGCCCAACTGTTGTACCTGGGCGAAACGCATTTGGACTAAAGGTCGCAAAAAACTTTTAAGGTTAAATTTTCTGTAAAGCATGCTATTTTTTTAGCTAATGAATAAAGGATCCTTTTGAATTTGACAATAAGAGTAAATATCACCTTTCTTCCTAAGCTTTTGATATCTTTTGAGCTCACCTGATGAACCCAGAGAACTTTAAGGGCAACTACAAAAATTATGTTTCTGTCGTCGAAAACATCTTTCTTGTCGATAGCTTGCATAAAATGTTTTCAAGCAACTGAATCAATCCATTTTTGTCTTTTATGCATGTTGTTTTTGCAGCGTGAAGATAATTTTACGATATCATAGTCTTACTTAACATGATGACATTCTTAATCAAAAAATACGATTTTTCACATTTTTTTGCAATGATTTTTTTTAAACTTAGTTTACTAAACATTTCTAAGAATTTTTTTTTCAAAAATCCATTTCGATGGTAAATTTTATTCTCTACAAAAAAGGTCTTCGGAATCATCTCGAAATTTGGCTTAGTTATATACAAAAAACCAAAAAGGATGCTTTTGCACCCCCCTCTAAAAAATGCACCCTCTAATTTAATGATTTTTATAATAAAACCCCATGAACGTCTTAGTTCCTTTTTATATTATATCAATAGCCTATTGCTATTAATGGTTTTTTCAACCACCATTTGAAAAATAAAGTAAAATGCACCATTGGGTTGCACTTGCTTGGTCTTATGATCAAGAGGCTTAGAGTTTAAGAAAATTGTGTCAAAATACACAAGTTATAAGAGAACAATTTTAAAAGCATGAAATACGATATTTTTAAATAAGCTTAAGCCACTTTTTTGATAGTTTGAGGTGAAAAGGAACGTCATTTTAATTATTGATTGAATAAAATTTTATAAAATTTCAAAAAAATATGTCAACCCTTTTTTGAGATTTCGAATTTTCGAAAAACAAAATTTGAAACTTTTTTAAGAACTACAAAATTTCTTTATTGAAAATTTTGATATGCAATATTATTTTTTGAACTTAAGGCCGTTCAAGCTGATAATGACAAATAAAAAAAATACATTCTATGAGAGGTACTCTGCCGTCATAAGAAAAAAGGGCTTATTTCCATTTTAGTTATTTTGAAATAAATGTATTTTATTGATTTTGCATTTCTCGGCTTCTAATAAAATAATTTTGAAAATTTTTAAGAAAGATCTCATATTAAAAAAATAAGCAACTGGATCGCACGTACTTGCTTTATATTCAAGTTGTGTGGGACTTAATAACTTTGAAAAATATTTAAGTTATTATAGAAAAAGTATAAAAAAGCATTTAAATCGTTCTTTTAATTGTATAAACAGCCTGATGAATAACTTAGAGCTCAAAAAAAAGTTAGCCATTTGATTACTTGAAAAAATATTTCTTAAAAATTAATTTCTTATACATATATAAAATTTTTATAGCATTTTTCAAAAAAAAATTTGGCATTCCAATTTTGAGTATAGCTCTTACTAAGAGTAATTTATTTCTTTAAAGAAAAGTTTTGCGGCCGTTTTTGAGAAAAATACGATTATGTAGAATTGCTAAAAAAAAAATATGATTGGTATCGTTACTATTTTTGGTTCTCAAAAAAAAAAAAAAAACACAGTAATGGAAAACGTGTGAGGAGAATAACCAAATAACGCTATGTACCAAGTTTGAAGAAAATCGATCCAGCAGTTTAGGCTGTTAGCCTATTGAATAGACCGGAAAGAGAGAGGTATAAAGGAACAATTACGTGCAAGGGTTTTAATTATTGAATATGTTTGTTTGGCCCATAAGCATGCTTAAAACCGAAAATGCTACTTAATTCACCCATGTGTTTCTGAGAGAATGGTCACACTGGCCACTTTTCAGTATTTTTGGTATAACTCGAAAACTAAGCGGAATTTGACAATTTTACATATAATACTTTTTGCTCAAAATTAAATTTTCTATGGGAATGGATAGTGCAAAATATTTTACGAAAAAATTTAAGCAAAAAAAGTTAACAGAAACCAACTTTAAAAAAATCAAAAAATCAGGGATATCTAAATTTTTTAATAAATTGTGCATAACTTTTTTTGAAGCAAAGATAGGGTCAAGACATGTACAACAAAACAAAGAAGAGACTAAAGGCTTAAATATGGCATGTTCAAAAATTAATATTTGTTCAAAATAGACAGAGATATTCCCATTCAAACCTTTTCATTTCTTATAATTTTTCTCAGCTTTGGCCCGAAATTCTCTTTTTCGGTACAATATGGCAAATTTCACTTTCGTAAAAATGTTGGAAATCAAAATTTTGATATAATATGACATTAGAACTATAGAGAGTTTAAAAAAAGGATGTAAGTTCGTAATCTCGTTTTTCGGCTGTTTTTAATTGCGTTCAGACCTACAGACCGAACGGCTGGTCCGATCAACATAAGATTTGGTATTAGGTGCTAAGATCGTTAAATTTGTCATAAAGAACCAAAAAATAGGCTTTCGGGCAAAAACTGCGGAAAATGATAAGAAATGGTAAAGTTTGAATGGCTATATCTCTATCAATTTTTAAATAATATGGCTTTTTTAACATGTCATATTAAAGCCGTAAGACTCCAGTTTACTTTGTTTATGAATGTCTTGAGCGTTTCTTTGCTCCGAAAAAAGTTATGCGCAATTTAGAAAAAAATTTAAAAATCTTTGATTTTTCGATTTTTTTATGTTGGTTTTTGTTTACTTTTCCTGCTTAATTTTTTTTTAAGAAATTTTCCAAACTATCCATTTCAATAGAAATTTTAATTTTGAACAAAAAGTATTATATGTAAAATTGTCAAATTCCACTTAGTTTTCGAGTTATACCAAAAATACTGAAAAGTGGCCAGTGTGACCATTCTATCAGAAACGCATGGGTGAATTTAGTAGCATTTTCGGTTTTAAGCGTGCTTATGGGCCAAACAAACATATTCAATAATAAAAACCCTTGCACGTAATTGTTCCTTTTTAAAAGGTCTATTCAATAGGCTATGTAGCTCAACGGACAAACGGACAGAATTGTGAGACCAACTTTTTTCGTCTTCTCTATCATGGAAATAACACGTTTGATCAAAATATCAAGCTCAATTTTTCTACATATGCATAACTTGTCATATGCATATAGTACAAAGTACCTATATATCGTACATAAGTAAAAACACGTTTTAACGTTTTGGATCTCCCAATGATTTCGCTCCCATACCAAAAGTATTTTGCCCGAGCAGTACCTACCTACGCTAAAAATAAAATTTTTGTTTCCAATATTATACCTACATACATCATTTATACATGTTGTATCAAAATTTAGAGCGCCATCACATTATTTCTGAGCTTAATTGTAACAGCATATTTATTCATGAAATTTTGGTGAACTTTACTTTGCTAAAATGAAAATCGAAAACGTAAAATATTCGAGAAATATGATTAAGCCAAAAGGAAAAATCTATTCTATTTTATTAGATTCGCTTGAAATATTGAAAATAAATATTCTTTGAAATGGTTGAGTAAAATTTTTGTTCAGAAAACAACCGTTATTTATGTGAGATTTTCTTCACAGAAATTGTATGTAAAAACATTCTAAGCTATTGAATATTCCTTTTAAAAAGGAACAATAATGTGCAAGGGTTTTCATTATTGAATATATGCAGTGGCATACGCAGGGGGCCTCGTAAAATATTTTGCATTATTTTTTCGTTCAAAATACAGTTTTCAACAAAATCTGCAACGATTCCTGAAAGAACTAATCTTTTCCTTCAAAAGTAATCTCCAATATCTGGTTTTGTCTCTGAGAAATCCTTAGTTAGTTGTATGTAAGTATTCACCTGTCCTTACGTTATTTAATAAGAAGGCTAAAACTCAGTATAATATACTAAACACATAAATTTCATCAATGGCTTTCTCAGAGAGGAACAAACATATCGGACAGATTTAAAATAAGGAGGATAGTACCTACGATCAGGAATCGTTACAATATTTTTTGAAAATATTTTATCATGTTGTTACATAACCTCAAAAAAAGTGGGAAGACGGTGACGACTAACATCCAACTATAAGGAGATCTCAGACAGTAACCACCTGAGCTGATGGTGGACAATGGATAACGGATTTGAGGTTTGAGCTCAGGGCCAAAAAGTATGCTCTTGAACATTCAAGACTTATTGTGACCAAAAGATGGCAGATATTTGTAAACCTATGATATCATTCATTACAAATGGTACGACAGAAAACATTTAAGAAGTCAGATATTTCAAGAAAGCTTTCTATTTGGATCAATGGTAGACAAAATTTTCATACTTTTCTTATAAGGCAAATATTCATAGTAACTTTAAACTGTTACTTAAACCTTCTAACATTTATTTTAATTTAGCCGGTGTACAACTTTAGAAGTCAATGAATATGAATTAAACATAAGTTGAGCGCGAATCACTACGAAAACGCCCCAAAAATAATTCATATTAAACAGAATTTCCTTTGAAAAATCTAACCTTATTAAAAAGGAAATTCCAAAAATAAATTCAAATATGTGTAAATGAGGCCGTGAGTCCAAAAGTGGTGTAACCCGTTTTTTGGAAAAATTGATACCTTTGTCTCCTATTTTTAAATTTACGGATCAAAAGACATCTAAGCAAAGCAAAGTTGTTAATTCTTAAATATCGGAGCTTTCCAAGAACGTGACTTTTTAACTTAGTTTAGATCCTTTTGCAGTTCTCTTAATGAAGTATTACTTCTTTCTTCTTACAACTCTTAGGCGCTTAGTAAATTAAAAAAACTCATTTTTGATTCAAAATAGCTTTTTATGGCCTTTAGTCCTACAAATTGGCGTTTCGTTCGGCTTACTCACTTGAACTCATCAGTGACATAGTGAGGGCTTTGTCATACGCAATATATAATATATATTCATGTAAGTTGAACTAAACTTAAAACAAATTGCGTATGACAAAGCCTTCACTATGTCACTGATGAGTTCAAGTGAGTAAGCCGAACGAAACGCCAATTTGTAGGACTAAAGGCCATAAAAAGCTATTTTGAATCAATAATTCAACAAGTCCAATCCTTAATGCTAAGTGTTCTACTTGGCTGATTTATTTCAGTAGTATATAGAATTTGTATTATAAAACTCATTTTTGTTCTATAATTTTAGTGATCCCTAAACAAATTATTTTACACAAAAATTGAGACTGAACATAAGAAAAAACCTAAGGATCTTTTATAGGGCCACCATAATGTACATTGCTTACAAAATTCAATTAAAACTCGTAAGCTAGGAACTTCCAAAATGTCTTTCATAATAGAACATCATGCTTCTGGTATTTTCGAAGGCAAATTGGAATAAATATTTTTATTAATCACTTCAAAGTTCTTACAGCATTTTCCAGTCAACTTGTTTGAACTCAAAATAGTGTTTCAGGGGTCCAAATCAGAGTCAATCGTTATTAAACCTTGGGTCAAAATTATCAATTTGTTTCCTAAACATACAGTGTACAAACTGAATCAACTTCTAAGAGTTGAGTGTGTGGTGGTTGCGAGCGGGTACTGAAATGTCAGTAGGCTCATTCACAATCGATTTTCAACGGTTAGTTCTCATCTAGGTATAAATGGAAAATGAAAAAAAATTATTTGTCTGTCTCAATTTTGAAGAGCCTAAAATTGCCCAATTTCAAAACTAAATAGCCCAAATTGGGATTTATCGCTAATAACAATATGAAGGAGCAAGTGAAAAGTTCAAATAGCCCAATTGGTGATAAAGAGCCTGTTCTGGCTGCCCTGCTTCCGCGTATCGTATCCCGTGATGCTCCAGTAATCGCGGTTTTATTCTTCTAGTGCTAGACCATTAAAACTAAATTCGTTTTCATCTGAAAACTATTCTGGCCCACGTTTCATTTCTAGTTAGATGTGTTTTGGAAATGTGAAAGCTATTTAGTTTTCTAATAGGATCCTATCCATCTGATTTGTTGCAATCCAATGCGTATCAAATGTTGTTTACTATTCCTCTACAGAGCTGATTTCATCTTATTGCTCTATTTTTCATCTAAATACGGAAAAAATATTTGAAGACTCATCATTCGAAGTCTGCAGAAGTATGTTGGCCCCGACCAATCCTTCACACCATCAACACGCCTAGAATAGTTGATAGTTGGCCTTGGTTCTCCACAAGCTGACGTGTTACCAAATTATGATTTTTCTTAATTTTGCTTACATTACATGTGAAGGGTATACGTATGTATATTGTATATAGGTACATTAGACACAATTTCTTTTCATCTTTTATATTTCGAAAACAAATCATAATTAACAAAAGTGGTGGCGTTAATGATAAAGGTAATTTGCTGAAAATCATGACATTAGCACGAGAAAGTTCACTTAAGACTTTCGATTTTGTTTGAACTTTCTGAAGAAAATTTATAATATCAGAAAAGTTTTGTTTGAAATTTGCCTATACGTGCAGGAAAAAAAATCAAATTAAAATGATTATCTATACGTAGATATAGATATACCTACTACTACTCACCGTCAGACTTAAATTTCTTGCCAGCCGCAATGTAGACAACTCAACTAATTCCATGATAAATCCTTGTGGCAATCCACCATCAAAACCTTCAATGCAATCAACTTGCAACGAATCTGTTGATTGATTTGTTACTGTGCAGTTCTGCAACGGAAAAGGTCGTCCTGTACGAATAGAGAAAAAAAAATATAAAAAAAAAAATGATAAAATGGAAAAATAAATTTCACAGATAGTAAAACATGAAGAAGGATGAACGTTAGAAAAGAAGAAAAAAAAAGTAAAAATAGAGAAAAACCATTCTCGGAGGCCAAAATGAATTCAATTATGCTGATCCTGCAAAACACCTAGCTTAATTAGTTTTTGGTCAAATTCAGGTGCCATTTCCATCAGAGGACTCTGTTGAGTTGCAAAACAACCAGAAAGAATGTTTCTTTTTTTTGTTGCCAGGACGAGGACACAAAGAGCAATGTCTGGATGTGAATGAATAAATCAAACGAAGTTTGTTCGTTAGCTTGCTGACGATGTTAATGGCAAGCCAAAGTCATTGTGTCATAAACCCTTTTGGCTGAATTCTACTCGACTCAGTGAACAAAACGAACGACAATGACTTCAAGAAATTCCTACAATGTCCACCAAGGCACAGACATATCTACACGAACTTGGGTGTTCGGTGTTATGCAAAAAGGACTCGAAGCGATTCCTTTGACATTTTACCAGCTCTGGTGAAATTTCAGAGAGAAATGAAATAAGAAAAAAAAAATACAAGAAATTCCATCAGTCGTCGTGAGTCGGTCGAGCCAAATCCTTTACACTTTTTCATTTTGTCTGTATTTATTTCAACTCCCAGAAACTACTGTTACTTTGCAGACATTCTGATGTGACATTTAAATAACAAAAGTTGTAATCTAAGTAAAAAGGACCCATGACAATGAAACCACCACCACCTAACGATGGACTTGATGGTGACCAGAAAATGAGCAAACGTAAAAAAAGTGCAGAAAGAAAAGAACATGAATTGAAAAAAAAAGAAATGTTAAAATTACCTGCAGCTACAATTTGAAAAATGCATGGTGTCTTCTGAACTCCAATTGAGTTTCTTCCCCAGCAGGATATCGCACCGTAGTCCAGATCAGTCGTTGGTGTGTAATTCAGACGTGAGTATCCAGTCTGTAAATGGCAAAATGAGCAAAGGTAATAAAAAAAGATTAGATTTTAACGAGTTAAATGCGGTTTTTCATAGTTATACTGTTGAGTTTACGAGAAAGTTCGAGGTTACCATGATGTAAAAAAGAACTTATAAAAGAATAAAGTACCTACAACGGTATTATAGCTTTCGTTTTCAAAACAGAGATGTAATCCGAAATGCGGAAAACTGTCGAAATGATACATTGTGTAGATATTTTTTTTATTGGAGGTATATTGTACATATATACCTATGTACATTAACTTTTTGTAAGCGATGCGGAATCTGCTTACTTGTATCTCTATGATATGAGAAGTCATTATTAAATGAAATATTTATTTTAGGGAAAATGTGAACTAGCTGGTGATAATATGACTTGGCATCTTGCCATCTTACAGATTCAATGAAGACTTAATGAACAATTCAAATGCCAACTTTTATCAAAGCTGCATTGTCAACTTTAAAAGGTATGAATCTTGATTACTATTTAACTAAGAAATAAGATTTTTATTTCAAATGTGGGTGGTATTTAGAAATCTTTGGAACTTGGTGATGAATGGCATTTCCTAAAGCACAGGGCTTTCTGGTATTTGGTTATTGAGAAAGCAAGTGTTAACTATTAGGAAATGCTATAGATTTTAACAGCAGCCTTGCTTTGGAAAGCGGCTTTCCTCGTAGATTTTAATTAAATTATAAAAGAATTATTTAATTATAAAATAAAGAAAGATACAAAAAAAAAATTAAAAAAAATATTTTTTATGTTAAACCGTGAGGCAAATACCGTATAATTAAATCTTAAAGCATACCAAGTGTTTTCAACTAATACAAGATTAAGAACATAAAACCAAATTTTATACCTATTTAATTTATGTTTGTGACTGAGAAAAAACCGATATCAGGCGATACCGATACCGATACCGATACCGAGACGAGACTTTGTTATAAGACACCGACAATGACACCGAGACGAGTCTAAAATTTGTCGATTTTGGCTTTTTTTTAACATATCCTATCATTTATGTGTATTATTTTCTTTAAACTAGTGTAACGAATTTAAGTTAATTGTTTTTGTTCTCAATATATTGGAGCCGAAAACTCTTTTCAGCAGTGTTCAGCATTTGTTTATTTAAAAAAAACTGTTAGTTTCTGTTTTTATATTTTTACCATTTTTTGTATTATATTTTCTTATTAGACATAAATATGACGCATAGATGAACAGACACAAATACAAGCAGACGGACCAAAGCCCAATGTGGCCAAATGCATGTATTCTTGGCAGATATAGGAAAACATTTTGAATTTGAAAAAATTTGCACATTTTTTCCCATTTTATAAGGTGTTTACTATTTGAGTCGACTTCGGCACCATTTTTTTGAATTTTTCCAACTACAAAAAAAAAAAAACAATTTGAAAGCAAAATAAATTAAGCGCCGGACAATTAAGGACTCAACGATAAGACTTCGATAAAAGTGTTGAAAGTATCAGATTACAGTTTTTTTTTAACGTTGAGTCCATTGTTATAACAAAATATTTTCTTCAAAATGTATATTTGGACAAATAATATAGATAATGGAAGTAAATAAGCAAAGCAGATATCGTATCTAATCAAAAAGCCTTCATCTTGACTAACCCTCAGGCCATACAAGGCATAACTGGCTAGAATTTTGTTTTTCAGAGTGATGTAATGTAATAAGATAAATATTTTTAGAAAAATAAAAGTTTCTTAAAGTTAAGAAAAAATATGATTTCCAGCGGAATTTTAATATTTTTCAGATTCCAAAATCCTGATGAATCGCAAAATTTCGCAGATATTTCCTTTTTTTCATTATGTATATGTGGGTGGCGCAACAGCTCGTGGAGAACCAGGGCCTATTAACTTTCAACTCTCAACCATTTCTGTGTGCATGTTGTTGGCAGGAATGGAGGGGATCTACATTTTTTTTGCCGAGTCCAAACGGCTAGACGCTAGATGAGAATTGAGAAATACTTATTAATGACAAGTATACTCTTGGAGGATTTGTCAGTTCCTCGCAAAAGGCTGTACCTTGGAAAAAAACATTTCTGTTTTTAGGTAGCAGAGTCTGGGAATCGAACCCGGACCTTCAGTACGACAGTTCAACGGTCTAACCATTATGCCACGAGGTACTACTTTTCTTGTAAATACTCATCAGAAACAGAACTGAACGGACAATCCATGATGTATAGCACAAATGCCGTATTAACAAATGAGATAGCAAACGGACGTAAAATACGGAAACGGTTTTATTTTCACTAGACTCAATGCTTTCACGCTGCTAGATATGAAACGGGAACAGGTCAAAATTCTGGTTTCAAAATCCTGCTTTTCAATTCTAATGCTAATTCTATTTTTTTTTAAATATTGCCATTTATAACAAAATACTCTGTTGAGCCAATAATACGCAGGAAAAAATTTATCAAAACCTTATGAGCCATTTTTGAGATAAATTAGCTTTTCTTAACACCATTCATGCTTGCTAACAAAATGCACACAGTTGTTGAGAGTTGTAAGGTAGGCTCTAGTTCTCCAACAATTGTTGCCTCAGCAAATGTATTTATTTAAGATTTTCCTAACAGTTTTATGGAAGAAACCGTTATTTTTGGAGTTAAAAAATCAATAGTCCTTCTAGCCAAACTTTAAAACAAGAAGAAGTCGCTTCAGCGGTTCAAAAGAAAGATTGAGGTACAGAAAGACAGATGGACATAATTGCGGGTCTGAATTAAATAGCGATTTTTTTGAAGAACAGCGTTCTCTTTCTCATACCCAGTCTTTTGGGCTTATGATTTTTTTTTGTTTAATAAGTGGCTTACCAGCGAATGCAGTTGAGCTGTTAATATGATTTTGTTCTTATTTATTCTTTTATGTAACAATTTGTTGTCTAAAAAGTCGGAGGTAATCACATAGACAACAAAAAATGTCGATATCCACTGCATGAATTCGAAGTGGAAGTGTTCCTTAAACATCGATAGTCTATCGATAGTAAATGACTATCGAAAACATCGATGGTTTTAATAACTATCGCATATATGTCATAATTGCTCTGTTTATATCAGATCAGAGCGCTCACTTGAGTAGAAAAATTTTGTTTACTAAGTTTGTGATAGCAAAACTGGGGAAATTCTCTGAGCTCTTATACATCTATAAACTGGACAAATATATATAAGTTCTTAATTTCTCCTTTCATTTATTACTTAAAATTGAACAAGGGAATAAGTTTGGGGAACCCCCAAATAACAAATTTCATACTAGGTGGTGTTTGTTAATGTTAGTGCCCTTGTCTTGTTTCTATATGGAATCGGTTTCAGTTCTGTCACACAATGATAAAAACAACTGAGGATTAAACGAACTGTTTTTTCTAAGCAAAACTGTGCTATCTTTGAGAAAAAATATTTTTGTAAATATTTCTGTCTCCTAATAAGCATTGTCTAGTCACAGATTTTGCTAATAAAATGTCTCTTGCGTACCTCCAAAACTACGAATTTATACGAATTAAGCCCAAAGTTCTGTCAAAGCTCATATAAAAAAAAATAAAGTTCGTAGTTTTGGGCAGTACACGAACAGACATACAAATTGTCGAACAATTGTTGTTTATATTTTTTATATGAAAACTATCGATAGACTATCGATACTATCGGGTGTTTTTTAAAAATAATCGTGAACTATCGCAAGTGCCGACTATTGATGTTTAAGAAACACAAAGTGGAACAAAAATAAGAGAAATGTAAGAATTTTGTTCTTCGGGGATGACATAATCTCGAAAAAAAATAAAACTGTTTTTTTCGCTGTTTTCGAAATTATGTCATAAATTGAAGTTCTATCATGCCCGTAAAAAAAGGAAATCAAGTATTTATAAATCAATACTTCAAATAAGAAGTTCCTTTGCTGCTACAACTGCTACAATGCTCTTAAAATGATAGTCATGTAAGCTCAACAGTAAAACAATGACAAGTAAAAAGTCATTGATTTAAAAATAAAAACATCAAAATATGTTTATAGTATAGTTGCATTAAAAATCCAAACTTTCAGCTACTCTCTATTTGAGATACAACATTACTTACTTCGGTAGAATGTAGCCTGGCGGGTAGTTCGGTTTGTTCGCCAGAGGAATTGAATGTCCAATGATATGAATCTGCCGGTGGTGATGCATCTACTTCGCATTTTAACATTAAAGTTTCATGCTTAAGAGCACCCAACAGCTCTTCATGTTCCATAGAACAAATTGGTGCATCTGAAAATAAATGAAATAGAAAAAAAAAAATACATATAATAAAATTAGTCTTTCTTCATGACATATGTAGGAGGGTATGCATTTGTATGTGCATTTTAGTATTGAAAAGTTTTGTAATATGGTTTATGTATATACCTTCTTAAAAAATTCACGCAAATTGATGTTAAGTAAGAATGTCTGGTTTAAGTGTAGGACATACCAACAGAATAGCTTATTAAAAAAAAAATGGTAAATACCAAAATATTAAATTGAGGATACTCTTCTTCACAACGCAAGGCACCACTATTTTCAAACAATTTTATGGATAAACCTCTTGAAGACCATAAGGAAAATAACATAATATATCAAATCTTATAAAATTTCTGAAAACAGAAAAAAATCAAAACTCCATCTTACAAGGATAAAAATACACAGTATGAAAGTCGAAACCTTGTTCTTCTAAGAAAAAGAAAAAAGCGAAAACAAAAAACTCATCTTAAAAACATAACGAACTGAGTAAGAAATATTCTTATACCAGATAGCATAAGCAGATAATCCTTTTTGTAATCTTCTTCTAGCAAAACGAATCACAATATCATTTCTTTATATATTTTTTTAATAATGTTAAGGTATGTTGTTTCCTATTTTAAAGATACAACTCACGACTTTATGATAGCATTGTAGAATTTCTTAGCAAAATACTGGATTGTCTTTGTCTTTGTTTTTACCTTTTTTTTTAATCTTCTTTTGTGTTTTTGTCTTGAACAGAAGTGCAAGGATTTTTGGTACTGAAGACCCTATTGAAATGAGATTTAGTTTTCAAAAGCAGACCATAAAAAAGTTGGGAGGTGTTTAAGTCTTAGTTATCCTACAAAAATAGAAATAGAGCACACAAAAATTGGTATTAAATAAATAAATTTAAGGACTACATTCGATCCTGTCATTTTTGTCATACATGCAAAATCTCTGAAAACTGGTTGGATGGATGGACAAATTTTAGCTTTTAAGTGATAATTTTGGGGAATGTGTTCTGGGTTCATTCTAAGAAAAATATTATTTGGGTGGAAAATACCACCCAACCCCCCATGAGGCAAGATGGGCAATTTCTATCAAAAAAGAACATACAATAATGTGTTATAACTTTTTAATCAAGCTTTTTACTGGTAAAAAATACAGTTTTTGGAGGATTAAATTTCAAAGCTAAAATTTTTGAAAAAAGTTGAGAATTTTGTCTTCAGGTTTGTTTTTCTTTTTCAAAACTTTGTGTTATAAACTCTTTTCAACTCTTAGTCAAAAATTGAGGATGACAAAATCTTTCTTAGTTTTTGAGAAAATAACAACAAGGAAAAGTTACTTTTCCCAAAAATATACGGAAAAATGGCCATTTTTGAGCTTCATAAACAACAAAACAAACAAGCAATGTGAAAAAGGACCTTTCTTTTTTTTATCAAAAAATATGATAGATTTTTGAATCTGTTTAAAAAAAGCACGATTGGTGTGCACATACATGCTCTTATGTTCACGAGTTACTGAAAAATATTGGTATTAAAATCATAAGTATTTAAAATATTTAGAACTCTAATCTTGCTTTGTAACCGATAATCTCAGAAACTATATACCCGCTTTCAAAAATCTTTTTGGTGTTTGAAAGGTTATTTTAGCGAAAGGCTTTAAGGTTAAGATCTTGTTATAAGAATTCTATTTGTAGGGTGAAATGGGGTAAAAACAATAAATTGGTGTCAGATGTTTAATTTGTTGTTTACGTTTGCGGTTACGATTCCTTTTTGGTTTATGAAGATTATTTTTATAGGATGGTTTTCCAATGCCAAAACTAAAATGTCTTCATAGAATGAAATGGGGAAAAACATATAAGGGGAATCCAATTAAAGTTTTGTTTTTGTGTTGGAAAATTTATATTTAAAGAGTGAATTATAATTAATTATAATATACACCAAGTTAAGATCTATAACTGCTCGGGTTTGAAAGAACAAAGAAATGCCTTCTATAGCCTTCAAAAAATTCCAATTTATAATAAATGGATTCTTTTTAAACTAAGATATGTGCCACGTCATTGCAAAATTGCTGCCTTCATTATTATACTTAAACAAGGAAAGCCATCACCAACATGAGAAACATCTTACAAACCCATATCGCTTACACCAATCATGGCGAAAGTTTCCGAAAAACTGTTCCTGAAAAGGCTTAGCAAAATAATAGAAGAAAGAAGATTTATTCCAAGCCATCAGTTTGGATTTAGAAATAAACATTCCACGATAGACAAAGTGCATCGGATTACGGATGTTGTGGAAAAGGCACTTGAAGAAAAACAAGTATGCTCGGCTATATTCTTAGATATTGCTCAAGCCTTTGAAAAGGTTTGGCACTTGGGACTTGAGTACAAACTGCATAGGGACCTTCCCAGGCAGTATTATAAAATACTGAAATCTTACGTTACGAACCGATTCTTTAAATACGCTATGACCAAAATTACTGAGAACTCAAGAAAATTAAAGCCGGTGTACCACAAGGGAGTATCCTAGGGCCAAATGTTTTCAAAAACGCCTCAAAAGTGGGCGGGGCAAACATTTTGTTTCGTGTTTTGTTCTTAACCTTGTTAGGGAAATTCATTTAGATTTCATAGAAATAAGTCAAAAACTAGATTTTTATCAAAAATGCCTTAAAAGTGGGCGTGAGAAAAAGGTTTTGTAAAAGAATTATGTGTAAATGGAATGAAAAAATGGTATGAATTACATCAACTACAACTTTTCTAAGGAACACACCTCTTATTTACATCGATTTGCGACGATGACTTATTTAAAAAAGTGGGCGTGTCAGTGGGTGGAAATTTTCTTTGATGATGTCTTATCATGTTCTTTAACATGCCAGAAAATGTCATCTTAATCAGTTGACTGCTTCAGATTTTATAGATCTAAGACCGCCTCTTCATAAACTTGAACTTTGCGTTGTCGCGCCATAAGTACCTACATATATGCCAGCACAAGTTCAGCAAAAACAGAAGTAGGTACCTACTTGATTTTTGAAAAATCAAAAAATGGCTCTGTCAACACGCTAAGAAAACGCTTAAATACATTTTATTTAGTTGGTTTTTTTTAATACGGTAAATCATATTACAGAACAAACTCATTGCACCTTTTAATTTAAGAAAATTGCAAAATGGATGGAAAATCTTCAAGCACTAAATGCTGAATTCATACGAGTTTTTGTCATCATTTCTGCAATTAAACACTCATTTTTTGTCGTTAAACATCATTATGGCTAAAAATATATATCAGAAATAGTTCAAGACACAAGACAAAACAACTTTTAGATATTAATTTTATCGATATTTTTTTGTAGATATTTATTTGTATTTGTACGACTATTTCTACAAGGAAACCTTTTATAAAAGTTTCCTTCCTATTAACAGCTGACAAAAACAAACATTTCAGTTTTTTTTACACCTGATCCATATTTTCTAGACAATTTTAACCTTTTTCAATTAAAAATAACGTCAAACAAGCTGTGTCTTCATTTTTCTGCTTTCTTCACACATTTTCTTCTGCCATCGATACTTATCACCATCGTCATCAGATGCAGTTGTGTTCCTTCTGCATTACGAAGGTCTTAAGGATGATGAGAGAATAAGACATCATCAGCAGATTTGTTTTTTTAATTCAGTTAACGATAATAACAAAATGTAAGAGGACACTTACTCCTCGTCCTTCTATTATATGTATGTAGTATGTACGTAATCGGAGTTAAGTCAACGATTACACATTGCCAGAAGAGACTTTTGTAGTTGTATCTCTACGACTTATATTTCTCAGACTCATGAACAGAGTTTTCCTTCTCTCTGCAGAGTCCACATACACGATGTGAAATTAAACAAAAAAATGAGTTTTTCTTTTCACAAAAATAAAAAATAAAATTTTTATCCAAAGGAACGAACGTGAGCGTGCTACAAAAAAGAATTATAATTGAAAAACGTTTCCTTGAAAAAAAAATATAAAAAATAAAGGATTCATGTCCTTGGAGAGAGACAGTCTTACTTAACACGAGAATGCAACAAATTGTGAATTACTATAACACAAAAGAAACGAGAGAGAGTATAGTTGATAATAATACAACAACAGCAGAAAAAAAAAATATGAAAAATACTTACATCGGACCCTTAACGTCACAGGATTGCTCGTGCCCTTTCCCTCTGGATTGGCTGCCATACATGTGTAATCACCTGCTGATGCGCGTGTCACGCTTTGTAACACCAGTGATTGATCTGAGAGAATTATTCCCGCCGAGATGTTGTGATGCAATTCATTGCCCTGTGTGAAACAAGAAAAGAAAAATGAGTACAAAAAAAAACGTCATGAATTTTGCACGAGATGAAAAACACAACAAAGGACATTATTCGTTCATATACCTAGGAACGATAAAACGGAGATTGTTAAGAATCTAAAATAAAGTGTTAGACGTTAGCTGATGGCGAAGAAAGATGTGGGTTTAAAAATTTCACTGTATCACGCACAAGTATATATACATTGGGGACCGATGAATGGTAAGCTTGGTACCCTAGGCGAATTCATCCAACGTTTAGTAATAAATCTTTTGAACTAAATGAATGAACTTGATATATGAAGGATATCAAAATGTTTTCTCTTGTTGACTAATTTGGGCTTTGTAGGAATGCTTTCAAGTCATCCGGCAACGTTTTGATTACTTTGGTTTGATTTTTCCAGCATTATTTAAAATTTAAATGAAATAAAATGTTTGAAATATGTGAAGACCGACTTGGACGAAAGTTTTTTTGGAAGCTTCAAATAGCCCAGGAAAATTAGACAAAAAAATTACAAAACTTCGAAAAAATTCCGACAAGGCAGAATTTTAGTGGAGAGCTTTGTTTTGACGTCTTAAGCATTTGTCAAAAAATTTATTTAAATTTCATTAATCGATGGACAAAGTTTTTTCTATGATGTATGTTTGCCTACATCTCCTCATTATAAAACCAAGTTTTTGGAGTGCCCGGGGTAAGGGGAAGGCCGCCATCTTGAAAAGGAAAGTGATTTGGTTTTTATTCAACAACTTGATAGAATTTCATTTTACAACAAAATCATGAAAAAATAACATTTAGTCAGTAAAATTATCCAAAAATGAGCTATTAACCAACTCTATAGAATAATTAGTCTTGAAGTTATAGCGTGTCAAAGTAACACTAGTGATTTTGAACTGTTAAAGGGATAAATTACTGTTATTTGTAAATAAATATCTTAACAAATATAATTTTTTTTCACAAAATTGATAAATTTATATTATAGCTCATAAAACTCTACACAAGAAAGATTGTGACACTTTTTTTCGTAGGAGCAACAGATTTTGAGAAAACGGACACACAAAAATTCCATTACAGTAAAAAGCTCTTATTGTAAGGTTTCTGCACGTTTTTCTCAAAATTTGTTGATCCTACAAAAAAAGGGTTACAATCTATTTTGTGCAGAGTTTCATGAGCAATAATATAAATTTATTATTAAAAAAAAAATATAATATTTGTTGAGATATTTACAAATAACTGTAATTTATCTCTTTTACAGTACAAAATCACAAGTGTTACTTTGACACGCTATAACTCCGCTGATTAATAGCTCATTTTTTAGATAATCTTAAATAAATATTATTCTCTCATGATTTGGCTTTCCCCTTACCCCATTCACCCTAAAAATTTGGTTTTAATATGAGGAGATGTAGCCAAACACAAATCGTATACAAAATTTTGCCCATCGATTAATAAAATTTTTTTGAATAATTTTCTCTGAATCTATTGATTGTATGAAAAAAAGTATGTTAATCTTTTTTGTGTAGAATTACATAAGCTTTAATTTGTATCTCCACCTTTTTCCAAAAAAAGCTGATGGTTTTCGAGTAATAAAGAAAAATGTAAATTTTACCCCCATTTAAAAATTTAGCCCGGGCTCAAATTTACGGAGCTCTTTAAGAAATGCTTAAGACGTCAAAACAAAAAGTTCTCCACCGAAATTCAGCTTTGACGGAATTTTTTCGAAGTGAAAAATTAATTTTCCTGAGCTAAAATGTAATCACCGAATTTTATGCTGACAAATATATGTGCAGTCTACGAAGGAAAATTAAATGCAATAAATCATGCTCTCCGGGTTATTATTTTCTGTGGCAGGGGTGGTATAACATACTAAAAGTCACCACTTCAGAGCCACGAGCTTTATGCATGAGGGAGGGTTAAAGGTCCCCTTTTGTAATTTTTCGTGAATATTATTTATAATATTGGTGATACCGACAAAAATATACCCAAATTAGTACTCATAAATTTTGTAAATAAAAGGCTAGTTCACTATTGATTTTTTTTTTTAATTTTAGACATTTCTTGATGAAATTAAGTTCCACTGGTCCCACAAATATTACCTACCATTTTTTTTTTTATATTTTAAAGTGCTGGTTCCTGATTTTGGCAAGGTCAAAATAAGTTTTGTTAAATTCTTCATTTGAAATTCTGTTTCTAAAAATTCAAATTCTGTTTACATACGAGTAATTCTGAACTGCTTTTTACTTCCAATTGTTTTCTCAATTGTCTGACTTCTTAAAATTTAGATATGAATATTTTATATTATTACTATAATTATTAGATATTATTACATATTGGTAAATTAACTTAAAGTAATATAAAATTACAGAAAATAATAAGGCTTTATTAAACTTTATAAGCTTATGAAATATTAGATATTATTTTGTAACCGAGTTGACAAATTATTTTTGTTTCATAAATACGCGTTATTTAAAAAAAAAACTTAAAAAATAGAATTTTATTATACATACATATATACATATATGATTTCAAATTACGGAATATTGAAGAAACTTTAAAAAACAAAATTTCATCAGAAAGAACTGATTAAAGCAGAATTTTGAAACACATAATTTTCCGTGAAGCACCCAAATTTTGAAAATCTGAAGTCTTAAACTAGAATTTTGATTTGATTTTGTGTATGTTAAAAAAATGTGTAGGATTTGGAGATGATATGAAGAATATGTTTTGAAGATGGCAATGTGAAAATTGAACAAATCTCTCAAAATTTTCGACGTTCAAAGACAGTTTGTAGCGATAGTGTGCTTTCCTTTTTTTTCCTTATCTGATGTTTGAACATTTTACTTATACGTCTTAATCGATCAAAAATTGTGGTAGTTAGAATTTTGTTTCCCAGTAAAGCACAATTTTCTTAAATTCATTAGCTTAGGTCTTATGTTTGACAAGAATTCAAAGCTTCTGAACAGTATTGACCGCAGATCAAAAAATTGAATTGAAAACGGTCTTTGAACGTTCAAAACTGTGAACAATATGTGTAAATTTAAGATTACCTTCTCCATGGCTCTTAAGTGTGATCAAAATAAATATTTTTTCTTAAAGGGACATTCAAAATTGAAATTGGTCAAAAAATAAAAGATTCCAAATTCATGGAATATTAAATAATTAAAAAAAAAAACATAAGAAGGTTTTATAACACAAATACTATGCAAGGAATCCCGGACTTGACTGGAAGTATCATAGGGTGTGGTTTCTGGCTATATTCTAAAAAACAAATTGTATGGGAGGAAAGTTGTATCTATCTCCCCTCCCTGAGACAGGGGGGCAGTTTCTAAAACATTGACTATAAATGCCAAAAAAAGCTATAAAAATCAACGAAAACACATCTGATAACTTGCTATATTTTTTTTTTGAAAGCTAATACTCTATTCTTGCATTTTTAAGTCAAGTTGCTTAAGCGAATAGTTTTTGAGAAATAAAATTTCAAAGTCAAATTTAAACAAACAAAATGTGATTTTTTTTTCTTAAGTCGATATTTTTCAAAATTTGTGCTGTTTTTGTGTTCAATATTCAATGCTCTCATTATATTTTAGTCCATTACCGAAAACCAAATGTAAAAATCTTTCTTAGTTTTTGAGAAATTAAGAAAAAACAAAAGATACATTTCCTAAACAAGCCCGAAAGAATTAATTTATTCATGAATTACTTATGTATTTGGTAAAAGTACCTTTTGTTGTTTCTTAATTTCTCAAAAACTAAGAAAGATTTTTACATTTGGTTTTCGGTAAAGGACTAAAAAATAATGAGGGCATTGAATATTGAACACAAAAACGGCGCACGAAACATCATTAAAAAGCTATTTATATTGAATATATTATTTTGTCCTGGCAATTCAAAATAAACTTAATTGCTATACATTAGGATGGTCCTTATAAAGGCCATTGTTAAATTTAAGCTTAACAAAACTCCAGTAAAATTAAAATTTTATATGTGAACAGTGAAAACACATGTAAAAAGTTTAATTAAAGTTTTGAATTTTTATAACTTCGGTAATAATTGATAGAATATTTTAAGTCTTTGGTGCAAAGTAGTCAGTTAAAAAAATGAGTTCT
The DNA here is from genome assembly GCA_963921185.1 of Dasysyrphus tricinctus. Classification (NCBI taxonomy): domain Eukaryota; kingdom Metazoa; phylum Arthropoda; class Insecta; order Diptera; family Syrphidae; genus Dasysyrphus; species Dasysyrphus tricinctus. The sequence goes on from OY992530.1 coordinate 68,389,329, forward strand.
TATATTTGGATGGGCCTAAATCAGCTTTCCAAAATGCTACAAAATATTACTGTAAGTGTTGCCGTTGGTTTTATTAATTTAAGTAAGTAATTTGTTTCTATTTTATGCAATTACAGTAGACGCTCGATTTAGTGGATCTCGAAATAGTGAACTATCCACTATAGTGAACACACAATATATTATAAAAAAACGTCTTTTGTATAAAAATTTCGCGCAAGCATTTTACATAGTTTGAGAGGTCTGAGGAATTGTTTCTGTTTTTGTTTTAACCTGAGAGAAAGCCTTGTTTAATGCTTAGTTAAAATTAAAAACATTCATATCGAACGAAATGTGCATTTTGGATCAAATTTGCCTTTATAAAGACTTAGAAAACTCCCGCTTGAAAAAATGAACAATCTCGAAACAGTAAACAGGCATAGAGCGTCTTACGTATTTTATTAAACTGCTCTGAATTTTTGGCAGATTTTACGCGTACTTCCTAGTATGCAAAAAAAGGAACGGCTATTTAATTTACCACTACAGCGACTATAAGGGATATAAAAATCTTAAAAAATCAGGGATTTTTTTCTTCATTTAGAGCCAATTTAGGTCCATCTGAGATAACTTTTTTTAACGACTACCCTAATCTACATACATTCCTGGCATTTGAAGACATATATCTACATATGTACATATGTACTAGCAAATATTTTACTTTCTAAGGTAATTTGCCAGATCTTCAAGTGCTAGTACGGTGGTAACACTTTTTTTTTCTTAAAAAAAAAGCAGATACGTGCAATTTTCTTAAAAAAAAAGCAAGGTTCTTTTACAAACGACATTTTCTCAAGCATTTTTAACTTATTATTTTGTATAAATAAAATAATTTGTCAAAACTGGCCTGACTCAATGCAGCCAAAAATGTAGATACATTTTTTCTTCTAAGCACTGCGGTATTAGAACAGAAATCCAGTTTTAAGATGCCAAATTAAGCATTTTACTTTCTTAGAAAAAAAAAATTGCTAGGAATTCAGTTTCTAATATGTGTAGATATTTTGTTGAGAAAAAGACACTGACAAAATTAAAGTTCAACATCTCGAATAATTTTCTAGTGTTAAGGGTTTGTTATTTTATCAGCAAAAAATATGTGAAAGATATTTTGATTTGTCAGGGGGGGGCAACTGCCCCCCCCCCCCCCCCCTGCTCCCCCTTCCGTACGACCTTGGTAGTCATGAAAGACATTTGTACCAAAATTTAAATTCTTATACCCATTTACCATAGTTATACAAATTCAAAATTTTATTGACTATTGGCTTTCCCATATTAAATTTCTTTCGTCTTGGGGCCGAGTCAATGGTAAAATAATGAGCTAAAAGAGAAATTAGGGAGCACACCACCTTAAATTAAGCAATGTCCTTTATAAACACCACCCTAATGTACATAAGTTTGTACCTACAAATAATTTAAAATTCCCGAGAAGTTTACGCCTTGAGAACAAGTGTGTACAAACATTTGTTGACCCGGTTGTGCATTTTATTTTGTCTGGATTACAACTCCATATTTTAAAGTTTGACATTAATTCCGTAATGTTTTTCTCCTGGTCAAAAATAATGTTTTGATGAAATTCACCCTCACATTTCAATCTTCAAAAGAGACGATGGTGCTTTAATGTAAGCCATGCAAGAGTCAAGTGAAACCAGCGACAACGACGACGATGCTAGAGCCAAAAGACTTCATTCATGAAGGTTTTTTATTAGAATGGTTAGAACTCGTCAGAGATTTTTTTTTAATTTTTTTGTTGTTGTTTTTGTAGTTTATCATGCTTTTTTAGTGCAGACTATGTGGAGGTACTGAACCAAAAAAAAAGGAAAAAAAAAATAACAGAACTACCGACGACGTGTGAACCACCAACGCTGAAGGATAGAGCTTGGAGTATTAGGATTATTTTTCTTTTCCGTTGTCTCATATACTACTTTGTGTTTGCTCCGGTTCGTGATTTTTTTCATTTTTTTTTTCAAGATCTTTGGTGTGCCAGCTGGAACAGCATTAGTAGATGACAACACCGCGTTTCAAGGATGTACAGGATAATAATGAGGCTATATGGAGGAAGATAAAAAAACAACAAAATTTCACGTACACATGCATTCTTTTTCGATAATACGAAATGAATAAGTAATGAGATTTACTTTGTATCCTTTTGAGCATTAGAGATACGAAAATCTTTGCTAACAAAAAAGGAATCGGTATATTATGTAAAATATGTACATCAATATACATAAACTTTGTACTTGATGATGGAACGATGAAACTCGTTGCTCGGTGTTCTCATCATCTCGACGACTTGAAAAAAATAAGCTTTTCCATTTTGACACCATCATCATCATCCGCTGAAATTGTTTTGATTTTGTGCACTTTTTTTGTGTCGTTTGAATTTTATTTTTCTAGGAGCGTCTCTCGTTGATAGAAAAAAAAAAAATATAACGTTGGATGGAAATGATGAGGATGTTGCAAGCAAATAAGGGTAATTTTCTTGCAACGAAATAGACGACAAATGAGAGACGAGTTGTAGAATTCCCTATTTAGTGAAAGGATAAATATAAAGTTAGAAGGATGAAGGATAAGCAACTTTTGCAAGAGTAGTGCGTTGTTTTTTTTTTTTTTTTTTTTTGTTGTCTGCATGGATGAGCAAAGCAACTAGATGGCTGCCACTTAGGATGAATTAACTGTGAAATTAGTAAAAGTGTCTCGTTTTATGAAGCTTATATAGGTACATATATTAAGGGATTTTTTTTCCTTTTTTTTCCTTTTTTGCCATTTTGGTGAATCGAAAATATACAGTTTGTGAGGAAGATTTGCATTTTTTTTAAATGTATGTATTTTAATCTTATTTACTTACGATTTATTTTTTGAGTAAATCTGGCTCAAAATGTTGTAAAAAGGGCTTAGGTTAATCAGTGTTATAACACAGACTTAGGTTGGTGCTATTTTTTTTATCACAGAAACCCGATGATGGAAAACCTTATTGCTTGTTTTCATGGGAATTAAAAGAACTCAGGTTTTCGAAATTTTGTCTGAGAACAAATGTGAACGTATTTAATGTTATGCGTGACGAAACTATATGCAAAGGAAACTTCATATCCCAATCTATATCTAAATACGTATATTTGTATTAATGCGTAATATCAGTAAATTGAATGATATTAAATTTATAGGGCGGCCTTTGATCATTTTAGTTAATTGTGTTTTTCACATATGTCATCTTTTAAAATTTGAAAATTAAAATAAAATTAAAAGCTAAAAAAAAATCAAATTTCAAATTTCAAAAATAAACCAATTTTTTTCCAGGTGATCAGCAAAGTTATACGGTGACGATTGTCACTAAAGTTAAAAAGAAATCTATCGAAACAAATTAATTTTTGGGGTTAGCGTACATTTGGCCTCAGATTTTTCAAAATCAATTTTTTCGAAAGTTGTGGGAGGTACAAAAAAGCAAATGGGTGGTTAAAGATGGTAATATTTTACAAAAACAATTGCAAAATTGGGCACTTTTCAGGCCAAATTAACACTGCTGAGTGAAATTCCTTCAATTTTAATGCAGACAATATTTTTAAAGGTCAATTTTTCTACACGGCCAAAGTAACGGAGAAGACAATCGGACGCTTGTAGTAAGGTTTTTCTTGTTAAGAAATTAATATTTTTTTATGAAACTCAGTTGTTTTTAAGAATTCATCACAAAGTACACGACACAGAAGTTTCACCAAAAAATTATGAAATTTAGTAAGTTTATTCAAAAAAATAGACGGCAACGGAGAAGACACGTACGATTTAGAGATTTCCGACCATTGCGTTGAAGTTTAAAATTCTGCGCCGTCCATTAAGATATGAAGTTGATTTTGTTTGCACACTTTCATAAAACCAACATTTATCAAAAACCATCCTTGGTTTAATGCCAAGTTTCATTTTACTAACAGAAAAAAATATGAAAGATGGTAACGGAGAAGACAGCTAATGGTAACGGAGAAGACACGTACGATTAAAGATTTCTTTTTTGTTCAGTTATATTGAAATTCGTATTTTTAAATTATTCTCATCAATGATAAAAGTGAATCAGACAATTGAAAAATGTGTGTAAAATTTCATTGAAATCGGTTAACGTTAACACGTGCTAGCGAGCACTTGAAATTTTTCATTCAAAACACATGGGGTTTTTACAGTTTTTACTCAAAATATCAGCAAAATTGTAAAAGTTGATGGAAAATCTTTAAACTTGGCACATAAATTAACTACTGTTAGGAGTATAAAAAAAAATATTTTCAATAGTTTTGCATAATATTAACCCCATCAAAAAGTTTAATTAAAAATCGTTGTTTTTGTGCATTTGTTGTTATTTTAAATGGAGTAACTGTTGTTTACAAAAATAAAAAAAATATATTTGTATACTCCTTATGGTATTTAGCATATTTGCCAAGTTTAAAGTTTTTCCATCAACGTTTACACTTTTGCGGGCCCTTTGAGTAAAAGACTGTCAAAACACCATGTTTCTTATATGAAAAACTTCAAGTGCTCGCTAGGACGTGTAAACGTCAACCGATTTCAATGAAATTTAACACATATTTTTTTTTAGTTACCTTGATCCATTTTAAGCAAGGGGATCAAAGAAATTCAGACTTTATAAAAAAAAAGTGCCTGTGAGTCGTTGAAATTTGGATGAGAAAGTGCAATTTTGTCTTCTCCGTTACCCTGTTTTAGACAGTAAGACATGATTTAAAAATCTATAAAAAATCCACCATAATCCTTTTTCAAGACTTGCTTTGTATGCGGAATAATTTTACAAACACTAATATAGTTCACCATTTATACCAACTTTAGTCATTTTTCGGTAACGGAGAAGACATGAAATGTTCAGTCATTTTGAGGCGTAATACTATTTTTACAGCACTCCTATCAGAAAAATAGTTCCGAATTAAAGTAGTGTATTGAAAACACTTATAAGAACCTAACTACACATCGCCATTTGCATCACAATTTATAGAGAACTGATAGCGGCAAAAATGCCGAAAAATATCCAGATATACGAAAGATAAAGTATGAGCTTTTTTGATCACTTGCCTATTTTACAACAACAAGTAAAATTTTATATTTACAATTTTTTCGTTAAATCTAATATATATTGTAAATATTGGCATATTTAAATATATTTTTGTCCTGAATTTGAAATTGAGTTGCTTGGTTTCGAAATTTTTGGAATGGCCGTACACTAGATATATAATTATTTTGCTTATAATATTTAAATTAAATAATTAATCTGACTTACATTGTGAAACCATGACATCTTATACGGCTTTGGGTTTGATTGAATTTGACATTCAAAATAAACATCATCACCTTCTTTAATATCATCAGGATTCAATGAAGAACCCATTTTCATTATGGCAACTGGTTGATCTGTAAGAAAAAAAAAAAAAGATTTTAGAAAAAAGCTTTGTTTATTAATTTACGATTATGTAAGAATATTTATTTTAATTTGACGAAATATTCAACTCTATGGCTTTTGAACGTATTTGTAAAGTTTGTTTCATATGTAAATAATAAATTAAAATTAGGTAGCACAACCGCTCTACAACTCTCGACCATTCTTGTGTGCGTGTTGTTGACAGGAATGGAGGGGACTTACTGGTTTTGCCGTGTCCGAACGGCTAGATGAGAAGCACTTATTCATGGGAAGTAGTATACTCTTGGAGGATTTATAAGTTCCTCACAAGAGGCAGTTAGGATAAAACATTTCTGTTGTTAGGTGGCACGGTGGCGAATCGAGCCCACGCTTTTGACCTGTTTCATAGCCTCATATACAAAAATACTTTTGTGAGTGCTACCAGCATGATCGCAGATAGGCCGAAGCCAAAATTTACTTTACAGGTTTGCCGTGTCTTCATTGTTCAAATCCTAGTGACGACTGATGATTTGACGAAAAATTCAATGAAAATCAATTAAATTTCTGAGCACCGCTTAATTGAGTTTTTTTTTGATGACCAGTGATCATGGAAGTAATTATTTATGGGTGGCTGTTTTTACTTTCAACCTTAAAACTCATTCAAATTTGTTTTTACAAAATAATAATTTGTAAGAATATAATTTTTTTTGGATAAAGTATACGCCACAGTGACCGTACATTATAGAGCTTTTCAACGGTTCAAAATTAATAAATTTGCTTTGTAAAATCAAACTTAAATGAAATTTTTATTCTTTTAGAAAACATCTTTTAATGAAAAAAGGTAAGTTACATTCCAATACTGCCACAAGTTGCAGTAGTATATGGTCTCTGTGAGTGAGTAAGTTGTTATTTTGGATTGGGTACGATATGTTGACTTTTAAAATATCGACTCTATAAGATCGACTTTTAAAATATCGACAGAAAAAATCTCGACTGGTTAAAAGACCGACAAATAGACACAAAGGAGAATAGGACAAAACGGTCTACAAGACCAATAAGAACGAGACATATGTCGTCGGAAAGGTATTTTTATGTACTACAATAGTTACTAAGGGGGCTTACTTCAAATCACTGTGTGAAAAAAGTTATTCGCTGAATAGGATAGTGCTCTGGTGCATTCTAGAATGAATAAAGTATATTTAGTATGGGGACAATTTATGAAAACTGGTCTAACCAATAACGACAATATATGTCATTGAAAAGGTATTTTCATTACCTACAATATCTTTCATATTAGTTCGGTTCAAATCACTGTGTGAAAAAAGTTATTTGTTAACTAATGAAATATTGTGGTTCATTTTAATGTGAAAAAATTTATTTTTTTTTAGTATGGGCAAAAAGGGTGATGGCAAGTTCAACCAATAACAACGGGACGTATGTTGTTGGAAAGGAAATTTTATGTACGACAATAGTCAATACGGCAGCTAAACTCAAATCACTGTGTGAAAAAAGTTATTCGCTAATTGTTACCCATGCTCCATACATTTTACCTGTGCTAAAATTCCCTAAAACAGCGAATAACTATTTCCACACAGTGATTTTAAAGAGGTTGTTATGGTAACTATTATTGTTCACAAAAATACCTTTTCAACGACATGCATCTTATTAGTACTGGTAAGACCAGTCTCTATACATTTTTTCCAGACTTAATGGTACTAAAACAAAACGTTGGTTAACGAATAACTTTTTTCACACAGTGATTTGAAATGAGCTGCCATAGTGACTATTGTAGCGCATAAAAATACCATTCCAACGACATACGTCTCGTTGTTATTGGTTCCTAGACCACCTTCCATACATTTTTGCCGATTGTCCTTTGACCGACTTTTTAAAATGTCGATTCTCAAAATGTACTGAATTGAGATTTCAACAGTCGACGTTTTAAAAGTCGACATTTTGAAAGTCGACATTTTGAAAGTCGACATTTTGATCAGATCATAGTTTAGGAAATGATGTGATCATTATTATCTAATATCGCATTATCATAGTTCAATAAATCGCATTTTTTGTAATTTAATTTGTGTTGCCTAAAAAAAGTCGACATTTTAACCAGTCGACATTTTTTTTGTCAAGTGCGGGTAGGTCTCACAATTCTGTCTGTCAGTTCGGCTACAGAAATTTTCTTGTTACAAAGTGATTATTGGTCACTCCCCTCACATATTCCTTTTTCATTTTTTAGATATAAAAATAATGGTTCCTGCTACATAATTTTCTTAGAAACAACTTAAAGAAAATTACATTTTTTTTCAACAGCATTGACTTTAAATTAAATTTCTTAAAAACTTTTCAAGAAAAAAACTTGTAGTAGGTCGCACTAATCTCAACATATGGACAAAATTTTATCAAAATCGTTAAACCATTTTTGAGAAAATGAGAAAAAAAACTTTCCTCTACGGTTTTTTAACTTTTGTAATATTTGATTTTCAAAACAAAATTAAAACATTTTTTAAAAATCCAAAAATTATTTTATTAAAAATTTAAGTACACAATACATATTATTTTAAGAAACTTTTGTATACAAAAATTTATTGAAATCAGTACTGTTTTGAAGAAAATTGAAAATAAAAACAATGGTTCTTTGGGAGGTACCATTAATAACCATTTTTTGAAAAATTGTTTCCCATCCAAAGTCTTTACTAAAAGTTATTTATTGCATTTTATAAAAAGAAATGTTAAGGAACCGTTTTTGAGTAAAACACGATGGTGTAAGATTGCTTAAAAGATTGTATGGCAGATAAGTACAGGGTGTCCGCCGGGAAGGTATACTACTTTGTTTGTTTATAATTTTTGATTCAATGAAAGAGAATGGATCTTAGGTGCCAGTTATAGCTATCATTGAAACCCATCATTAAAAATTTTAATGATTGATTTTGAGACGTTTAGGAGACTAAATAATTTATTATTTTGATGGACGATCAAAGCTCAAGATTTCATTAATATTTCTAGCCAAAAATAAATTTCAAACGGGCCCAACTTTCCACAAAAATTGACTTTTAATTTTTCAATGATCATTGGTAAGGTAGTTCAATCATTGAAATAAGAAAAGTCTTTTTATATGGAAAGTTGGGCTTATTTGAACAATTTTTTTGGCTAGAAATATTAATTAAGTCTTTAGCTTTATTTTTCTATTAAAATAATAAATGATTTTAATTCCTAAACGTCTCAAAATCGATAATTAAAATTTTCAATGATGAGTTTCAATGATAGCTATAACTGGCACTTTATATTGATAAATGTTTTATTCAATGTCGGCAATTATGTATGGAATACAATAGAGGTAAATGTCCGCCTCTGTTAGTCTCACAAATGCGAGCCCTTTTGAGCACATTTTTCATTACATTCTCACACATTTCACGCGGTATTTCATTAATTTCATCACGAATATTTTGTTTGAGTTGCTCAAGCGTTTCTGGTTTGTTTGCATAAACCTTGCTTTACAGATATCCCCGCAAAAAGAAGTCCGGAGCAGTCAAATCAGGCGACCGTGGAGGCCAATCAACATCACCATTTCTTGAACTAACTTGTTGTGGAAAGAGGTCTAACAGTAATTCCATTGTAATCCTGGCTGTATGCGATGTGGCACCGTCTTGTTGATACCACATGTTCATCAAGCCCAAATCATCCAGTTGTGGCGTTTAAAAGTTTGCAATCGCTCCTCATTCACAGTTAACGTTACGCTGTTTTCATTTTCAAAGAAGTAAGGTCCAATGATTCCTCCTGACCAAATTGATACCAGACTGTAACTTTTAATGGATGCAAAGGTGACCGATGAATAATTTGAGGGTTTTCTATTGCTCAGAACCGACTATTCTGTTTTTTCACAAATCCATTCAAATGAAAATGTGCCTCGTTGTTTCTCCCAAAAATTTCACGTAACTTTCGCATCGTCACAGTAATCGATGATTGATTTTGATAAAATGTTTTAACGATTAAAACACGTTGGTTTAGAGAATATTTTTCCGTAATAAATTTGCCACGTGTTTACTTCACGACTGCCAAATATGAATTGTCAAGACCAATGTTTACCAAAATTCCGGCAAAACAAAGTAGTATACCTTCCCGGCGGACACCCTGTATATGTATTTGTAGCGTTCTTTTAGGTTATAATTTTTTTTTTAAATGGGAGGAATGTCTGTAGTTCAACGAACTCAAGTTCGATTTTTTTTTAGGAATACCTAACCATGCATAGTTGTAGTACCTATAAATTGCAAGTAAGAATATATCTGCTTAGAATGCTATATTAATAAAAAATCAAGATTCAGGCTTGGTGAACTAAAGAAATAAATCGGTGGGCCTTACCAATAACCAAATTTAGAGACGACTAATTATTTAAGTAAAATGAGGGTATTGACTATAAATAATGACTATAAATAATGAAACATAAATGTTATGTTGCATATTTAAAACTCCATTCCTTGTAATACTCATTATTTAGGGTCCACTCAAATAATTAAGTCATACCATATTTGGTTTATTATACAGAGTAGAAGATATACCATTATGGCCCATTTTACTAAAATTTTAAGTCGTTTCTAAAATTGGTTTTTGATAGGGCCTGATAATTTTGCATATGGTTAAGCTATAATTACCAAAAACCGTACCTGTAGACAGTGGCGGATCCAGAGCGGGGGCTATAGGGGCTGAAGCCCCCCCTCCACGGCTGATTCAGAAGAGAGTTAGACAAACAAAACTAAAATTGTGGCTACAAAATTTAAATGTGAGCTGTGTTTTTCCAAGCCCTAGAAAATTGAACGAATTGTTGGGCTGGACCATATTATATGCAACTGTGTTTTTTCGAGGCTCCAAGAGAATTGGATGAAAAAAGGCGATTATATAAAAAATCAAATGGCTCTATTTATTTCAAGCCCTAAAGGTATTAGACGAAAAGTTGAGGCTTGGGCTAAGCCTTTACGAAGCGTTTTCCTAAGCCTGCAAGGGAATCTGATGAAAACTATAACACTGATAGGGCTAACAAAGGCATTAAAGAAACCCGACGAAAATAAGAGGCAAGAGCTTAAAAATAAGCATGAAAGCTGTTGTTGGGAAAAATGGAGGTTGGGGCTTAACAAATTGTATGTGAGCTTTGTTTTTTCCAAGCCCCTAGGGAATCGGACTAAAGAAATAACAAGTTTGGGGCTAGTAAGTATGCATACCTGAATGCTGTGTTTTTTTCCAAGTCCTTATATTGAAACTAGTGAGGTTGACCTTCATGCTATTATTGTTACCTAGATTTCCTTGGGTATCGTTATTTCTTAAAGATCAAATGAAGTTTGACAAAATAAATCAATGTTACCTTTTTCTGCAACTCCTCTTGGTATTTTTCGGACTTAGCTGAGCCCAGATAACTTTTGGGGCTTTAGTGTAAAAACTCAGCTTCCGGTGTAAAACATCACCCTGATAACAGAATCTGACTAATGAGTCAGGTTCAATTTTGGCATTTGGCTTATAGTAAAAATGTCAAAATTCAGTCTGATTCGCTCCACAGCTCATTCGACGGATGTTATAGGTAATCTTTGATATGGATAGTTTGCATGATAACTTCAAAATATTGTTTTAGAAATTGAAACTTTTGTTTACAGAAAAACTTTAAACTTTATACAGATTGTTTTCGTGTGCCGAAGGATATTTTGACGATTTCAAAGACTACTTTAAGATGAAGCGATTTTTGATCTTAGTTTCTCTTGTGATTTCCTTTGTGCTTTAACGAAAGATTAGAGAGCTCTTCCCGCGAGCAATATTCATTAAATGAAATGAAAAAGAATTTCAATTCAATTCGATAACGTTTTCGAAATGTAAAAATCAGCTGTAACGTTTAATGTTTTTTTTCTTTAAAAAGTGCAATATAAGTATATTTTTCTTTTAATATGAACGAAATAGGTACTCGTATAACTATAAATAAATAGAAATTGAAGGGCAGACAAATTTTTTAAAATTTTAACTCAATTTTTTTTCAAATCTTCGTCAAACTGCAAGACTTCAATTGACAAAAAATATGAATGGAATTCACTTAAAATAGTTAATAATCGGAATGTTTTATGTTCGAAATACCAATCCACATTGACTAGAGTAATTTTAGATGGAATAGATACAGAACATCCAAATTCATTTTTTTTATTGAAAAACATGATTTAGCTAATTTCTTGGAACAGCTTCTTGTACACAAAATTTGCAACTGTCTTTTTTATAGGGAGCTTAATTACCTCAGTATAATTCATCAAATATTGGACAACCAATTCCGTTGTCCCAGTTAAAAAATTTTGGACAACAGTAGCCTACAATGTTTGTCAATAACTTTTCAGAGGTAGACGGCTGTCTAAAGTTGGACAAAGTACTGTAGGATGAGTATTTAAAAATCCTACAAAAATTTTCCAATTAAAGAAAGGTAGCTACTTATTTAAAGTTCCTATAAACATATCCTAACAACTTTCTTTTACGATGTGTCTTTGTGGAGAAACAGGTTAAAGTGTCTTTTTAAAATAGCAGCTGAAGCTCAATTATTCTAGATGCTCCATTTCCAATGATAAAATTTTGCAGAATTTTCCTATTAAGTACATATATTTTTGCATTATACAAAATCTTTTTAATTCAGCTGCCGACTAAGCTACTTTCTGAGAAAAGAAAATTTGGGTTGGTAGGACATTCGTTTATGATTAAGAATTTTTTAAAAAAGATGTGTCGAAGGGAACTCCAAGCCCCCCCGACAGCCAAGTCTTGGATCCGCTACTGCCTGTAGATAGATGTTCCTAGCCTTTTTTATCAGATCAGATTTTGCTGACAAAGTTCAAAGCTAAGCTAATTTTTTTGAATTATATTTTTTTGCTTTGCAGAAGTGAAAATTTCTGACCTTCGCTTTCGTTAAAAGATTTTGTTTTTAAATATCTCGGCACTTTAAACTACTTGACCGATAAGACAAAATATCTCCGCACTTTAAACTACTTAACAGATTGGACAAAATGCGAATGGCTTTTGTTGCAAGGCAAAAATTGTTTGATTTTAAATCCTTTTGAAGTCAATCGGTCAATCCTTAACTAGGATTTTGATGAAATGCTAATAAAGCGGCAATTTATTAAAGTACAGAAAACTCTATTTATTTTGTAGAGCATGCGTTTTTTTTTGTAAATTTGTTCGTATAAACATTATGCTTATAGGTAAGTATATATTTCCATTACTTGTGCGTACCTAGGAACTTAGAGAAAATTTTTTTTAATTTGCTCCTCACGAAATTTTCAAACTCCAATCATATTTACAAAAGAAAATATCTTTTTTCGATTTGCATGATTTATTGCGGTCTGTATATGTTCAGCCATATTGCATATAGGTGATAGTCATTATTTGTTTTGTTTATTATTTGCTTTGAATAATTCACAGAAAAAAAAAATAAAATTCATATCAACCAAAATTAACAAATAAACAAAAATTGATTTGGTATACCAATAAAATAAAATGCAAACAAAATGTTTGTTCCTTTGAATTCTACATTTTTTAGTTTATATAGCTACTTCAATTGATATATTTCAATTTTGTTTTTTTTTATAACCATATCACTTTCGTTAGGAATATGACAGCCCAAAAAGTAGGTACTAACAAATAGCTATCTATCGCGAACATTTTTTTTTATCATACTTTATTTCAGTAGCGATGGAAATGATTTAAATTTTTTATTTTAACTTTGGTCCTCTAAAGCTGGATTTCGTTGTTTGGAGAAAATATAATGAACGAAATTGAGAATAAAAATTCAATTTAATTGCAACTATATCTTATGTGTGATAGATGAAAGTGAAAAAAACATCAAACGAGAACAAAAAAAAGCAAAATGAATATTGAATATAGAGTTAATCTTTGTGTTTTAGCGTTTTTTGTATACATTTTTGTTTCATGTAAAGGCTTAAGTGTGGTACATTTTGAATTTTCAATTTGAATAATCATTTGTTGAACTATCATCATTTTGAATCTATCACCTATATGTACATAGGTACCCAGATCGTCAACAAAAAAAAAAAATGATATACATACATAAAAACATAAAATCATAGCTCAACTCAACTCAATGAAGAGCAGTAAAAATATGTACATTTGTGTTTTCATTTTTACGAACAATAATCTCAGATTTGACAAGACAAGACCAATTAAATAGAGTCATCCAGTGGTGAAACCTAGCGGTTGTCTAGGTTGGCTGTGCCAACCCTAAAATTCTAGCTTAAATAAACGTTCTACAAACAAGTTTTTTGTATTAAAACTTGGATACAAAATATCCTTTTCAATAAAAACCACATACCAAAATCTTTAAATCACTATAGAACCTATTCAAATCGAGGCTTTCACTGAAACATACTTGCTTCATAATAGTACAAGTAAAACAGTATGAAAAGTCTTACGCGTACAAAAATAAAATGCACGACTGGGTCGCACGTACTTGCTCTTATGTTCAAGACACTGCGGATTTAAGAAAAATGTACCTATATAAAAATATTTAAATTATGAGAGAAAAATGTAGAGAAGCATGAAATACAACATTTAAATTGGCTAAAACAACTCTTTTGACAGTTTGATGTGAAAAAAACGAGTGCCATCTGAATTCTTGATTGAATATGATTGTATGAGACAAAAAAATTTTAAATCGTTGGAGGGTTTTATAAAATAATAATTTTTTATATATAAAGTTCTTGAAACATTTTTAAGAACGAATTTTGGTAGGCAAATCTAAAGTCTATATATATATGCATACAAAAATAAAATTTGAAAAAAAATTGTCAACCCATTTTTGAGATATCGAATTTCCAAAAAAAAAAAATTGAAATTAAAAAAAAAAATCCAAAAACATTTTTTTGAAAATTTTGATATGCAATATTATTTAATCTTATCTGAAATTTGTATATAAGAAAATAATCTAAATCCGTTCCGTGGATAATGAGAAAATTCAAAATAAAAAAATACGTTCTATGACAGGTACTATTATTAGTTGCTAAGTGTAAAAATTTATAATTTTTGGTAGTAGATTGTACTAATTTTGATATATAGAAAAAATAGTCGTTTTTGAGAAAAAAAATGTTCTCCGTTGCGGTTTTTTATCTTTTGTATAGAAGGTACTGTTATTTTTTCATAAATGTAAAATTTTTTCAAAAAATATTTTAGAAAGTACTTAGAAATTCTTTGGTATCGAGTTTCCAAAAAATCGATCATGTCGTTTTCAAAATATTTGATTTTCAAAAAAAAAATTGAAACATTTTTTAAAAATCCAAAAAATATTTTTTTTTAAATTTTAGTACACAAAACTATTTATAGTTTTTGGAAGCTTGTATTAAAAAATGGTTCTTTGGGAGTTTCCATTAATAACCATTTTTGAAAAATGGCTTTCCACACATAAAAAGCCTTTACTAAAATAAATGTATTGAATTTTTTTTAAGAAAAGTTGCCGAGCCGTTTTTAAGAAAAATACGATTATGTAAAATTGCTAAAAAAATTGTATAGCTGGTACCGTTATTTTTGATTCTAAAAAAAAACATAATCACCAAAAACCACTATGTACCAAGTTTGAAGAAAATCGATTGAACCGTTTGGGCTGTAGACGAACAGACAGAATTATGCCGCCCACTTTTTTGGTGTTCTCTATCATCGTAATATCATGTTTGGTTGTTATCTCAAAAATTTTTTTTTTGCACGAATCCAAAACTTGCCTTATAGTACCTATAATCGCAAGTAAAAAAATGTTAGTGCGGATCAAAAATGTTCTGCATTAAAAACAAAATTTGAATGTAATGTGAAAAATTTCTTGCATTGGAAAAAAATGTCAATAAAATTTGAACATTTCTTGCATTAAAAAAAAAAAAATGTATGAAAATATGTTGCATTAAAAAAAAATGCAAGAAAACTTTTTGTTAAAATCGTTAAACTACGTCAATAAGGGCATGATTCGTGGCAGTGATGGGTTGAACACGAATTTCAAATGAGTTTGTATGAAGTACTCATTTTGTGATAGGACGTAGATTCACATGAACACGATTTTCGACAAGTGTTAAAATGTCAACATCAAATTTTGAAAACCGGAGTATGCAATGGATTTAGAAGGGGGGTACTACCTAGTGTTTCCGCCAATGCTGTGGGACCACTAGAACACCTTTTATTTGACAGGTGTTAAAATATCAACATCAAAATTTTGTTGATACATATTTTAACACCAAAATTTTAACATACAAATTTTGTTGATATTTTAACACCTGTCAAATAAAAGGTGTTCTAGTGGTCCCACAGCGTTGGCGGAAACTGTAGGTAGTACCCCCTTTCTAAATCGATTGGCATACTCGGTTTTTCAAAATTTTGATGTTGACATTTTAACACTTGTCAAAAATCGTGTTCATGTGAATCTACATCCTATCACAAAATGAGTACTTCATACAAACTCATTTGAAATTCGTGTCCTACCCATCACTGCCACGAATCATGCCCTTAAATAGTATTGACGTAGTTGCACGATTTTAACAAAAAGTTTTCTTACATTTTTTTTAATGCAACATATTTTCATAAATTGCTTTTTAATGCAAGAAATTTTCAAATTTTATTGATTTTTTTTTTTAATGCAAGAAACTTTCAAAATCTATTGACATTTTTTTTAATGCAAGAAATGTTTCAAATTTTTTTTTTAGTGCAGAACATTTTTGATCCGCACTAACATTATTTTTTAATCCAAGAAGTTTTCAAATTTTGTTGATTTTTTTTTTTAATGCAACAAATAGTGGTGTTTGCATTAACATTTTATTTTAATGCAAAAAATGTTCATATGCAGTGACATTTTTTTTAATGCAGATAATTTTTGATTCGCATTAACATTTTTTTTTAATGCAACATATTTTCGATTTAGCATTAACATTTTTTTTTTAATGCAAACAATTTCTGGCCTGCATTCAATTTTTTTTTTTAATGCAAAAAATTTTCACATTGCATCAACATTTTTTTTTTTAATGCAAAACATTTTTATTTGGCATTAACATTTTTTTTAAGGCAACAAATTTTTCAGTTTGCATTAACATTTTTTTTAATGAAAATATTTCACATTGCATTAAAATTTTGTCTTTAGTAAAAAATGCCTTTTTTTTCATTGAAATTTTTACAACTCTGATTGTGAAGTTTTATCGACGGACCAGTACTTTCAACTGGTTTTCGGTAATAAAGGGTGTTTTTTTAGACGTGTGGTTTTAAATCTGGTAATACTTTTTTCGGAGTTGGTATTTTTGAAAACTGTCACTTGATTTGTGCTCAGTTTGGTTTGCCAAAATGCATAGACTTACTCCTGAACAACGTTTGCAAATTTAAAATAATGGTTCGGTTCGCGCATCACGCGCTGCTTCCAATATTTGGTCGACATAATCGCACAGCAGAGTCGGTAATTCGAGCACTCGTGGATCGGTTTCGCACCACGTTTACTCTTGTGGATAATGCGTATCCTGAGAGACGCCGCACAGTGGGGCCGAGGTGGAAAAAACCTCAAATATAAAAGTGTTTAATATGGCATTGTGATACACTTTTCTTTCAGTATTTTTCATGCGGAATCCAGCTGTTATAATAATTTTATAGTAAAAATTTGCTTTTGGCCGAAAAAACGGACCATTGAAATGTTGGGCCTTTAAAACTGATGTTTTCCATGATTCCTCCATCTTTCGGATTATTATTTAAAATTTTTCCTTGAATGTACCGTCTTAATTAATATATCTTAAGGTTTCTGATGAGAAAATAATTTACCCCATTTTTTCGATTACACCGAAAAACTAGCCAAAATTTAAACTCGGGTGTACTTCCGGACTTGAGTAGCCATACAAAAAAAGCTCCACCTTCCTAGGGTCTGTTTTAGCTCTTTTCTGGTAGTCCTGGTGGTAATAAAGATCCTATTAAAATTTCATCACCAGATTCTACCAGTTTTCATTTTACATCTTCATCAGCTCTGTGTCGATTAAATTTCAGCTATAGTCAAGTAAGCATAAGAAGGCAACTACCTATATGTCCTATATTCAGCAGATCAAACTATGGTGTCAATAGTCCTTTAAATCAATTGATTTCAGTTTTCAATAAATATTACTTTTTGTTTACATCTATTAATGACAATTTAAAATGTATCAAATTTAAAGAAACCTTTTTTAATACAATATTGTAATATAATATGTATAACCCTTATGGTATAATGTATAATTTGTATGTGTTTAACTTAACGTTAGTATTTAACGGATTAATAAATATAAATATAAGTTTTGGGATCAGTGAATAAAAATTCAATTTAAGAAATAAGATAATTTCTGATTGAATAGAACCGGTTCAATAAAAACGTGAAATTTTTTTCACAGAATTCGAAATGGAATTTGAGAATTCTATTATTCTTCTTTAAAAATAACTTTAAATCACTCCAATCGGCCTTTTCTTCTTTGAGAAATCGTTATTAAACTTTTTAGTTTCCACCTGACCGTACTTGATACAAAATATCCCACTATTATGAAAAGTTAAAAATTTCCCCTTAACTCTTACCATAAAACGGATGATACCATTCAATTTACATACGAAATGATACCGCTTAGAGGTTTTTTCCCTAAATCGTAGGTTTGGCCCCACTGTGCGCCGTACAGTGCGTACCGAAGACGATATTGCTGCTGTGGAGCAGAGTATCGAAGAAGACCCGAATAAGTCCATCTGCCATCACGTCGAAAATTGGTAGCCAAAAATGCGTGGTCGAGAATTGGGCCTATCGGCAGGAGTTTATTCGAGTCAGCCGCGGCGGCCACTTGCCCGAAATCATTTTTAAAACATAATGGCAAACCCTTATGGTTATAATAAAGCTAAACTCTTGGCCATAACATTAAATTATATGCGTTTTATTTCTTCTTGAAAATCACCCGTCTAATAAAAACACCCTTTATAAATCGGCCATAATGCACACTATAGTAGATACTAACCGTTGAGCGTTACATACAGCCTGACCTTCTAGTCAGATATAAGGGCAGGATGCCTTAAAGAAATATGGAGCAAAAGATTTCAAGAAGTGAGGGCACAAAACGGTGCACATAGGTTTTCATGATTTTCGCTGAAAAACTTCCATTACCAAAATATTGTTATTAAATTTATTAAGAAAATTTCTTCATTTTTTTATAATTTTGTTATATTTCATTTAAGTTCTTACCGATTTAGATATTATTTTGCATTCCGAATGTTCTTAATTAATAAACGAATCAAAGAAAAAGATTTTTCAAACTCTTTCTTTAATAATGTGAATGCGCTATTGAACTGTTTTTGTTATCATAAAATCTTGACTACGGTGTGATTTAGCATAAGGAAAATCCAGGAGAAAAGGAGTATGAGTAAAAATACATAAAAAATAAGTGAAGCACAATCTCTTAAAGTAAAACAAATGCATAGACATTTTGTGATTTTGAACATTTTAAGGACCTTAATTGACACTTTTGAATACATAAATTGTGAATTTTTTTTTGAGGATTCTGCATACATAAACTTTGATGAAAAAGAGACAGTTCTATATTTAAATGTTGAACTTCGATAACTTATACGTTGTTGGCGTCATCGTTTGTTTTTACCTACAAATATTTTTTTCTTTACTTTTATTTACTCATTTAATTGTCTTTTTTTTCAGTTTGCCTACTCGTTACCATCCCATTCCTGCCAATGCTCCTATATTTGTATAGATATGTATATATGCAACTGCTTTAACGATCCAAACAAAATAAAAACGAAGGAAATAAATAAAGGACCCAAACATATTATGCAAATAGCTGAGGCAATTTAACTGGAGCTCATGCGGGGCACTTCGAATTTAAATTTGAGTGTTCGTGTCGGTTTGTTGGTTATTGAAGTGAACGTCAGCTCATTGAAGCAGCAATACCGTTTCCGCCTAAGCATTTTTTGTGTTTGCGTTTACCGCTCTACTGTGGCTGATGAAGCGAAAGAGACTTTATAGCCCTGGCTATATGGCTACTACTATAAGTATTTTAGTGTTATTTAGAGTGCAGAGGTTTAAAATTCGTATATTGCCATATGGCTAAGTGATTTAGGGATACACACTACCACATCGACCACCCCCTTCCCCCCCACCAACCTATGATGGAAAATGGTGGTTTGTGGGTTTATGCAGCAGGAGCAGAATTCTATATATTCTAAATAATTTCATTTTTGAAATGTTTGGTCAGGATTCAATAACTAAATCTAATGATTCGAGTCGAAACTAAATTGGTGTTTTGATCAATTATTATACTACATTAATGTATAGAGTACACACACCAGATGGACACTATAAAATTATGCCGATGATGCTATTACAGGAGCTGTGATGTGTACTTTGGAAGGATATTAATGCAGAGTATCTCGTCATCAGGCAGCAAACAAGTTTTTGGGGCAGAAAGACCAGCTCATTACTCACAGAAAAAACTTTATTTGACCTTAATAAATTATTATTATCACGGTTTTGGAAATATTTTCAATTTTTTTGGAAGCCTATGCAGATCTCAAATAATTCTTCTAAATGAATGGTGAAATTGAAAGGAGTAGATATTGATGAACTAAGGTAGGTAGATATGATCCTTTTCATAGTTGGATTTTTTTTTATAATGCGCGCACACTAAAGGGATAACCCCTGAAATGATGAAACATAGTGCAAGAGATCAGGAAAATAGGAAAGGATTTAAAAAGATTCAGATACATATCGATTTTGAAGTTATGAATGTCAAAATGGGAGGAGAAAAGAGAGATAGGTAAAACATTCCACATTCGTGTTGTGCGGCTAAAGAAAGGATCTCTATACTTGAAAGTATATCCGAAATTGGGCTCAAGGGTAAATTGATGAGAAAGGAGGAATGCAACTGGCTATTTCACTAGAACACTGTTTATTAAAATGCAATAAAATAATGTGATTGTTTGCGTAATAATTCTTTCACCTATATCTTTTAATGCTATCTAAAAGATTCAAGTGAGTTGTAGGGGCACCTGCCCATGTGAGAGTTCTACTCAAGCTTTGAACGGATGGAGGCTTTACAGATTACAGCCAGATCAGAAGGGGAGGATAATTTCTTATATTATCGAAAACTTAGACACTTAGCAGTGCTCTTGGCAACTTCGAATATGTCAATTCACAGAAGGTGATCTGTTAGACACGTACCCAGAACTGAAAGTTGTTCGGTTTCTTCAATGCGAATTCCACCCGTGGATAGTGTCATTAAACGTGGGCTTTGCTTTATTGACAGCAGACAGCATTGTGGATTTTCGAAGCTAAACAACAGCATTTTTTTTGTGGATATCAGACTTGAAACCATCCAATACAACTTGCTTTGAACAGCCAGAGAGGTAATTTTGTAGTCCAAGGAATAACAGATTAATCGGAACCAAATGCACGCATTTTTTGTTAGAGAGCTTGATGCTTAAGTCTATAAAATGCCTTTGAAATATCAAGTACAATAGACTTACTTTTTCCAAAATGATATACAAATTTGTTACATCACTGCTCAATACTCGGTGAGATATAATGTCAGATCACCAGTAGACCTATTGCTCCGAAAGCCATACTGCCGGTCATTAAGAAGCTTTCGGTCTCTGAAATATTTCCAAAGCTGATAATTTATTAGCGTGTCCATTATGACCTTGGAAAAAAAAGACGCGAGTGTTATTAGAAAATTGTTAGAGGGAGAAGAAGATTCACCTTTTTTTTCCATCCCCTCGGAAAGAAACCAGTACAGAAGGATAGATAAAAAAGTTTACGGAGTGGCTTTGCCAGCGTTGAAAAACACCTCTTCAGAACAATGGGAATGATATTACCACGCCTCGCGGATTTGTGTATATCAAGGTATTTTAGAACTCGTGCGGGTGCGAAAGAAGATTGGTTCCAAGAAATCATTTGCATTCTCAAGTACAGGAGGAGTTTTAACACTCTCTGGCAGCGTCGAGTTACTAGCAAACTGTGCTGCAAACATAATGGTATCGCACCACCTTTGCTGTAATTGCACCATTGCAGATAGTATACAAAATATAAAGTGGAAATTAACTTTAAAAATGGTGTCTCACAGGGCTCTGTTTTAGGTCCATTACTTTTCTTAATCTACATCAACTCACTCTTCCTTCAAGATTTTTCTGGAAATGGTATAGCAATAGCAGATGAAAAAGAATTAACTTACCCAGCTTCAACTTGTTTTCAATGTCTTGCCAACTTAAATTAGGATTAACAATTACTAAGGGCTTAGTTAAATTACACAGAAGAACAACTGTAAGTACCCCACGTTAGTTATTCTCTTGAATCCTTAAACATTTTTTTTATCATTACAAATGTTACTGAATGGCTCAGATTTGTATTCTATTTAAACTTATCTTACATATTAAAAAACATTAATATTATGTAGTTCTTAAATGAAATTTAATAAAAATTAACTTAAATTTAATCAGTGCAAAGAAGGGTCTCCTACTATAATATATTTCATATAATATTATTCTCTTGAAGAACGAGTAAATATATATTTCAATGAAGAGATTAAATTTGTGGAATTTTCAATTACCAGAACAAAAAAACTAATATAAATAACTAGTTAAATATTATTCACTGGAATATTAAATTAACAAAAAATATTCTTCCTACACAAAAATGTTTACGATTTCAATGGTAACCATTAGTGAATTTCTGGCAAGTAGGTATGTAATTAACATATTTGTATTAAACTTATTCAAGTGAATTTACCGTGTTGGTTGTTTTTAAATACATATAACGGGTGATTTTTTAAGAGGTTTAGAACTTTAAAAAAAAAAAAAAACCCCCAAAATTCGAAAAAATGAATGAAATATTTATTTGAATCGATAGTTTGAACCTTGCAATTTAATGTTTAAAGATAATTTCATGCAAATGTTGACCGCGGCTGCGTCTCAGGTAGCCCATCCGCTGAGTCCAATTTTGGCATACTCTTTCACACATATCGGCTGGTATCTCACGAATGAATGCATGGATGTTGGCTTCCAGTGCGTCAATCGAAGCGGGCTTGTCCCTATAGACATTAGCCTTGACATACCCCCACAAAAAATAATCTAATGGTGTCAAATCGCACGATCTAGGCGGCCAATTGACCGGCCCGAAACGTGAAATTAACTGTTCACCAAACTCGCCTCGCAATTGCGCCATTGTTTCGCGTGCTGTGTGGCATGTGGCACCGTCTTGTTGAAACCACATATCATGCAAGTCAAGAACTTCCATTTCGGGCAAAAAAAAGTTTGTTATCATCGCTCGGTAGCGTTCACCATTGACAGTAACGCTGCGATTCGCATCATCTTTGAAGAAATATGGCCCAATAATGCCGCCGGCCCATAAACCGCACCAAACAGTGGCTTTTTCGGGATGCATTGGTAGCTGTTGCAATGCTTCTGGCTGATCTTCACTCCAAATGCGGCAATTATGCTTATTTACGTACCCATTCAACCAAAAATGAGCCTCATCGCTGAACACAATTTTTCGATAAAAAAGCGGATCCTCGGCCAGCTTTCCAAGAGCCCATTCACCAAAAATTCGGCGTTGTGGTAGGTCGGCTGGCTTTAGTTCTTGCACCAGCTGTATCTTAAAAGGCTTTACGCCCAAATCCTTCCACAAAATTTTCCACGTAGTGCTGTAACAAAGGCCTAACTGCTGGGAACGGCGCCGAATCGACATTTCGCGGTCTTCTGTCACACTAGCTGATACGGCCGCAATATTTTCTTCACTACGCACAGTACGTAAACGTGTTGGTGGTTTAATGTCCAACAAAGTAAATTTGGTGCGAAATTTGGTCACAATCTTCCGAATAGACTGCTCAGAAGGTCGAGAATGCCGACCATAAAATGGAAGCAGCGCGCGATGAACATTTCGAACCGAGCACGAATTTTGATAGTAAAATTCAATAATTTGCAAGCGTTGTTCATTTGTAAGACGATCCATGGTTAAATTGCAAACCAAACTGAAGCTGTTTGACAGTGACACAAGGTACTAAACACACGTCAGCTGTCAAAACCAGTGTTGCCAAAACCAAACTAGCTAAAAAATCACCCGTTACAACTAATATAGAATATTTAATACTTACAATGAACTACCAATCGCCATTTATCCTCAATGGCGCTATCCATAATGTATTGATTTTCAGCACGACAAGTTAGATATTTGCCATCGTCATCACGATTAGGTGTGTATGTAAGTATGCTCAGTGACTGATTATCTGGTTCAGAAAACTAGAAAAAAAAAAACAATATTTATTAAGTCATTTCTATTTAAAAAGGATTTCTTTATTAAGATTTTAAACACAAAATAACACAAATACAAATGTGGACATATATGCGTGTTTAGGTAAGAAACTGATTTGGAAACCAGCACAGTAGGATTTTGCGTAGTTTATTGACCTGATGGATCAAAAATTAAAATAAATTAATTGATACCGGTCATTTTATTTTTGTATACCAGTCAAGCAAAAGCTTAGAGAAAAGTAAGTTTTAATTATTAAAGTTACAGGTAAGGCTCAAGCCACCCAGAGTCAACTAAAATAAAATATAAATAAACTCAGGGAATTTGCTGTTAGCCCAGGAACCGTAAGAAAAATTGTTAAACAAGCCGGAATGAGAGGAAGAGAAAAATTTAATTTGTTTTAATATACTCAATAGAGTGGGGATTTAACACTTGCTGGAAATCAATTTTAGTTAACATATTGTTTAATTAAAATAATTAAATAAAAGAAGAAAAACACTTGCTTATTCCACAATATCAAAAAGTTTTATTAAAGGCCAACGCGTTTCGTCTTATGATGACATCTTCAGGGCACATAGGTCTGATATTTAACATTTTTCTGCACTTGCTGATAATATTTTAGGCCCATTTTAACTTTATGGGGATTACTGGATTGTGTGCATTGTTTTCCTATCGATAGTTTTATGGGTTATCCTTTATAATTGGTGTGATTTCCTTCATTTCTAAGCATTTCAATGAATTGTAATTATGAAATCACAAATTTTAGGAAAGGTCAAAATATTTTGAGTCAAAGAATGAAAATTTTCACTTCTTATTTGCCTACGCTAACTATTTTCTTATCTGTTTCACGGAAAATTTATAAGAATTATAAGCTTACAATTACAACGTATACTACATCAATGTTATAAAAAGCTCACAAGAGTCACCGAATGCTCTCACAACTCATTAAATAGGTTTCTTGTAACGGTATTTCCTATAAGCTGAACTTCTCATCGGTAACACGTTTAGCTGGAACGTCTTGCCGTTTTGTCAAATATTTTCTAAATTTATAGCTCACGCTCGATCGAACAAGTGAGTTAATGTAGCTAGTCTGCAACCAAATTAAGTTTACACATTTTATTATTGATTATTTCTTCATATACGCGTCTGAGTAGTGATATTTTGCATAGGGTTGCTGGCTGATACGCGTTAATAAAGGCTGCTATATTTTAAAATCACTCATTCATTGCCGTTTTGTTAAAAAAGTATTTAAAAATACAGTACGCCCTCGGTAAAAGCAATCAATAAAATTCGAGCAGTTGCGTTAGTTGAGTTTGTTGCTATAACCGAGTGACAAAAACGTATAGACTTGGCAAAAACTTGGGTGTTGCTTTAACCGAGGTATTGCGTTTATCGAGGGTTGCTTTTATCGAGGGCTAACTGTAATTCAAAATCTGTTTTAAAATGTCCATTGTAATATGATTAAATTGTTATGACTTATTAGCACTCTCAATCTTTAACTGACAAACAAAAATCGTAATAATTTGAATCGTTGTTCGTAAAAAAGTAGGTATTCGCCACAGTGCACTAATCTAAGGAAATAATTGCGCAAGTTTTCACAATTGAAAATTTCAATAATTTAATAGGGCTATTCAAGAGCCCTCAAATAACACAAAAACACAACAATAATATGGTTGACATTTGACAAGTAAACGGAATTCTGAATTCGCTTTTCCCGCGCAGAATTTAATAAAAATTGAATCGCTTATATTATTACCATTTTATATGAGCAGGATCTAGGAGTATTTGCTACGTTATAATACATACATAGATCCATCTCTCTGTATTTCACACGACCTATTACTTCTTAATTGCTACAAAAAAATCGTTATAACTACGAAAATTATGTCGTTTTCCTTTTCCCAGTAGGGATTTTGATCCGAAATTGCTTATTTTTCGTGGAAAATAGAACACACATTGGGATTGATCTTAATTGAGTAGATGAGAACCAAAACTCATCATATCCATTTTTATCAAAAATTGAGATTTTGATGCAGATTTGTTAAGCTGGGCATATTGAATAGTTTTGAAAGAAAAGATTTTAACAAAAAATTTAAAAAATTGCCAACCATTTTTAGTTCGTATAAAAGGAGTCAAAACTAATCTTATATCAAGAACCAACGAAAAGTAGCTTTCCAATTCAGCATAAGGAGAAGTCATCTATTTATAGTGCGTTTTAATAAAAGGAATCACACATCTTTTTTCTATTCATTTTAACCAAATGTGTCATTTACAGGGAATGCGCTCAATGCACACTCTTCACTTACGAAAGCAAAAGTGAACTAAATAAAAAGATACGATTAGCAATTATGAGCGCGTCATATAATTTGCTTGGGTTTTCGTATGACAATTTCAGTGCCCCTCCTGCAATGAAAGTTTTACTTACATACCAATCAAAAATTAAATAAAATTTAGGGATTTTTTTATCTTTAGTGGATATTTTATTTTTTCCATATATTAACACTGAACACATTTCAATATTTTTGATAAAAAAAACCTTCAAAGCTATCACTTTCTGTGGCCGGATTTTTTGTTTATAATGCAGTTCAATGCAAGCGGGTTTTGTTAATCCAGCGATTTGATCATGTGAAGACGCATATTATCCCTCCGTAGTTAGGCATCTAACTACTTTCAGAGAAAGTAATTTCATATCTATTTTTACATACAGTTGATGCCCCTTGCCATTGTTTTGGGCATCCGTTAGCTTCAATCGTTATACTTTGGGCTTTTTTCGTATAAATCTGGCGTAGTTAGAATATTTGGTTGAAAGGAGACTGCTGCTTCTATAGTTAATACTTGAGGATCGTGCAAACATGATGCATGATTTCATCCAAATGCAGATGATCTTATGCAAACATTGCATCCCCTAATCCATCCCCGCCATAATCGAATTTTCAAGACTGTGAATGCCAGAATTCCGATTTCCAAAATTCTAAATGACAAAAAAATCCCGAATACATTTGGAATAAAATCTTGAATTTTAATTGTTTTTAGTACGAATACATAAAAACAGAAAAAATTCAGGTTACAAATATTTCCAAAGAACAAAAACGTAGAATGTAATGAGCAAAACCCACGAAAAACATAACACATACTGAGAGATAAATTCCTCAACGCATTTTGAATATCAAAACCTACAAAGATCTATACCTACCTAAGGCAAAAAATTAAAGAAATAAGTCCTATAAGGTACATTTTGAAAGCTAGAACCTTAAATGGCATAAACCTTTATTTTTGGTATTAAAAACAAAGCACTCGATTTTAAATACCAAAAACCAAAGCCATTCGGGAATAAGATTTTTTTTTTATATTTGTGTTGTTGGCACTCGAGTTTTCGTACCTAACCCAAATTTTATTTCTAAATTTGAAGCTAATTAAATGATTAGGTATTTGTCAAATAAACTCATCAGAGCTCGCTTTGAATTGCCATCTGAAGAGAAGAGCTAATTTGTTTTAACAAATCACTGTTTTTAGCCTTAAAGATTCTTCAATATTTAAACTTCCACTGGAATAATGATCGAAAAGCTTTTTTATTGCTAATTTGTTGAATAAATCTTAAATTCTAGCTCGAACGATATTTTAATATTCCAGTTTCTGCTAAAATAAGCTTATCTAAGTTACACTTAAGTCAAGCCTCCAAAATTATAAAAATAAAATGAGTAAATTTAAAATGCTCTATGTCAAAACTCCAAGTTTTTAGTTACTGCCAAATTAGCATCAAAAAAGCTATAAATTCTGACCCAAAATTGTTTCAAGTTATTTTTCTTTTCAATTTGTACCTTATTCTTTTCGTGCAAAGTTTGAAAGTAGGTAGATATATTAATAGGTAATAAACAGTCGAATTTATACTATATTTTTTGATAAAAACCAAAAATATCTTCTTTTTTTACAATAAAATCTCTTGATACCCGGGTATACCCAAGACACTACCCTCACAAAAGCCGTTCTTGAGAAAAAAAAAAAAACTAAATTCGTATATGAAAACGTTCCGTTGGAGATGAGGTAACACGTAGCACCTTACCTTGCTCTTAAGCTCAAGCGATTTCGTAAGTTTGTTCATTTTTATAACTTTGTACTCAAATATTTTTTGAAAAAAAGAGCACAACAATATTTTTTCATGTGAAAAACGCGTCAGTTCACAGCTCGTTTAAAAATAATCAACATACAGAGTATAACTCTCTCCCTTCAATAAGGTGTTGAGTTCTTCGCAAACATTCTTGGCTAGGCCAACTTCTTGAACGCCTATCGAACTTTTGCCGGAGTAAATATTAGACCTGGAGTAACCTAAAATTTTAAAATATCTAGGTACTCAAAGTGTTATATCAGATCACATAAAAATACTATGTGCGGTCCATACATTAAGAGTTTACGTCGCTTTGCAGTGGATGCACAAACGTATAGCCGCAGACACACAGATCGATAGAAAATAGAGAGCCAAGATAAAGGAGGTGTCAGCTACAGGAGCTTAAATTTGTATAGTTGAAAGGTACCTTGATTTTTCATAGCCTATATAAGCATTAGCTGCAATTAATGATGCACCCTTGATCATCCTTCCATGCCCGTGACAGAAGAAGATGTTCTTTTTTTTTATTTTTGGTGAAACTTCTGAACCTAATTCCTTCAATTACACAAGCAAGTATTTGGACACAACACTAACGTTAAAGTATACTCTTGATCCCAGGTCACCAAAACCTGACTATTTTTAAGGAAATAAACGAAAACATTGTCAGATTCACCACCTCTGAGGGCCAAATTTTGTCGACTTGCAAGAACCACCATCTGACCCTAGGCATGAAGTTAGATAACTTCCATGAGTTTATCGAGTAAGGGTGGTTTATTGAGTTTTAAGGAGATATTTCTTAAAGAAGACATTTTAATTTGGGTGTTGATGTTTAGGGTATTAATTTAATAATCATGTAGAAACCTAAAGTAAACATATATAAATGATGACCTTGCAGTTGAACATAAAATATAGATACTTACATTTTTGGCCAATCGTTTTATTTGCTTATTCCCCTTCCACCATGTTACAATGGCTGCTGGTTTTGATCCGGAACTTCTGCATTCAACATCGTATGTTCGATCGGCCGAAACAAATTTCTCTTTCGTCAAAATATGCACAGCCACTGGTTTCACTAGAACATAAAATGAAAGATTTTATAAATAGTTATTGTCCACTACTTCAAACCTATACCAACCACTACCTATATCTATAGCTAAGCTATACTATTGGACAAAGAACATCTTCATTTCTAGATGGACGACAAAATTGCCTTCGCTTGAATAGACAAAAGCCAATGGCAATGAGAATTCAACAAAAGGACCTCATTACATAACTTGGAAATATCCATCCATTATAAGCGATGCCATGGATGTTGGATAAACAGCGAAACTGTATAACAAAACTAGTACTCTGCTATACGCTGCGCTGCGCTGGCTGCAACTATACCTACTATAATGCTATACTCAAGTCAAATACGGTACCCAGCAACCACACTCATAAAATGTGTCGATGATGTGTGCTGCTGTGCAACACGATGATGATGACGGACAGACGGACAAAACTACTCTGTCCAACAGTTTCTAGAATTGGGTCCTCAATCAGCATAACAAAGGCGAACAATTAAGAAGGCACATCCACGTGGATGTAGTGAATGGCTCTCTCCATTCGACATCGAGCAACCCCATATGCAATCATGATCACAAATGCTTATAATGCTAATAAATAATTGGGATGGAAAAAAGGACGAATACACTGACTGTCAGATGCGCTATATGTATATGATGTGCAGGGACCATTTGCAGATAAAAGGAAAATATAGTGACCACGACCATGAACCACATAGATTTTTTGTTTTGTATTGAATCTTTTTCAACGAAGTTCTATGAAAAGTGTTCCCACTTTATTTAGTTCTGTTATTATAGCCAGAATTCAAATTATGAAGACAAAAATTATTTTTATTTCGGTACTAAATTCCGAATGCCAAAATCCCGAAATGGAAAAAATCTCAAATGCCAAAATTCCGAAAGACACAATCCCGAATGGACAAAGTTTCGAATGAACAAAATCCAATGTATAAAACCACAAATGAAAGAGTTCCGAAGGCCAAAATCCCGAGTCCCGAATGGTTTAGTACTGTTTTTGGTACTACTAAATTGCAAAAGCCTTTCGAGAGATACATACGTAGATACTTGTTGATTTTGACATTCAAAATGGGTTGAGAAAATTGTTTTTGGTGCTCTACAATTCATGATTTCTGTACACTATAGATTTGTATTCATTAAAAATTTTTGCATTCGAGATGCTTCTCATTTGAGACAAAAAATGAACGGAAGTCAAGCCAAAAATAGCAGTCCCGTTTCTTTGAAAGTACTCAGATAGTACTTAAAAAGAATTAAAATTCTGGATTTTATCTCGAATGGATACGGGATTTTTGGCATTCAGGATTCTGTCCATTCGGGATTTTGGATTTCGGGATTTTGCCCGTTCGGGACTTTGGACATACGGGAGTATGACATTCTGGATTCTAGTTTTGTGCAATGCGGGATATTGGCATTCGAAATTTTGTTCACTTTTCTTTATTTTGATGCAGATTATGTAAGTATACGTCTGGCTCCTTCGAAAACTGAAATGTATCTTACAGATAACAAATATTCCGCAGAAATTTTTTTGTCGGAAGGTATAGGTGCCCACATAATGTCTTTTGGCATTTTTCTAGGTGTCCACTTGATAAGGGCCAAGAAATCTTTACTTTCTTTACTTCGATACTTTTGCAACCAAAATCTAAAAATTGGCATCACTTGTTTACATTGGCAATACTGGTTTACATTAACATTGCAAAATAGATGTTGTTGGAATATCTATTCAAAATACAAATGCAAACAATGATGACAACAATAACAAAAAAAAAAAGGATAAAAGACGAAGAATATCTAGGTACCATATTTTTCATTTATACTCACAATTGACATCCAGGATGACGACTTTGTTGTTGGGCGGCGTTAGATTTGTATTGCTAGCTACACAGACCAATCTCGCATTCAAATGTTGTCTGCCAATATTTGGATATGACAAGTGGTTAACGGTCTTTCCATCCGGTCGATGTTCAAAGGATTCATCAATCACAGTATTGTCCAAGTACCATGTTACGTTTGGTCGTGGGCGTCCTTGGTTTTTGGTTGAAACAGATTTTTTTGTTTTTTTTGTCAATCAATTTTTCCATCCAGGTGTATTCAACATCGACAGTGTAATGAAACGAATGAAAATTTCAGATACACACATAGAAAGAGTGAAAGATAGAAAGAAAAAAAGATATTGTCAGTAGAGATGGCTATGAAATGACAAATTTTTAATATTTTTTTTTTTTTAAGTAAGGCTTTACTTTACAGTCATTGCTTTAATGACTTTAATTAAGAAGTTTCCTTTCTATACGAATATGTACCTATAGACTCAGTGACTCAGTTGATGGGGGCATGAAAATCATTCAGTTTCACTCTTGAAATATAAATGAGGAGATACGAGAGTGTAGATTGAACGAATTTACTATGAAAATGAAATTGTATAGGTACCTACTCTACTCATGTCACCATTAAAAAAATAAATATAAACACCATGAGATTTTTTTACAGGATAAAAAAAAATATATCTATCCCTTAAACTCATATACAAAGGTATAATATATAAATATATACGCCTACGATTTGAATTCACTCTTCTGTGACATAAAAAGAATAAAACAAAATAAGATAATAGGTTGAAAATTCTGAATTTAAAACAGCGCAACTTCAAACGACAAAAAAAATATGTAGTTAAGTAAAATACCTACGATACCACGGAAAACGGATTTTATACAACTTTATCACGTTTTCCTGCAAATTAATCCAAAAATATGCATTTCAAATTAGATGTCAACTCAATTGCCTACGCGAATCATATAGTTATAAGGGCTGGCAAAAAAAAACATTAAAATAACTGTCACACTGTCACTAAAGCTGGCGTGATAGCCCTTAATATAGGTAATCTCCACATATACATGGGTGAAATTGAGGGTCTTTTAGAGACAAAATTTATTTTGATTTTTTGATGGGAGATATAATATAAATCCATTGTAACATTTTCATTGGACAACATTGCAGCTTGTAGTATGCATATCTAGGTATAGGTATACTTAAACGGCATATCAATCTTGACATTTGATTTTTTTTGTATAAAGAGTCCGTCAATTGAAATGTTTAAATGTTTAAAGTACAATTATTTGTACATACATATGTATTTATGTGTAACAGCTTATTTATGTTTATAAAAATAACAGTTTGATAAATAGGGTAGGTATAGATGCCACGCTTTTTGAAAACTCACTTGTATCGATTGTTAAACACAAATTTAATGTCCGATTGAATCACACAAACTAGCTCAATGCTATGACCTTGAAGGTATGCAAAGAAAATTGCAGTTTTTCAGCGCAGTAGTGTTAACTCTGAATTAAATCAGAGCTAGCTTATCTTGAAAATAAACTTACCCATTGTTAACACAGAAGAAGTTTTTCAGTTGAGGATTAACTTTGTCTTTCATCAGTTGTCAATAGTCTATTGAAATCAATGTGCGAAATCAATATGGTGCCACCACGAAAATTTAAATTTCCAAAGATTTCAATAACTGGCACTATTAAAATCTATATTGTACTGAATTCTGTTTATAGTCCCTGAGTTAACTCGCACCAAATAAGGCGAGTAAGCTCAGGATTTAAAATGTCTGAAAAACAAGTTTCTGCAGTCAATTCAGGTCTATCACCGAGACTAAGGATGACCTAGCACTGAAGAAAAAATGTCCCTAAACGTTTCAAAATTGATATACAATACACAATTTTCAATGATGAGTTGCAACGAAAACTACACTGTACCTTGATCCATTAAAGTTAGACTGCTGGCATGATGATTCATTCGATAAATCCCAATACATAAGTAAAATATCTTCAGGAAAGCTGAACGTTATGGGGCTTATAAATTTTAAGTTAGGGCTATTTTCCTGATTTCTTTAGTGCACCGAACATTGGGTTATACTTTTGAATTAAAAAAGAGTATTTTTAACCACTTTTGTGGTATCTGACATTGGAAAAACTGAGGATCTAAAAGGACTCGAAAATTTGTACAATTATGTATTTGTTATCTTCTTAGGGACAAACCACCAAGAGTCAGACCCTTGAAAACAATTATTTGAAATTGCAAGCTGAACACATTTTGCACACACATTTTATCCTTCCGACCAATTTAAAAAAAAAAATGTACGACTGGATCGCACGTACTTGCTCTTATGTTCAAGTTGTGTGGGACTTAAGAACTTTAAAAAATATTCAAGTAATAACTTAGAGCTCAAAATAAAGTATGCCATTTGATTACTTAAAAAATATGAATACATGCAAACAAAAATTTATAATCGTTGGAGCCGTTTTCTTAAAAATTAATTTTTATATATAAATTTTTGTAACATTCATCAAAAAAAATTTGGTATGCCAATTTTGAGTTTATATTAATATACATTTAAAACTGAAATTTCAAAACAATTCATCAACCTGTTTTTGAAATATTGAATTTTCAAAAAAAAATTTGAGTCTGTTTGTAAAAACCCAAAATTTATTTTTTCAAAAATTTTGGTCTGCAGTATTATTTATATTCCAACAAAGCTTTTGTGCAAAAAAAATTTATCGAAATCGGTTGAACGGTTAATGAGAAAACCAAAAATCAAAAACCGATATATGGCAGGTACCATTAATAAATGTTTTTGGTGATTTTTTTTCTTACTAAAGGTACCTACATAATATCTACAATAATACACTGATTTTTTTTATCAAAATCGTTGGAGCCGTTTTTGAGATTAATAAGCTTTTCCTTAACGGTTGTATTGGAAGTACCGTTATTTTTTGAGCTACAAAAAAAATTTCAATTTCCCTTCTGGAGAGTTACAAAAAAACCTTAAGTTAAAAATTTGAAGAGAATCGCTTCAGCGGCTTAGGCTGTAGGTTGAGGTACGGACAGACAGACAGAATTGTGCCACCCACTTGTTTCATGTTCTCTATCATCGTAATGTCATGTTTGATTGTTTTCTCGATTTTTTTTTTGCACGAATCCAAAACTTGCCCTATAGTACCTATGTAGATCGCAAGTAAAAATAGAGCTTACAAATTATGGTGAAGAAGCGCTAGAAGAGGGAGCATGCCAATTTTGTGTGTTATTAGTAAGACTTTGGAGAATAGAATTAAATTTACAATTACAATTTATTGCCACTTTTGGCCTTATCTGACTGTTCTACTCAGGGCCGGACAAGCTATACGTGCAAGCGGTGCAAGTGCACAGGGCGCTGAATCCAATGGGCACCTTGATCAAGTATCAAGAAAGCCACTACCACTACCTGCCTATACTTTTTTAATTTTAAATTCTTTTTAATAGCTCACACCAATATTCCCATTCTTATTCCGAATTTAACGACAGATATCTACTATTCCGAAATGATGTCGATATCTAGCTTCCTATTCAAAATCTTTGCAAAGTGCATGATTTTGTTCGCCTCTTGGGGGCACTTCGTTCAAAATAACGCATATTAATGTCTACACCATGGATAGCGAGAACATGAATTCTTCCACCAATAGCCGCTTTTGAGAGGTTCTAATGAAGACTGATGAAGTATAGTACCTCATGGCATAATGGTAAGTGCGTTGGTCTGTTATGCCGAAAGTCTGGGTTCGATTCACAGTCACAGTCACCTAAAAACAGAAATTCCTCTTTGCCTCATGCGAGGAACTGACAAATCTTCCAAGGGTATACTTGTCATGAAAAAGTTCTTCTCATCTGGCCGTTCGGACTCCGCAAAAAATTGTAGGTCCTCTCCATTACTGCCAACAACATGCACATAGGAATGGTTAAGAGTTGCAAGTCACTAGGCCTTGGTTTTCCACGAGCTGTTGCGCCACCAATTTTTTTTTATTTATTTTTAATGATGAAGCTTGCGCAGAGCGCTAATTTAGCTCGGGCCGGCCCTGGTTCTACTAGTCTAGTGGTGCAACAATCGCACTATGTTATAGCTTTTTTCATCAGCCCTGTTTATCTTTTCTCATTTG
Organism: Dasysyrphus tricinctus; assembly: GCA_963921185.1. NCBI lineage: Eukaryota > Metazoa > Arthropoda > Insecta > Diptera > Syrphidae > Dasysyrphus > Dasysyrphus tricinctus. Next base: position 68,424,169 of record OY992530.1, read on the forward strand.
TATGGACTGAATATCATTTCAAGTATGTTGTATAATGCGTAAATGACAATGGATTGGTCACACACTGAGGAAACCAAACGATGAAATTGCAAAGCAGTCCTTTGAATGGAGTCCTTAGAGTTCACGGTGGGTTGGAAGACCAAGAACAACATGGAAATCAACAGTTCTAGCAGAATCAGACTCCCAGAGAAAGACGTGGCCACAGTTAAAATATCTAGCTGCAGACCGTGGAGGATGGAAACGATTTGTTGGCGCCCTCCAAATAGGGGTTACAGGACTTTATGATGATGATGATGTAGGTATAATGCTAAGAAAGCAAGTTTCAACTGCGTTTTTTTTTATTACAACAGGGCCGTGGGGTCTCAAAATTCAGTTTTGGAAAATTCTCCAGAGCAAAATTTACTTGATTCTACATATTTATCAAGATCCACCATACACATTTTGAAAATGTAAAAAATTTCGACATAAGCAAATTTGCATAATTTGGTTAGCCTCATGCGATTTATCCGTGGTTCAATAAAAGCTTTATAAGAAATAAGACAAAATTAAATATTTCATAGCTTTCCTTAAATAAAAAAAAATTGAGAGAAACCACAAAATAAATCAAATAATTGGCCGTACTTCAAAGCTAAATTTCTTACAGATTAGTAATAAGACGGTTTTTCATTGAAAGCAAAAGCTTTGAGGTAACTTCTGTTTGTATTGTGTTCCATATCTCTAAAATGAGATTCAAAAATTTTGAAATTACTTTCATCAACGAAGACAACATAAAACATTAACTTTAACCAAAATAACAATTGAGAATTAGATGATAAGGAATTGCAAATCAATTAACTTCAAGCTGCAAAGGCTTTAACATACATACACTACACAGTACCTATATATAAATAAAATTTAAATGATTTCAGTTGGTGTACGTGCAATTTTTTGATGCACTGTATGCATTTGAAAAAATAAATTAAATCAAAGCAAGCAGGAGTAAGAGAAGAATAATTTTTATATAAATTTTTCGTTGAATTCAGATCTGAAGAATTGTGATGGCACGGCGGCGCACAGTGGGGCCAAACCTACGATTTAGGGAAAAAAAAAACTGTAAGTGGTATCATTTCGTATGTATTACACCCGCTAAATTGAATTGTGTCATCCGTTTTACGATCAAAGTTAAGGAGAAGCTTTTGAATTTTCAAAAAAGTGGGATATTTTGTATCAGATTTAGTTAGGGTGAAACTAAAAAGTAAGTAACGATTTCTCAAAGAAGAAAAATGGATTAGAGCCGTTAAGTTATTTTTGAAGAAGAAAAAGAGAATTTTCAGAATCCGTTTATAGTTCTGTGGAAAAAAATCACGGCTACATTAAACCGGTTATATTCAATCAGAAACTATCTTATTTCTTAAACTGAATTTTTATTCACTGATCCCAAAACTGGTAGAATCTGGTGATAAAATTTTAACAGGATTTTCAATACCACCAGGACTAGCAGAAAAAAGCTGAAATAGACCCTTGGAAGGTGGAGCTTTTTTTGTATGGCTACTCAAGTCTGGAAGTAGACCCGAAGTCAAAAATGTTGGCTAGATTTATCTGTGTAATCGAAGAAAAAAATAAATTGGGTGGCGCAACAGCTCTTGGAGAACCAGAGCCTAGTGACTTACAACTCTCAACCATTCCTGTGTGCGTGTTGTTGGCAGGAATGGAGGGGACCTACAGTTTTTTGCCGAGTCCAAACGGCTGAGTGAGAAGCACTTTTCAAGAGGCAGTACCTCAAATAAAACATTTCTGTTCTTAGGTGGAACGGCTGGGAATCAAAGCCGTACCCATGCCTACGCTAGGGTGAGCTCAGCTCACCCAAAAATAAGTTAAGCTCACCCAAAAATTTTTTAAGGTATTTTAAGATTTTCCAAGTTTTCATTTTGAGTTTTATTCCACACACTTTGATTTCTTCGTCAGCAAACTGGGGACTTTTTCGTTTATTTGCCTATTTCTGCTCCTGTGTGTTTTTGTTGCCAGTCACTTGATCTGTTATTTTTGAGTCAAAAGTGTGATCCGATTACGAAAACAATATGGAGCATGCAAAACACATATGCATTCATTCAACAATAGCCTTACAGATTTTAAGCTCATTGGTTGCTCCTTGGGGTCATAGCTTAAAATTAAAAGGAATTAACGAAACTTTTAACGTCAGAGGTGGAAGTTTTCATTTTGTAAGAACAGTTAGATGTGAAACTGCAAAGCAATAAAAAGTAGGTCTTTTTACTACTATTTCGAATGGCAATCAGGAAAACCGATTTGATACGTGTACGATTTTTTTTTCGATTTTGAAATCAGAACCAAAAGCTATTTTTCTTCTTTTCACGGCAAGAATTGTCATTCTGGCTTCAATCGAAAAGGCTGTTAAATGAAGACTAAGAAGTTGAGTTTTTATTTTGAATTTTTAATTTTATTTTCAGAAAATTTCACCGTTTATACTAAATCAACTTGAAATATTACTCCACATAAAAGATCCCACAAAATGAGAAATCTGTAGTTTGTGTATGAAGGAGAGAGCAATATATTGCTATTTTCCAAATAACTCTACAGGTTATTTTCAGAAATGCTTGAACGCTCTTTTCAGTACCCAGTGGCAGGCACTTAACATATCATGATTTTCATAAAAAAATGTGAGCTCACCCAAAACAACCTTGAGCTCACCCATATTAAAGGACGAGTAAAAAGGTATAAATAGAATTTTTTCATAAATAATAAACTAAAAGAGACTGGGATTTAAGGTTAAATCAGGTCAAAAAGGTCAAGATCACTTTTTATTTTTTTGTTGCTTATAGGTTGAAAACAAAGCAAAATTTCGAGATAATGCTGAAAACTTTTTTATAGAAAATATCGAAATGAATATTATTGAAAACTTTTTTTAATTGAATTATCTTCACCAAAAATCTTCACCGAAAATAAATAATAATAATAAATAAAGCCTGTGTATTCAAAAATTAAGAGAATCTGAAAAGCATTTTATTAAAAACTGAATTTTGATTGCCTTGAATTTTACTATCCTTTTTCTTTAAAACAAAACTCAATATAACAGCTGTTTGAGTCTGAAATCTGAATAACACATTTCAATCAAAAACGAAGATATAATTATTCACTATTGAAATTAGCGAAAAAAAAATTAAAACCAACTTTTACAAGGCCAGGTTAAAAATAACCAAAAACCATTTATCAATTTTCAAAAACTAAAAATCTGCATAGTTTGAGCAATTATTTCTATAGTTATATTTTTTTCAAAACCTATTCTGTAGGTATGGGTCATTTTAAAGGAAATTCAATTATCTTTCTTTTATATGGATCAAAGCTCATACCTGTTGGTAGAAAGGCTATAGTCAAATAAGTAAAAAAAAAGCAAAAAATTTAATATTTCAACGTTTTTAGCTTTTTTTAATATAAATTTTGTTTAATAAATTCATTTTGATGGTAGGTAAATTGTGTTTTCTACAAAAAATGTTTTCAGCATTATCTTCAAATTTTGCCAAATTTTTGAGCTATATTAGGTATGTAAAAAACAAAAAAACCCCCCTCCAAATGGTAGGTATACGCTCTTACTTAATAGCAATCCGCGGTTTTATCATCTTCAATTACCATTTAATGATTTTTAAAATAAAAAAACCATTAACGTTTTTATTTCTTACTGCCCAGTTTTTTGGACATAAACCATAATCAATAGCATATCTACCTATATTGTTAATTAAAACATGCAACATGGGAATGATAATAAGGTGACCCTCATTAATTTATATTTTTTTTTTCATTAATAAATAAGTTTAAACGTACCTCCACCAACTTCACAAACTAGGATCACATCGCTGCCTTCGTTGTAGGCTTCAACATTATTTGTTCGTTCATGGCGTTTTGTATCAAATATGATAGGTCTATCCGGTGGAACTGTAAATAAAGAAAACCGAACATTTTATAAAGTAAATAATATTTTTGTTAACATATTTAATAACTATAAAATATGTATGGAAAAACAATTAACTTTGATCATCAAAGCGGTGCAATGTATATGCCTATTATGAAACTTGATATTTTAACTAATTTTTCTATAATTATGTAATTGTTGGTAATTCACCAGAAATTTTATGTTGAATAAGAATTGGAAGACAACTATAACGCATCATTATTGAAATTTATTTGCTTTAATTTGTCCAAAAAAATGGCTCAAAATTTTAATGACTTTATTTTCATTAAAATAATCATTGAACAAAAATTTTTCTAAACGTCTCAAAATTTTCAATGAAACCTACAACTGGCACCATAAAACCTTGGTTAAAATTTTCTTTGTTGAAGAACCGCTAAAGATTAATGCAATCGCTCAGGTTAAAAATTGTTCTAAGATCTCCAACTTAGCACGTTGGATAAAATGAAATAATAATAACAAAAATATTTCTTGACAAAATCTCAATCCACTTGCAATAATTCTATCATACCTTCCTAGTGGCTTTAACTTAGTTCACTTCAATTCAGGTTCCATTAAAAAAATAAAAACCAAAACCAAGACCCTAACCATGAAAGGTTAAGTAAAATGTGTAGGTACTTACTCATTTTCAGGATATTTGCTTTCAACCCACATGGTTAATGTTGATCTAACATTACTATTTTTGATGTTAAAAAAACAACTCTCACAAGCTAACTGTGCCCACAGCCTGCAGAGGCCACACTTATTTAAATTCATTCTGAGTTATCGGTATACCTATTCCCAGAACAGAATTTCTATTTCCAAATTTCTCTTTTTTTTTTAATGAGAGAGCTTATTTAAACATTAAACTCAAAGTCCTTGTGATATCTGATATTTTCCTTACATACAAAGAACTTCCTCCGCTTATACTTCCGGTTTAAAAATATCTTTAATAAAAGTCAACTTCCTCTCTTGATTGCAGCACACGTCCTTATTCCTTGTATTTTTTAAAAATAAAATAATATCATATCCATTGGAATTGAAATGATTGGATGGTAATTCTAATTATTATTGAATTCTGTCTTCATCATCAACGAGTGGGTGATATGATATGAAATTAAAGACAAATATTATTTTATAGGATCTTTTTTTGTATGTATTTTTCTTCATTTAAATATATATTTGTTTTCCTCTTGGAATACAAATACACACACGATGGTTTATCCTGTCTGTATCGAATCCATTTTAAAAACAAAATGTTTTTTTTTTTTTGTTGAAAAGAATTCTCTTTGTTTTATTAGAGACAGACGCAAATAATTTTCATTTCTGATTGGATTGGATTTAAAGTTTGAAATTTGTGAGATGACAACAAAAGTTTTTTTGGGATTAAGGAATCGTCAATTTGGTCACTCTCTCATGGGGCAGTATAATATTTTCTTAAATTTCAAAAGTAAATGTTTCCTTTCTTCCTTCTTAAATAAATTATGTCTATTTTGTCTAACAAATTGTGATATGTTAAGGATAAGCGCCATCTGTAGGGAGACATAAATACGTGTTATTTTTGTGCACTTTTTGCTTAAACAAAAAATATATTGAGTAGTACAGTGCCTTCTTTTGTCTCAAAAAAAATCTAACTCATACTTTTACTTCGACGAGGACACCATTATTCAAAGCAATATCTAATCAATTATTTGAAGTTTCTGAATTGATGGTAACTTTTCGGTCATTAATCATTTTTAAATAAAATAACACGCCATGTGCTTAATTTGAATAGCTTTTTGTTTCAAAACATTGTTTTGAGTATGATACACATTCAAAATCTCAATAAACATACTTATATCTAAAGGCAAACCTTATACTCACCAATCACTGTTAAATTGATTTTGAGATTACGTGTTGGAGAATTTCGAAAATCCACACGACATCTGTATACACCCTCGTCGGACAATTTAATATTGTCAATTTTAAGTTGAGCCGGATGTGATGTGCTGCTAAAGTATGCACGTGTACCGAATGCTGTTGGTGAGGACCAAAGTTTAGCTTGTCCATATTGACGTCCTCGTACATCGAAGCTATATAACGATGAAAGATGAAAATAAAAAAAAGAAAATGATTATAAGAATGTTATTGCTTAGAATTTGATTTATAGTCGAGGTAAGTACATACACATACTATGTATGTACATTAAGGTGGTCATTATAATGTTTTTTTTTTTTTAGTTTTAATATTTGGATGGGCCTCTAATTCAGCTCTAAATGAAGGAAAAAAAAATTCCCTAATTTTTAAGATTTTTATTTTCATCCCCTATTGTCGCTGTAGGGGTAAATTAAATTTTCTCATTTTTTTGATCAATCAAAAAAATTGTTCAATAGGAGTTAAAAATTAATAACCAAACCATTAAAAAAATCAGCCAAATGTTGGTATTACTAAATGTAATTTGTTGAATTTTTTTTTGGAAGTTTTTCTTAGAAAAATAAAATTTTGTTTATGTTGAATATTTTTGAATAAACAACAACAACCTGTGTGTATTATACCACCAAGTTTACTAGGGTGAGTTAAACTGTTTTACGAAAAACTGAAAAATAGAAATTTTATCACTTATTTTTGTTTTTAAATCTGTGCTAACCTTACGCATAGAAAAATAATTAAATTTTGGCGAAAATATACAATCATGCACATTTTGTTCAGCTGTTCCGCACATGGCAATACAGTGGGTACAAAACAAGAAGTTGCAAGTATCTGAATTTTTATCTCTTCGGAATAATATGGGAAGTAGTTCTCTCTCGTCTATTTAGAGATATCCTAGATACAAGGTTAAAAATTCTGGGGTATATTTTAATACAGCCTTTGTATTACAGCCGTATTCAATTCAGAAAATATAACTTTTTAATATTCCGTAAATATTAAAGAAATTTTCTAATAACTTTGTATTACATTCTAATAGATTAGTATTAAAATTGTTTTTTTTTAATACCAAAAAGATTAAAAAGTAATCGAATGAAATAAAATATAATCTTTTGGTATTAAAATTTAATAACTTAAGTATATACCTACGTACATTTTTAATACAAAAAGTATTAAAATTTAATACAAATTGTATTAAAAGAATCGGGACGCGAGTATTTTTCATACAAAAAGTATTAAAATTTAATACAAATTGTATTAAAAATATCGGGACTCGTGTATTTTTAATACAAAATGTATTAAAATTTAATTCAAATTGTATTTAAATATTCGGGATTCATGTATTTTTAATACAAAATGTTTTAAAATTTAATATAAATTGTATTAAAAATATCGGGACTCGTGCATTTTTAATACAAATTGTATTCGGGATTCGTCATTCGTGTATTTTTAGTAAAAAAAGTATTTAAATTTAATACAAATTGTATTAAAATATTCGGTATTCGGGATTCGTTTTTTTTTTAATACAAAAAGTATTAAAATTTAATACAAATTGTATTAAAATAGCTAGATGCGTATAGTTTCAATACAAGAGTATTAAAATCTAATACAATTTGCAGGAATTTGCATACAGGAAGCCATTACAAACAAGCATCAGTCATATTTAAATATGAATATGAAGCATATGTTTTTAATACCAAAGTATTACAATTCAATCAGTGTTCCCAGATTGGTGGTTTTTCCAACCAAAATGGTTGGAAAACATGCCTTTGGTGGGAAAAATGGTGGGAAAATATTCATAGTGGGACTTATGGTGGGAAAATATTTCAATGGTCTCTTTTTTGGTGGGAAAAACCACAATTCACTATTACCTGCCTATCTTCGAGTTTTATGACATATAATGATTTGGCACTAAAAAACAGAAACTTTCAAAAATATTTTTTTTTGTGAATACCACACAAATGAGGTACCAAAAATCAATGAAACTTTCTAGCTGACCTTTTATAACCGTTAAGTGACCTTTCAACTGAGATGCCGACATTTTTTTTGTAACCTTGAAACGAAGTTTAACTGAGCAATTATTGAGAAAATAGTTGATCTTGTCATGATCTAGTTATCTTTCGGATCGGTATACATTTTTTGTGAATATTCCACAAATGAGTTGGCAAAAATCGTGCATGACCTTAAGAAACCTTAACTCTTGATTACAAGTTTTCTAGGGCTGATTAATTTCTAGGACAAGTTGACTTTCTTCACCAATTACTGACCAATTAGATGACATATTTTTTTCGCGAATATGAAGTACCAAGAGTGCAGCGCCAAAATTCTTCTTTTTTATATCTAGGAAATATTTGTAGCAGAAAAGGTTATGGTGGTTTTTTTTTCCTCCCAGTACAAAGATGGTGGGATTTTTTTTGGAATTTGGTGGGATTCTAGAAATCTCATCTGGCATCACTGAATTCAATACAGATTGTATTAAAACAGCATTAAAACAAAAGTGGCAACCTTTTTTCTGCTTAGAAATATAAAATAAACAATTTAAATATGCATTGTTTTGAAGGCGCGTTGTAATATTTCGAGGTTAAATATACTCATTAGTAGATAAAATTTCAATCGCATTAGGATTAAAAAAAAAAAAAAAAAAAATATTTGCCAATATTTTCCAAGTATTAAATTTTTATAAATTTTTGGTGTTGTCTTATTGTAACCCGGAAAATATTACAAAGTACCTCAAAACTTTTAACCGTGTATCTGTGTCTTTGATGCACGAGTGCTTCACATTTTCCTAATATGTGGTCTGGTGTTGCCGAGTCTGCAAGCTGCACTCCTCGTTAAACAGATAAGACTGAGATATCTTCTTAGCTTGCAGTGCCCTCTGATGATGCAAGTTATTATTTGAAGGTTATTCCTACTTAGATTTATCCATGCAGGATGTGTAACGCAGTAAATTAAGATCCCAAGCAATAGTCGTGCATGCCTCAGTTTTGGGAGTTCTTTCCAGATATTTGATCTTTTGGCCTGCTCTTCTGATTTGATTTCATCTACACCACAATATGGCTGAGATCCCACAGGGGGAGTCTCTTCTCTCTTGCTTTTTTTTGGCCTCCTCGCATGAATACCAACGTGTTTTGGTTGGTACCCAAAAGAGTGTGACAGTGTTATTTTCGCCATGCTTTCCCACGCACTCTCAAGCTAATTTACAGTTGATGGCGTAAGAGCCTAGTGCTTTAAGTGAAGATTGGCTACCTGTCATGATGGTGATTTTTGGATTACGGTATTTTCCTTCGTGGTTCTTTTCCGGGAATTTCCCGATGGCATTAACTTCCGCCTGGAAAATGCTAGCGGACTGTCCCATCGGTACACAAAGTTTGGTTCTTGGCCCGAAAATTCCTGGACCAATCCCTTCAGACACATTCTCGAACAATTTGATGGCATTTTCATTGAGGGCGTAGTTTGTCGTTTCTCCTACTCACTCTTTCTTGCTACATAACTCGGTTTTAAATTTTTTTCGAAGTGTTTTTCTTTGAACATAATGCCATCTCTTGAATTTTCATGGAGGCTTTTTGCAGTAGACCGAGTAATGCATTCTCTTTCTCTGTGACTTATACATTTACCCCTCCCAGTTCCCTCTTTGGTGAATCTTATGATAGCGCACTGAGCAGCACTTTCAATGACCTCGTACAGTGGAGAGAGATGGAGTAAGACCTACAATGCTGCTGTAAAGCAAGTTCTCATTGCTTCATTAATGCTTGTGCATGCAAGCCTTTTGTCTGGTGATTTACTAGTAGTTTGTAATTCTGTTCTTTTGTGTCATGCCACTGCTCCATAGGTAATGATGGGTCTTACCATCACGGTTTACATCCATCTAAGAATGTTATGCTTGTCCTCAACGTTTTCCTGCAAGTTGCTTTCATCGATTTGCTAACTTCTAACTTCGTAAAATAATTTGTTGACCGTTGAAGTTGCAAGTATGCGATTTGTTACCTCTTTGGAATATGGCAGCACAAACAGCACAACTTTCATTTTTACAAAATTTGAAAAACTTTTATCCGTAAAATTTGCAAATTTTGATCCGTAAAAAATTGTTTTTTTGGCACTAAAAGTTGCAAATATGTGAATTTTTTCATCTCTTATAGCCTAGTTTACATTGCGCAAGAAAAAATCTATGCAGATATTCTCGCATGTCAAAAATAATTGAGGTAAAATGTTAAATTAATTATTTGCATGATTGGTTTACAGTTTCATGCAAACAAAAAACAATGCTGTCATGGAATGTCATGCAAAAATCGTTTCAATTTTTTGATTTTTTTTTGTTTGCATGGGAACTGTAAACTATGCTTATGGCAGCAAAAAATGCGCACAAAATAGCAATATTAAGTTTTTTAAGAAAAATGTTACACACTTAAAAATAAGAATCATTAATTAGTTTTAGGCGTAAAAGTTAAAATCATTCGATTTTTTGCTATATCCTATACTTAACTAAACTGAGCACGAAACATAATTTTTAAGACATTGCAGGATTTCAAAAAAATTTATTGTAAAAAATGTATATGTAAAAAAACAGCACAACTTTTATTTTTTCGAGCACCGAAAATGGCGGTGTTAACTTGACGCTAAGAAAAAACATATCCTTAAGACGATTTTTTTTTAAATACAGAACATGTCAGCCAAAGATGAGTACCTACAACCTTTTTTTTCTGAAAATCAAAAATGGCAGTGCTAACTTCACGCATACGAACTCCTTGTGAGTCGCAGACAATCGAACAATAAGTTTGGTTTTGCACAAAAGAGAGCCTTGCGGTATAGTCAAAATTTCTCTATCTGTGATTTTCTGTGGGAAGACATTCCAAAAAAATTAATGTCCTCTTAGTCTAGGATATTGCCATAGGACGACCAACCCTCGAAAGGGTACCAGATGAGCGGTATACAGTTTTGTAGGGAGTGGTCTTAAAAAACAATTTGCGCATGGGCTGTATGTCGAAAAGTGGTCAAAGCAAAGGGATGCCAAGCAATTATTCTCAATTTTTGGACTTTTTCAATCATGTGCCCCAGTTTAGATGGGAAGCCTTAAATTTATACACAAAATACCATATAAAGATAATTTTATTTAAAAATTTACGTGAATTTTTGAAATTCGAAATTTCAGTAGGGTAAATGAGGGTGAACAAAGAGAAAACTCTAGAATCTATTTACTAACCCCGAGGCCACACGAGCAAGTACTTGCAAGCAAGTTGCAATACATACACATTTGTTTACTAACACAAACAAACCCAAGCAACTTGCTTATCAACTGGCATGCAAGTTTTGAAGCCAGTAGTGAAGCAAGTTGAGAAGCAAGTTGGGAGACAAGCAAGTGGAATGCAAGTGGAAAGCAAGTGGGAGGCAAGTGGAATGCAAATTACGAATTTGACAGGCAGTGTATGTAGCCAACTTGCTTGCAAGTACTTGCTCGTGTGGCCTCAGGGTAAACGAAAAATGATAGAATTTTTTTTTCTTTTGCGATCGGTAGATTTTTAAAACACAGGGAAATCATCATATATGTAAAAAAAATTAAAAATTTGCAAATAGAGATATAAACATTTGAAACTCGAGCATTGCAAAATAGAGATTTCAGAATTAATTCACCATAAATGATGATTGAATTTTATTCATTAGATTGACAATTGAAGTGCTTTGAGATGAGAACCCTTGAAAGGTTTTGCCAAAACTTAATGAGAATTGTTGAAATTATTCAAAAATAAAAGGTGCTGCATTCTTCCAAAAGCAGAGGACAGGTAAAGCCTAGCCACATTTGTAATTTTTTGGAAAAAACTGTTGTATCAAATAATTTTTGGTTGTTTTATTACCTGCCCATCATTCACATTAAAATAAAATACGTTTTTGGTTTAAATATTTGTATACAATTTTGACATGTGACTTTTTTTCAGTAAAAAAAATCTAAGGATCTGATCAGATCAGAAATATGATTTAAAAAACGTTTTAAGTATCTAAACATGCACTGGGGTTCACGCGACCCCAATCCGTAAACTAGGTTTAAAAATTCAAAAACAAAACTTATATATGCATAGGTACATACCAACTATCGGCTTTACAAATTTTCTTTCTTTTACAATGGCAACTCTATTTCTTACTTATCCCTTACTCTTATACTAATACAAAATAAATACTCAAGAAAGTGAATAAGTCAGAGTATTTGTACAACAACTTATAAGGATATTTATTTGGTTAAAACAAAAGTTAACACCAGTGGGGTGACAGAAAAGACTTAAAAGTTTCCTGATTTTGATGCAGGTAGGAACTCTTCAAAAACGGCGAACATTTATATGAACTCTGTCTTGTTAAGATGAAATTGGAGTTGAAGCGGTTGTTTTTAAAGAGATATACTCTATGAACTTTCCAAGATACCAGCAAGAAAAAGAAAGAAAGTACATTGAAATTCTGTTTTTTTTTTCTGAAAATATAATCACAAAGAACCATCTCCTTTACATATACATATACATACATACAAATTTCTTCTACCAACCCATTAAACCTCTAGCAATTTCCAACAGACATCTCAAGAATGAGATCCTTGAATTGAATTAAACATATATATAGTTATGTACTTAGGTATCTGTGTATATATTGTTCATTTCTATATAATTTTTTCCCCTTCGTATAAAGTACAGTGATTTTTGGATATTTTTTCGATCAAATTTTTCCTTGAGTATCCAATTTCCATACCACAAGCAGCAACCATCTTCTGTGTCTAACAACCATGCAAAAATGCTTGAATCTTGAAATTGCGAAAAGGAGGAATAAAGTAAAGGGGAGATGGTTGTGAGGGCAACCAACTACGTAATACAAATAACACAAAGTAACAATCCTTGTGGTACTTACTTATAAAGGGGCTCTCCGTCACCTTCGCGAAACCAAAGCACCATGTAAACGGCATCGTCTCGTTCCATTGGTGTTATATCACATGGAAGCATTGCTTGTCGTCCTAGGACGCCTTCAACGGAAGTCAGCGGAACTAGAAATAATAACGGAAATATGAAATATTAATATATATATGTATATATTTAGGTATGTATAAGTAATAACATAGGTATAAGAAGCAATTTATGGAATTCTTGGAGTGTATAGCTATGCTGGGTTTATTTTTTGTTGATATAAGAATAAGTTTCCTAATTAAAATATTAATTTATTTGTATAGCTCCATGGAATATTTATTTAATTTTAAAATGTTGTAGCTAATTATGTACATACAAATACAGACCTACAGCATGGTTTTGTGTGCGTTGCTACACTTTAAAAAGACAAATTCGGAAGATTGGTTTTTGTTTTCATATTTCACTAGCTATAGTTTTCGAGTAACAATAAAACCAAAGTTCACTGTATACAATTGGTAATCAGCAAGCTAACCATTACTTGCTGAAGACCGCTTCAAAAAAAAAAACTTGGCTTTTTTCTTAAAGCTATTTCTATCACAAAACATACTTAACAGACCAGCTTTAAATGTTTATTCTGTGTCTTAAGAGTGGGTTTGCATTTGAGAGTATTTTCACTACAAAAGTCTTGAGAGTGACTCTTGGATACCTGTCTACCTCTCTGGGAGCTAATTTCTCAAGAGCTGCTTGAGATTTGCTCACAGTCTTTCTACTCTCAAACTACCGAAAGTATCTCTCGTGTGGATGTCCATTTGAGAGTAATACTTTGTTTTTCAAACTTTCTTTCAGTTCACATTGCCTTGTACCTGAAATGTTATCATGGAGATTTAGAATTTCTATAGGCTAGGTAAGGTAGAAGTATGTACCCGTCATTCTTAGATCTATGTAGATCCATTGTGGATACCCTAGGAAGTTATATCCCACTTAATGTAAAAACTTTTGTGTTCTTTTAGCAGTAAAGCCATTTAGAGGCGTTGACGAAGCTCAGAAGGCAATTAGCCAAGGTTCTAGAAAGTTCTAATTATAAAGCCCTAAGTGTTTTTCTCTTTGATGACAGAGTGTTAGACAGTGACAAAGGAAGTGTGAGGTATCCTCATTTGATTTTTCATCGCTGCACCTTCTGCAATGGTCGTTAGTACTAGACCTCCTTTTTTTGTGGAATCCCAGGGGTTGTGTCCAGTGATTATGATGACAAGAGAACAAAGATTTTTCTTGTTCATTTGCATAGTATTGTTTGTCCTTTGCTTATTGAAATTTGGCCATAACTTTCCAGTTGTGCCACAAGCTTCGAGCAGGTTCTATCTCTCATTGGTCTTATCTTGTAACCAATATCCTGTTTGATGCTACAGGTTGGTACTCTAATATATCTTTTGACTTGACATGAGTCAAGTGACGATCCCGTTCTTACTAGCTCATCAGCTTTTTCGTTTCACAGTACATCACTGTGACCAGGAACCATGTAGAGTCTTATGTTATCCCGCCTTCTAAGAACCCTAGGCTCTTCGTGACACCAAGTTACAAAATTGGAATTTACTTATATCGGTTGAAGAAATAGCTTTTATTGCTACTTGGCTATTAATAAAGAGGATGATTTCATCTCTTGGCATCGCCATCATTTTTATTTGCGTAGTAGCTTTGATCACTGCCAAGACCTACAAAAGAACTGCAAAAGTCTGGAAATCTGAATGAGCTACATAGCTAGAGTTTCTGAGAAAATTCCTGCGCCAACTCCAGTGTTCATTTTAGAACCACCAGCGAAGATAGCTTTCGTAGATTCATTACTGAATTATTCGTTGTTTTCCCACTCCTCTCTTTTAGGAAAAGAGGTAGTGAAGGGTCTGTTGAAAAGTTAAAATGGGGAGTTGTGTAGTCTGTGCAAACATTAATTCCCACATATCTCTGAAGAATCTGGGATGGCCCGTTGTGCTTTGTTTCCAGTAGTTAGTCTGGCCTAGCCGCAATGCACTGAATGCTGCTGATTCTTGCACCCATAGATCTAGGGGTCTCAGGTTGAGTATTGCTTCATTTCCCGCTTTGGGGGTGGTTTTCAACTGCCCCGTAATACCTGCGTATGCTTATCCTTGAACTTTTTTTAAGGTTTTCTGGTTTGTTGCTTTTTCCGTCGCATTCCACCAAACCAGATTACCGTAGGTAAGTATTGGTCTAACTATTGTCGTGTTCGTCCACCTGATCATTTTTGGGTTGGTTCCCCAGGATTTTCCAAAGATTGTATGCAGGAATAGAATGTGACCATAGCTTTAAGTACGAAGTGTGCTGTGTCCCGCACCTGAGTGGAAGTATTTAAGGGTGTGGTTCTTGGGGTTATTTTAAGAAAAAAATTGTATGGGGGGAAAGTTGTATCTTTTGAAACATTGACTTTAAATGCAAAAAAAAAAACATTAAAAATCAATGAAAACACATCTAATAATAGGTTTTTTGAAAGCTTATACTCCATTCTTGCATTTGGTTTTTAAATCAAGTTGTTTAAGCAAATAGTTTTTGAGAAATTAAATTTCAAAGTCAAAATTTAAAAAAAAAAAAATGTGATTTTTTTTCTTAAGTCGATATTTTTCAATATTCAATGTCCTCATTATTTTTTAGTCTATTACCGAAAATTAAACGTAAAAATCTTTCTAAGTTTTTGAGAAATTAAGAAAAAACAAAAGGTACTTTTCCCAAATAACCCCGATAAAATGAATTTATTCATGAATTTTTACCAATTTAACCCTTTTTTGGTAAAAGTAACTTTTGTTTTTTCTTAATTTCTCAAAAACTAAGAAAGAGTTTTACATTATGGTTTTCAGTAATGGACTAAAAAATAATGAAGGCATTGAATATTGAACACAGAAAAAGCACTTAATTACGTAAAATTTTGAAAAATATTGACTTAAGAAAAAAAATCACATTTTTTTTTTAATTTTGACTTTGAAATGTAATTTCTCAAAAACTATTTGCTTAAACAACTTGATTTCTTGATTTTCTATGAAAACTCCCTAAGTCCATTTCTTTCGAAACCGAGAAGCCTCTCGTAAATAGCCTATACAGTAGACGCTCGATATAGTGAAGTAATAAAAACCAGGCCTGTTCACTGTTTCGAGATTGTTCAATTTTTCGAGAAGGAGTTTTCTAAGGCTTTCTGAAGGCGAATTTGACCCAAAATGCAAATTTCGTTCGATGTGAATATTTTTAACTTTAATTAAACATTAAACAAGGCTTTCACTCAGGTTTAAACAAAAAACGAAAACAAATCTTCAGAGCTTTCAAGCTATGTAAAATGCTTGCGTGAAATTTTAATAAAAAATACGTTTTTATATAAAATTTTGTGAGTTCACTATTGTGGATAGTTCACTATTTCGAGATTCACTCAATCGAGCGTCTAGTGTATTTAATAAAATATAAACATTTGAGGTCTGTTAATGGTCTCTTAAAACTAAGTTGGTCTATTTCTAAAGGAAAAATTCCCCTTAATCAAAAATTTTTAAATTCTGATGAGTCAAAATCCATGACACTTGTCAGACGTCTCAAAATAAAACAACATGGACTTAGGGAGTTTTGGTAGAACGACAACGATATATTCTTGCAAGCAAAAGCTGCAACTTTTTTAATCTTAAAAAAGTTAAAAAAAATTGGTTAAGCCACAGAAAGACCGTCATTGCCAATTCAATTCAACTCAAAGCTTAATTTCTATACTTATACTCATTTTTGAACCCCCTTAGCGACCCACTATTTTGAAAAAATATACAAAATTAGGGAAGTCATTCTTATACTAGAGTGTATATTGGTGACACTTAGATTTCTGGTATCCGGTAAGGATACCAACAACTTTTTGAGCTGTGGAACCTTAAACATGGTCAAAATATATTTTGGAACCCCAACACGTAACGATAGCCAAATATGAAGTACACAAAATTTCAAAATCAATTTACTGTTTATTAAAGATTTTCGATTCGATAGTGCGAAGAATCAAACAGTTTTATTATTTGGTTAGTAATTTGTTTTAAAGGTAAGGTTTAAGCCCGAAAGCTATATTGAAAGATCTGAGTAGCGACCAATCTCGATATTTAATAATTTTTAAAGACTACAAAACGTATTTTAATGAAAAGGAACTCGGAAGATCTAAGTGCATATCAATGCAAAATGCAAAAGCTGCTGCAACTTCCGTAATGTTTTTCAATTATTATAAAACAAGAAACTAGGAACTTGCACGAAAAGTCAAAAAGTTTTCAGTCTTCAATAAATATTATTGTGTATTTTCTTCTATAAACGACAATCACCCATATTCTCTAACTCGTAATTATGACTCGTATTCGACCACAGTCGTAAGTTATTACTCTAGGTGTCGTAGATTCGACTTCGCTCGTATTGAGAAACGCACAACATCGCATACGACTTTTCGTATTTTATGATATTCCGAGTCTCTTATTTGTTTGAATTGAAGTCATATTTGTGTCGTATTCGTCGTGTAAAATTTTCTAAACGAGATCAATTTTTTTTTGGATAAAAGTGGACACAAAATTAATGTTTTTAATTTGTTCAATATAACTTATTCACTTTTTACCAAACATAAAGTTCATGGCATGGTCCAGAGTATCTCGCATCAACCATAATTGCACTTTAAAGACTGCTTGAAGTAAAAAATATATAAAAGTAGTCAAAAGACCGCAGTATTTTAACTACAACCAAAAGACTTCACGAATGCATTCTTTTTAAAGAAATTTAAAAGACTTCAATGCATTCAAGCAGTCTTTAGTATTGCATTCCTTTTACTTTAGACGGCCTTAGCTCTTAGGGCCGCAGCATCTTACCAGGCAAGTAGTTTGCACGGATACAAAGTGTTAGTGAACGAAATCAAGAGCGGTATATAACACCACTTTTACTTAGCTAAATTTTTTGTTTGCATTTTGAAAGTGCATTTTGGTGGTCTTAGCACCTTAAGGTTAATGGCTTGTAATGGCTTTTTAAGCGGTGTAAAATATTTTAACTTCCAATGTTTTGTTGCATTTTTAAAGTGCATTATTAGTGGTTAAAGGGTACCGTGCTATCGCTGAACTAATGCGATCGCCTTACATATACGTTATCCTCAGAAAAAATAATTCGATGCAACTCATATTTTATGAAATGTTTTTACTAACAAAAAGATTAAGAGACAAAATTTAAGAAAGGGGAGCATTTGGACCACGATGCACGATGTTGACGAATCGTGCGTCTGCTGTTCCAAGTGGATCCTCTTCTTTGCGCCACCACCGGTCTTCTTCTTCTTCTTCATTTCCTGCTTCTCTACTTTGGGAGTCTGTCCCTTAACCGGCAGGAGCTAAAGAACCATGCACTTTACCTCCAAGAAGTGGTACATGGACATCCAATTCGAAGGATGAGAGGCTGCTAATACAGGCATCATTCTCCAAAGCGTTTCGTTTACACAATTGTGGACGAACTCCTCTCTGATGCCCTTAAATTGGGTCAGTAGATCCTACATGGAGGCAATGGTATCATTTCGGGAAACCTCTGGGATCTAAACGGTGTCCAAGCCAAGAACAAAAAGCTGCATGTTGGCTACTTTTTAAGCAAATTTATGAAAAAAGGGAGGAAACAGCGCAATTGATTTTATTTATGTGATGACAGTTTTAATTAATTGACAATTTTCTATAAGCAGCGATAGACGTTGTTTTTTAAAGCTTCTCGTAACTGACGTATACGACTTGAAGAATAACGATTTTGATACGAGACGAGCTCGAGTTCAACTACGAGTACGAGACAAAATACGACTTTCAGAATATGGGTGAATGTTAAAAGTTATAAATTCAAAGAAACCTTTTTCAATTCATCGTTAGTTCTTTAACGAATAATTAAATAAGCTTTTTTTTTTAAACTAGGTAGATGGGTACATACCTACTCAAAAGAAATTCATTATTGTTTTTACTTCAAGAAATTTGCGGAAGCCTGAATATTGTTTCCTAGGGTTCCGCGGAACATAGTTTTGGAACTGATGCGATAAGGCATATTATGTATAGGTACATTACGTTAATTTCCTTTTCGATGGCAAACTGAAAGCTCTGTTTTAAATTTTTATTTTTAGTAGTTTTCCACAAAATTTCAAATGACTCATATTTCTTTAGGAATCGATTTTCCTCAAATGTTCACCCTTTCGGGCATTGCTGACTCTCAGGAGCCACTCGCAAAATGCCAACAACTGTGTAGGTATTTTGCTAATTCGTTTCCAATATAATGATCAAAACATGTGTCCCCACTTGCCAAAGTCAGCTCCACGTGAGCTACTCACAAGAATGTTAGAAGGCCACTTGCAGCATTCTTAGTCTCAAATAGATACGTAACTTAGAGCAATCATTCCAAAGTAATCATTCGAGTTTTAAAATAAATTTTTAAAATATATGTTAACTTTGTGTATATTGATGAAATATCAAAATAACACCACAAGAATCTCAAAAGCTTAAAATTCAATCCTTCCATCAAGCACCCTTTAGAAATATCACAAATTTCAAAAGAAATCATATGTATAGGTATCTCCCTATTTGACTTATAAAACTTAACCTAAACTCAACCATAAAAACGCCTCTAATTTCTACAACAAACAACAAATTGCATTATACATCGTGATTTAATGCACTTAATGCAGCAATCATATCTCTAAAGTGTACCGATTGCATTGCGATAAATCTACAAATACATAATTTACCTCCCAGCGCAGCGCACTGAACTACATTTCACAGATGTTCCAGAAAAAAAAAAGCAAAAAACTAAGAAAGAAAAAAATTCATATCCAAAAGATTCATCTTCACAAACATTTGCTTATTAAACGAGATTTTTAAACACCTTCCAGAAAAACACTATTCCTCATGCACCTTCTATAGCTCGCCTTGCCTCCTTCCTTTTGCTTTTCAGACATCTTCTGATGCTGTGTGCTTTCATCATATCGGACGGTAAAACAAGAAATCTTAAATAGCATCCAACTTCATAATGACGCTCATAATCACGAATTGCAGCCGTCTTCTTTCTTATACCTATCTACCAACTCCTCCATCTTGGTCTCCATCGTCGTCGTCGTCGTCATAGTCTAAGCAGCCTCTTTGAATGGCCCGTTAAGATACAAAAAAAAATTCATAATAATATCCTACTCAGTCTCCTTCGGGGCGCAAGATGGTATCCATTAGAGAAGCTCGCCGTTGCATGCGATGCTTAAACCTAAACGGTTAAAGTGCTGGGAGTTTTCTTCATCTAATGCTCACAAAATAGTGAGTAAATTGAGATACAAAGCATTTTGCATTTTCCAACGCTCTTATCTTCTATCGTGTGTTTGAAATCTTAAGAGCGCAACACTTTGAATTAGAACTCTCATCCGGATGATGATGATGTTTTTGTTCCATTTTCTATTTCTACCTATCGTTCTAAGGCGCATCAGCAGAGGGCGTGTGGTACTTAACGTGTAAAAACTCTGGATTCGCCACCTTGCCGTGCTGTTTATGTATCAAAGAAGCTGCAATAGCAGCAGCATCTAGAAAATAAAGGGAATTATGCAAGTATAGAGCTTGTTAATTTGGCCTGCCTTAGAAGGCACACTGAGCCCGTAGATTTCCATAAAGATAGGGCGGTTCTTTTATGTGTACCAATTGAGCAACAGAGAAACGTGGCAACAGGACATTACTTATCCTGACCACGATCGTTTAACTATGTGATTACATACCTCCCGGTCCCAATGACGAAGTAAATCAATTTTTTTTACGACTTTCACACGTATCGATTGGATGTATCTTTAAGCAATTGGGTACCTATCTAAATCAGAAATAAATGGCCTTGCTCCCACTGTGGGAGATTTGCATTATAAGTGGAAAAAAAAAGAAGAAAATCGTGACATGAGTGTGAGCAGCTGCTAGTTGGAGTCGGTACCTACCTATAGCAACAACTTATTCGCACAAGCTTACCACCCGTAAATACTAATTAGTCGAATTAATTGCATGGGAATGAAATTTATTTTGATTATCAGTATTCTACCTGCCCTTCCTCCCCCTTTTGGAAAGCTTCTCAAGCTGAAGTAAAGCAATGCATTTTCTTCCCAATATAGTCATTATGGTAGGTATTACTCTGGTTTGAAAAATTTATATAAAGCTGCTTCTTTAGTGTAGGTATAAATATATGTTAATGAAGATGGCTAGCATTACGCCATCATAGCAGACAGATAGTACGAATATGTATATATGTATAGGTATAAAAGATTTCGCATCAAGCTCTCTTCTTTTCTTCTTTTCTTTTTTGGCAACAATAATTATGCGGTAAATGGGACGTGAGCAGATAAGCTTAAGTAAAGCACACTCTGTCTGGGTACTTCCTGTAAAGATGGACTCAAGATATCTTATTAAAGATTTTGTAGGATTAAAAATTAATTTGAATGCCTAATTGTGTTTTTAAGAAAAGATAATCTCATTTCTTTGAAAATTCTGAGAATTTTTTGTATATTTCTATTTTTTCTGGGGGATGGATGATAATGCTCCGTTGAATTAAGATATTACGCTATGCGACACTTTTTCAGGTATTGTAAATATGACACATATTTTTTTCAAATATTAACGCTAGATGGTTGGTAGGCTGGGTACCTAAGACTTACATACATACATACATAATGTAGACGTAAGAAAATAAAAAAATTGAAAAACTTGTTAAATAATATTGTTTAAGAAATAGTCGGTTTCATGGCATTTTTAATTTGAATAACAAAGAGGATCATGATCGGATACCCAATTGAAATATTAAAACAGAACCAAAAAAGTACCTCAAAAATCTATTCATCGAAAAAAAGATATTTCTGTGTTATGTCGCATAGTTGTGTTTGTGCATTTAGTAGGAGTAAGTGGAAACAATTCCATATAAACTGAACGACACAACTTATCTTAATAAAATTTTCAGTCATGAATGGAAACACAAAAATAAAAGACTTACTGTGACCCACACTAGTAACTTACAGAGTTGGGTAGTAATTATTACATTTTTAAATGACTTTTTTCAATTACAATTACATGTAATTACAATTATATGTAATTGTAATTGTTTATTATCAATTACAATTACATGTAATATGTAATTGGAAATTTTAAATTAATATTTACATGTAATTGGGAAAAAGTAATTGAACAGAAAATAGTAATTGAAAAAACCTGTTATGATTACTTTTCGGGAAGGGTACAAAATCCCGAATGCCAAAATCCCGAAAACCAAAAAATGAGAATCCCGAATGCCATAATTCCGAATACCCAAAATCCCGAATGACAAAATCCCGAATGGACAAAATCCTGAATGGAAAAAATCCTGAAGGCCAAAATCCCGAATGGACAAAATCCCTAATAGACAGAATCCCATATGGCTAAAATCCCGATTGACAGACAGACAGAATTGTGTCAACCACTTTTTTGGTGTTCTCTATCATCGTAATATCATGTTTGATTGTTATCTAATTTTTTTTTTGCACGAATGCAAAACTTGCCTTATAGTAGGTACCTACATTACATACATATATCGCAATCAACTTCTTTTAATGAAAGCTATCTTTGGATAGGAAACCATTTTTCAAAAAAATGTTTTTTAATGGTTCCCAAGAGCTATTTTTTTAATTATCGATTTTCTTTAAAATTGGATTTCCGCTTTTAATAATTTGTTTTATACAGAAGCTTCTCAAAAAATATAAAACAGTTTTTTTTTTAAATTTTCCAAAAAAAATTTTTTTTTTGGTTTTTAAAAAATTTTCAATTTTTTTTTTATTTGAGAATCAAATATTTTGTAAGCTACAGTAATGATTTTCTTGAAATTCGATATGTAAAGGTCTTTTTTAATATTTGTTAAAGTATTTTAAGAAACAATTTCACTTTTATTAAAAAAAAATTGGTAACTTCCATACAAATGAAACGTGAAAGAATTTTTTTTTAAAGGACACTAAGATTTTTATAAAACTTTTTGTAGAAATTAGTGCGATTTACTACCAAAAATGATAAAAATTTACCCTTAACAACTATTAATAGAACCCCTCATACCCCATTTTTTTATTCTCTCACTATCAGCTGAACGGATTTTGATTATTTTTTTATATTCAAATTTAAAATAATATTGAAAAAAAAAGTCTCACCGTCGTAATTTATACGAATTTTTCAGTGTCATGGTCATTATGCTCGCTTAAGCATCACCATGTCCATTTAAACATGGTTTTTGGGTTGCGCTTTTTCTCACTCTGGTCTTGCTTTGATCTCGCCATGACAAATATGACACGTGGTTTTTGTAATTATGCAAGCCTTGTATAATTGTCTCCCCAAGGTTCAACTATTATATTTATTAAAGGTCCTTTTTGATTTAGAAGTGTAGGCCTATCATTCGACTGTACATACCGAGGAACAAAATAAGGAGTTAAAATTTTGAGGTGAAAATGCAAGCCATCCAAAGGAAGGTATTATCGTTCAAGAAAGCTGTTGGCTATCCTTAAGAGAAGCTTTTAAGCAAATATAATTAAAATAAATGGGTGGCGCAACAGCTCGTGAAGAACCAGGGCCTAGTGACTTACAACTCTCAACGTCTCAACCATTCCTGTGTGCGTGTTGTTGACAGGAATGACAGTATTTTGTCGAGTCCGAACGGCTAAATGAGAAGCATTTATTCATAACAAGTATACTCTTGGAGGATTTGTCAGTTCCTCGCAAGACGCAGTACCTCGAATAAAACATTTCTGTTTTTAGAGGCACCGCACTGGGAATCGAGCCCACACCTTCGGTATGACGCACTAACCATTATGCCACGAGGTACCTTCAAGCAAATATCCATAACGAGATGAACAGTATAGCTATGAATGAGAAAACTTCGTGTAAATGTGTACTTCCAGACCCAAAGAAAATGACTGTTTATTAGCACTGTTGCATTGAAGTAGAAATGACAGAATTTTGTGCGGTGGAATTTTGATCGGTGGAATTTAAATTTTCGGGATTTTGATTTCCGGGATCTTGAAAAATGGAGTTTTGACATGCAGGACTTCATCGTATGGGATTTTGATCTGCGGTATTTCAACCATATTATTCATACAGCATTCCCATACAAGTTGGTGTCAGCTCTGCTCTAATATCAATAAGTCACTCATGATAACTGCGCTTCCACTATGCTTAGTTTTAACAGTTTTTAACAATTTCACAATGTCTTATGTTTCTCAAAAATACCTACTGAGATTTTTCTAAAGAAAAAAAATTAATATTGGTAAGATACTTTCTTTTAGAACAAATATTAAGATACCTAGTAGCTCCCTCCCATAGAACCATTTTTTCGATTAGATATGCTTGAAAACGGTTGGTATAGCAGATTTTGATCATTATCTTATGCCAATGCTTCTAAAAGCTTGGAATAGATTAATTATGTACCTAGCCAATTATTCAAAATTTATGTTTTCGGTTTTTAAAAATAGTCCTTTTTTATCTCAATATTTTGAGAACATTAAAAAAAAAGGTTTCCTTTGGGTGGGAAACCATTTTTCAAAAAATAGTTATTAATGGTACCTACAAAGAACCAATATTTTTAATTTTCATTTTTCTTCAAAGCGGTATGACTGATTTCAATAATTGGTTTTGCAAAGACGCCTTCAACAAATATAAATAATTTTGTGTATTTAAATTAAAAAAAATATTTTTTAAATTTTTCAAAAATGTTTCAAATTTTTACTTGCAAAAAAGGTTCTATAAGGCAAGTTTTGGATTCGTGCAAGAAAAAAATTTTGAGATAACAATCAAACATGATATTACGATGATAGAGAACACCAAAAAAGTGGGTGGCACAATTCTGTCTGTCTGTCTGTTCGTCTACAGCCTAAACGGCTCAATCGATTTTCTTCAAAGTTGGTACATAGTGGTTTTTGGTGATTATGCCCACACGTTCTTTCATTTTTTTTTTAGAACCGAAAGTAACGGTACCTGCCATACAATTTTTTTAGGAATTTTACATAATCGTATTTTTCTCAATACGACAACTTTTCTTAAACAAAATTAAATACATTTATTTTAGTAAAGGCTTCCTTTGGGTTGAAAGCCAATTTTCAAAAATGGTTATTTATGGTATCTCCCAAAGAACCATTTTTTTTTTAATTTTTGATTTTCTTCAAAACCGATTTCAATATTTTTTTATGCAGAAGCTTCCTAAAAATATAAATAGTTTTGTGTTCCAAAATTAAAAAAAAAATTATTTTTAAAATTTTTCAAAAATGTTTCAAATTTTTTTTTTTTAAATCAAACAGTAGACGCTTGATTTAGTGAATCTCGAAATAATGAACTATCCACAATGGTAAACACACAAAATTTTATATAAAAACGTATTTTGTATAAAAATTTCGCGCAAGCATTTTACATAGCTTTTGCTATTGCTTCTGTTTTTTGTTTTAACCTGATCAAAGCCTTGTTTAATGCTTAATTAAAATTAAAAACATTCACATCGAACGAAATGTGCATTTGGGATCAAATTCGTCTTTAAAAAGCCTTAGGAAACACCCGCTCGAAAAAGTGAACTTAATATAAAATATTTTTGTTCTCAAAAACGATTCCTACGATTATGATTAAACTCTTTCCATTAACTTAAATTAGTACGATCTACTACGAAAAATTATAAAATTTTACACTTAGCAACTATTAAAAGTAGGTACCTATCATAGAGCGTTTGTTTTTATACAATTTTCAGATAAGATTAAATAATATTGCAAATCAAAATTTTCAAGAAGAAAAGTTTTTGCATTTTAAAAAAAAGTTTCAAAACTTTTTTTTTGAAAATTCAACGGGGGTTCAATTTTGTATTTCTTATCTGCTCATAGATATTTATATTTTTTAAAGTTGCATTCCAAAATGTAAAATGTGTCCTTTAAAATGTTGTAAGAATTTTATAAAGGGCCAGCCAAATAACTTTTTTTTTTGAAAATGCTATAAAAAAAAAACTGCTGAATATTTTCTCAATATTTTTTTTTTATTTGAAAGTACAATCCTTCCGGTTAATAATGGTAAATAATTTTATTGAAATAGCTGCTTCGCTAAGTGGGCCTGCGATCGACTTAGAGACGATGCCGATTTTGCCAAAAAAATCATCTTTTCAGATGAAGCTCATTTTGATCTTGGCGGGTATGTAAACAAGCAAAATTGTCGCATTTGGAGCACAGAAAACCCGCACGCCATTGAAAAACCAATACACCCAAAACGATTCACTGTTTGGTGCGGATTTTGGTCCAGAGAAATAATTGGGCCATTTTTCTTTGAGTGGCCGTTACAGTCAATGGCGATCGTTATCGGGCCATGCTGAACGGATTTTTGTTCACAAAAATTGAAGAGGAGGATATTGGCAACATTTGGTTTCAACAAGACGGCGCTACGTGCCAAACAGCCGAAGCTACACTCCATGCAATAGTAGCATTTTCAACAAAAAAAAAAGTTATTTGGCGGACCCTTTATATAAAAACTATTTTTTTAAAAAACCGCTATAACGATTTTAAACTTTTGTTTTCCATACAATCATATTCAATCAAGAATTAAGATGGCACTCTTTTTTGCACCTCATACTGTCAAAGTTGTTTAAGCTAGTTTAAATATCGTATTTAATGCTTCCCTACATTTTTCTCTCATATCCATGTATTTATATACAATTATCTTTAACCTGCAGCTGTAGTGTAATGTTAGAGCAAGTACGTGTGGCCCATCAGTGGTGCATTTTGTTGTGGATCCGTTGATTATGTAAAATTGCAATAATATTGTATGGCAGGGCAGGTACCGTTATTTTTAGTTAAAAAAAAAATGGAAAAAGACGTGTGGGTAGAACCAACAAAAACTACTATCCACCAAGTTTTAAAAAAATCAATCAATAGCCGCTTAGGCTGAGGCCGAACAGACTGACATTCAGAATTGTGAGACAAACTTTTATCATTTTCGTTTTGACAAGTCTGATAAAAGTCTCAAGTTCAATTTTTCTTACAAATGTATAACTTGCCATAAAGTACCTAAGTAGTTATATATCCCAAGTAAAAATGCAATAAACCAAAAACCCAAATATTTTCAAAAATACAAATATTCTTATGACCTCAGATACTGATATAACACTGTCAAAATGCACATTTGTTTGTTCGGCTCAGAAAATATGTGCACTTTTTCAGAAAATTTATTTTGTGATTTTATTCCTACCAGGTCGAATTTAGTTGCGAAAAATAATGAGTAAAATAAATAAATAAATTGGGTGGCGCAACAGCTCATGGAGAACCAGGGCCTAGTGACTTACAACTCACAACCATTCCTGTGTGCGTGTTTGTTGGCAGGAATGGAGGGGACCTACAGTTTTTTGCCGAGTCCGAACGGCTAAATGAGAAGCACTTTTTCATGACAAGTATACTCTTGGAGGATTTGTCAGTTCCTCGCAAGAGGCAGTACCTCGAATAAAACATTTTCTGTTTTTAGGTGGCACGGCTGGGAATCGAACCCACACCTTCGAAAAATAATGAGTGCTTGATGTTTATAAGAAAAGTACCTACCTACACAAAGTTCAATATTTCGGTAGAGATTTATGCATTGCGAGTTAACTTATTTAGGAGTTAATGCATAAGAGCTTTTAACATTTATATTTAAAACATAACCAAAAGATCTATTTTTATTGCATCTGGAGACAACATTCCCATTGACAAGCATAATAGCTCCTTCAAGCATATAAATACATCTCTTCAATTCCTAAACCTTTTTTTCCGGAAATGAAATTTGTTTCGGTTGTCTTTTTGTATTTGAACAATATCATCTAGCATAATCTTACCGCATGACAAATTGGCAGCTACAAGTAGAGCAACACAAGCAAAGCAAAAAAAAGGAAGTCACTTAAACAAAAGTTAACACGATGTATACGACTCTATCGCATGTCTATTTGCAACCAAATCGACTTATCTGAAAGTTTTTGCTGCACATGGGACGAGGGTGTAAAATTCACAAAACTCAAGGGCTGTGGTTTTATTTTTGCGATGGAAAACAAACACATATACATATATGAGGAACATCTCGAGGCGTTGCTGACTAATATAACGACGAATTTCTTCGAATGTGATTTTCTTCTCTCCTTTTTTTTATCTTAAATAACTTTCATGCTTCCTTATCTATCATCCCTAAAAGCATCGTACTTAAACGATTCATATGTACACAAAACATACACATACACATATACATCCTCTATCCAAGTCTTCGCACAGCCAACGGCTTTTAGTGTTAACTTAGCGGAAATAATGGATAAAATGAGAGGAAAAGAGAATACTACTATGTATCCTAAAGATACTTGTTGGGAAATTTTCCGAATATATAAACCAACAAGCACAACATCCGGATGTTCCTTAATCCAACTTATGACTTAACTGAACAAACAACAATGTTATACTTTTAGGTTTTATGTTTTTTTATACAAAGTTATTTTTTTGTTTTGTTTAAATTCGTCCTTTTTTCCTATCATGGGAAATAAAAGTTCTCGAAGTCACAAATTGTTATGCTTTTGATTTCATTTTATCGTCAATTTCCTTGTAGTCCCTCATGATTACAAAAGAATACAAAAAAATATAACCTCTTTTATTCCAGCAACATAATATAGACAAACTAAAATAGTCGAACGTCCTTATTTTACAGGAAATTTTAGCCTACTAAAAAAATAGAGAGTCCATTGTCCCTGTTATCACCATCAGGAGTAGGTAACAAAAAGTAAAAAAAAAAAAACAAACAAAAAATTACTGTATGCAAACCACTTGTGATGCGATCTGGTTCAGGAAAATGTGAAAACTTTCCTAATATTGTAAACAATTTTACCCAAGCGTACACTATTTCGGCATATTTTTTAAGCAATCTTTTATGCTGATGGTGTGCTATTGTTGTTGGTTTTTTGTTGGCAGTTGGTTCGTATGTCCTTTGGGGAGGCTATACATGGTGGTTATGAATGCAATGGGATAAACAACCATCAAGTACTAAGTATTAACAATCTTTATCTGAATAAAACATATTTGCATATTATTTGCTAACATTTATATGAGTTTTGCCATTGTTTGATTTTTTTTTGTTTAATTTTATTGTCATGATTTTAACGTTGAGTATTTTCTCACTTACAACTTTGTCCTTCCACACATTTAAAGAGCAAGAAATAGAAAAGAATATTTTACTTGTTTCATATGAGCATAATCATTGAACTAATGTATGAGGTCTTAAAGGAACCATGAAGGTTAGTATTGGTTGGTGGTTGTGAAAGTTCTGAGTAATTTTAGACAGCAACAAAATAAGCGAAAGTTGCTTTATAAAATACTTCTCTTAATTCACAAAGTTGGAGCATACATATAGCTATGTACTTTATTGTTGAACAATAATGGTACACTCAGGCGTATACGCATTTTTTTTTAATTTGATGTCAGTGTAATATGCTTTTTGTTTCGTGCATGGCATTTGTTAGTCAATGACAACAAAGGTGCTTACTTTTTATTCATATCATCTGCACTAGGCCAGTCAGAAAAGTGCGTAGTGCATCTTACCGGGTGTTTGATTTTAGCCTAGAAATAAACATTTGCTATTTTCTAAGTTATAAAAAAATCAGAGTTCGATTGAACATTTTACATGAGTTTTCCCATATAAAAATTATTTCGTCTTGGAGCCGGGTTAACGACAAAAAATGAGAAAAAATAAAAAAGATATTTTAATTATTTATTTAGAAGAAATTAAATTAAGAGATTACCTTTTTAAGAACCACCCTAGTCTATATCGTTACAAAATTCATCATCAAAAAAACGATCTAAGCTCAAGCTGTTAAAAGTTGCCTGACGGAAAAATATTTTTTTTTAAGAATAAAAAGAAATAATTTAATCGAATTTTGAACATTTGTGTGGTAATTTTCATAAAATAGTGTATTTTCTTAATAACCTACAGTGTTAAGAAACCCGTTATGTACCAAGCTTAAAATATCGTACATGTCACTTTTTGGATGCGTATGCATACAAAATAAAATGCACGACTGTGTCGCATATACTTACTCCCATGTTCAAGTTCCTTTTGCAACTTAGAAACTTTTAAAATATGCAAGTAATTATAGAAAAAATATAAAAACATATAGAAGAAAGCATTTAAATTGGTCTTCTAATTGTAAGAAAAACTCGTATAATAGCTTAGAGCACAAAAAAAGTATGCCATTTGATACTTGAAAAAATGTTTATATATGAAAACAAAATTTAAAACCCTTCTTTAGGTTTTTTTTAGGAGAAAATACCTTTTGTTTTATTTGAATTTCTTGAAAACTAAGAAAGATAATTGCATCTACTTTTCTGTATTTGACGTAAAATGAATTAGAACATTAAATAATAACATAAACAGCTTTGAAAAATAATTATCAATTTTTTTCAAAAATATTGACTTTATAATTTAATTTCACAAAAATTTTCTTCAAAACAACTTGATTTAAAAAACAAACAAAACAATTAACCATTAACTCTCAAATAAAGTTACTATTTTTGACGAACCATACATGGTTCACGAGATATTTGATAAAATGCGTTTTCCAAGATGGCGGCAGACGCTTGTGGAACACCGTCCAGCTAACTTGGATTTTCATTTTGGGGATGACCCTAAACATATTGTATCAAGAAAATTAGTTCTAAAGAAAATTTAAAAAAAATTACACGTATCTTTGACTTTATTTCCGGTTTTCTATAGAAAAATATTTGTTTTTTGAATGAGATCCACGCACTTATAAATATGTATCTTGGCACGTAATCTCTATGGTATAAAAATATATAAAAAGTGACTAAAGGCGATATTATATGGCAAACTTGCCATATAAGTACGGTTCACTAGTGACATATAAGTGCGATATATAGTTTTTTCAAAGAATATAATATAACACACCTGTAAGGTATCATATACCCTTATCCTTTTATATAGGTATACACGGCTTAAAATTCTTGGGTATTTTTTAATACAGCCGTTTTATTACAGGAAATATTACTTTTTCATATTCCGTAAATATTAAAGAAATTTTCTAATAACTTTGTATTACATTCTAATAGATTAGTATTAAAATTGTTATTTGTAATAAATAAAAGATTAAAAAATTTTAAATTTAATAACTTAAGTATATGCGTACATTTTTAATACAAAAAGTATTGAGATTTAATCCAAATTGTATTAAAAGAATCAGGACGCGTGTATTTTTAATACAAAAAGTATTAAAATTTACTACAAATTATATTAAAAATATCGGGACTTGTGCATTTTTAATACAAAATGTATTAAAATTTAATACAAATTGTATTAAAATATTCGGGATTCAGGATTCGTTTATTTTTAATACAAAAAATATTAAAATTTAATACAAATTGTATTAAAAATATCGGTGTTCTTGTATTAGTATGACAAAATTTATTTAAATTTAATACAAATTGTATTAAAATATTCGTCGGCATTCGTGTATTTTTATTACGAAAAGTATTAAAATTTAATACAAATTGTATTAAAATAGCTAGATGCGTATACTTTCAATACAATAGTATTAAAATCTAATACAATTTGTTGACAACAGGAAGCCATTACAAGCAAGCATCAGCCAAATTTAAATATGAATATGAAGCATATTATGTTTCTAATACCAAAGTATTAAAATAATATAAGCTTAGGTGATATGGAATCTATTTGCAAGGAAAAATTCCAAACAACAACATCATACAAAAAAATAAACTAGAAATTGTTTTGTATGAGATATGAGAAGTGTTCCAGGTCGATTTTACACCTGTGTCCTTAGGTGCCCCCTTCTCCCCTTCTAAATATTTTTTTTCAAAAAATAAAATTTGTATTTGAGTGTGAGGTACAATGCTATTTTTAATTTGTTTTTATGTTTCGTGAAGCCTAAGTGATTTAGCGATTCTATGTAATCATTTATTATCTGTGATGCTCACTTAATTTTTTAATGAGATTGGAGTTCATATTTTTTCTTAGGAACTCACATAACGAAAATTTGTTGTTTTTGTTTGCAAAAATGGATTTCTTTCCTTATACAAAAATTCACAAAAAAATTGTGAGTTCACTGATGCAAGCAGGCAATGCATTTTAACTTTATGTACCTTTATATGTATATTAGGGTGGCGTTTATTTTTTTTTTCGCCCAAGGTAATTAATTAAATTTCGATCAAGGTAATTAAAAAAAAAATGCTGTCCAATTTTTTTTTGAAATCGGTTAACGTTATCACGTTCATCCGCTGTCAGCAACAGCGTGACGATGAGCAATGGTGTGTAAGTCTATTAACTGTAAACGATCTTCGTAGGGTTGTAAAATAAGGGGATTAGACCAAGAAAAGTTACGCAGAGCGAAACGGAGAAATCTTCGTTGCACTGTTTCAATTCTAGCCGATTGAGTGAAATGGAAAGGAGACCAAACCTGACTAGCATATTCTAGGATAGGTCTAACGTATGTTGTGTATAAAGATTTGGTAACATATGGATTGGAAAATTCTTTAGACCACCGTTTGATAAACCCAAGGGAAGAGTTTGCTCTTGCAATAACACGATTTATGTGAGACCGAAAATTCAACTCTTTATCGCATAATATCCCAAGATCAAGAATAGAGTAAACAATAGGAACAGGTACATTGCTGAAGTAATATGTTCGGGGAGCTGCAGGTAGGCGTTTGCGGGAGAAAGTCATTGATTGGCATTTATTTACATTTAGCTCCATAAAGTTATTATTGCACCAAGTAAGAAAGGTATTAAGGTCGGATTGGAGAAGGGAAGAGTCGTGAGAAGAAGTGATTACCTTAATTATTTTAATATCGTCTGCATAGATAGACATGTCAGAGAAGGAGAGTATACTACTCACGTCATCGATAGCAAGCACGAATAGGAGTGGGCCAAGATGGCTGCCCTGAGGAACGCCTGAAGTGGCAAAGATTGGTTTAGATACCGCACTTCTGAAAACAACCCTATATATACGGCTTTCTAGGTAAGATTTTATCCATTGGATAAATAGTGGTGGAAAGCCAAACGCTTTGAGTTTCACGTAGATAATTTGGTGGCTGATCTTATCAAATGCCTTACTAAAGTCAGTAGTTATAACATCGACATCGCAGCCTTTTTCCAGTGCCGAGAGTGTCATGGTGACAAATTGGGTTAAATTTGTCGTGGTGGACCTACCCTTTAATAAACCTTGCTGTAGTGGAGAAACGTTTGATTTGGAGTGGAAATAAAAACTGTTGTATATTATGCTTTCAAAGAGCTTGATATAGCAGAGAGTTTAGCAATTGGTCGATAGTTAGAGATTTCGTTCTTACATCCTTTTTTGAATATTGGAAAAATAAAGGATTCCTTCCAAAGAGAGGGGAAAACTGCTTGTGAGACCGAGAGTTTAAAAAGATTAGTAAGGGGTTCACAGAGTGCACTAGCACATTTTTTAAGAAAAATAGCTGGTATGCCATCAGGGCCCGGTGAAAAGTCGTCCTTAAGTAAGCTTAACTTTTCACAAACAGTAAGGGAACTAATGTTTAGAGACGTGAGAGACGTATTAGGACTATTTGACCGAAACCTGTGGTATTCAAGGTCAGGCTCATTTGCAGAATTACTATAGGATTGGTTAAAGAAAGTAGCAAAGAGGTTAACTATTACTTTTGCGTCTGAGGAAGATGTGCCGTGGAAATTGAACGTTGGAGGTGGACCATCAGATCTTCTTTTCACGTTTATGAATGAGCAAAAACATTTTTTCAAAAAAAATTATCTCAAGAAAAAAATATAACCCCAAATTTGCATAAAAATTTATTTTTTTGTAATCTTTAAATTCACATATCTCACAAACGTGAGGAACAACAGCGATTCCAAGGCCAGATTCTAACTCAGCGTATCAAAGACCATCAGAAAAATATATCTGGATTAATGTTACAGACAAAAATTCAAATTTTGTTACACAAAGTAATTTCTTAGTGCGTTCGAGTGGATTTTCGAAAACAGTGTCAATACGTCAATTTTCGGTTAGCGCTTGAGTCCAAATGGATTGTCGAAGAAAAAAAACTTATATAGAAATTAATTGGAAATTTTATATATACTCTCAGTGGTACTTTGATGTAATTTTCGAATAATTGGTAGTTTTCGAGCCATTAGTGAAAAACTCCCAAAAAATGCATTTTTGCATTTTTGGTCATGCGAAATTTTGTTGGCAAACTTCAGATTCAGATTCAGCACCCCGAAAACATAAAGGAGCGAACAAACCAAAACTACCTCACAATTAGCATGGTAAGACTACAATATGACTGGACTCCCAAGTTTCAAAATTTTCCATCATCTGCTTTCATAATTTTTCAAAGATTTTGAGTAAAAGACTGAAACCTCTATGTATTTTGTATGAGAAATTTCAAGTATTTGCCGGCTCCTGTTTACATCAACCGATTTAAAAAAATCTTGCACAGAATTTTTGTAATAACCTTGATCACTTTTAGGGGGGGGGGGGGGGCAAAAGAAATTCAACAAAATTAAGAATAAGTTCCACCTTAATATCCCTAATAACCATGTAATTGGAAAATTTAAAGAAATGTTCTTACTCGTATATATGTAATTTTTTTAATTTAATTATATTTTTAATTTTAATGAGTTTATATGAAATTATTACATTATATGAATCACCCTGTTAAGAGTTTCTATTGGAAGTTTTTTTTTTATATTGTAATTTAATATCTATAGAGCTAGATGGCTATAATCCTAAAATATTCTTAGTTTTTCGTTATTTATGAGAACAGATCTGTTTAGCCTAGCCATGAGCGCCAGCGGCTGGAATATTTCGATATCCATGTTTCTACATATCTAAGATACCTAACCTATACCTACCTACTTATCGTCATAAGTGGGCATGTAAATACACACATAGGAACATACAAACATACATACATACATATACATATTGGCAAAATGTCTCAAACAGATTTTCCAAACACTTCCTCCACTTTCATTTTTCCACCTCACTAGGCCAACACGACGATAATGACATGTGAAGAGCATGAGAAATCATTTCGGTTGTTTGCCATTCCTGCAAATATGCTGATTTGGAGATTTTATTTTTTCATGTCCCTCACAAGCTTAGGGGTGGTTGGTTTGGTTGGTTAGCCATTCCTCTATGGGTTGGTTGACGATGGGCTGGTCACGAAAAAAGACAGTTTGGGATATATAAAAATGCTTTAAGAGGGGACATATTATATTGTTGAGAGAAAATAGGTTCTGAATTGTTTTATAAGATAAGGGAATTGAAAACTGTGGGAATTCGACTTGGGTTTTTATTTTATATATTTTAGGTTTTTTTTTTTTGTTGAATAAAGGACCAATATATTTCAGGGCAACAATATATTTATTGTACACTTTACATTTTGCGTATGTGCAAATTTTTGTTTTTTTTTTATATTTTATATCCTTTTGGGAATAGTGAATATATACATATATACCAACCTATCTACCTACATCTCATTTTGGATAACGAATTCGTTATTTTCATATTTGTGGAAACGGACAAGGACATAAGTAATATTCTGGTCAAGTATCAGGGGAATAATAATAAAGATGATTGAGAATATGGTCGAATTGGTTGAAATTTGAAAAGCAATCTATTAACATTTCATTTTACGCAGTTTTGGTTTCCTGAAATGTCCTACTTGTTTGAATATAGATATACACAAAAAGTTGTATAAGACTACAATCATGGGAGAATCATAATAATTAATTATGCTTTTTTTTAGAGAAAATTATGAATGACAGAGTACTAAAGATATTATCTATCTTTGTTTTATAAAAAAATTGAGCCCATTTTTAAAAAATAACTTGTTGAAGAATACAAAAAATTACAATACCATCTCAATGTTATTCAAAGCCATTGTAGAAATTATTTTAAATTAATTTATTTTATCATTGTTAATAACTTGATATTAATAATTGAGCATCAGTGGACTAGGTATAGTCGACGTTTCTATACCTACTATCAAACTTTTTATAAATAAACACTTCATTTTGTATCATTTAAGTATGTGCTAGAAAGTGAGGCAATTTTTCAGTCGTGAAAATCTACCAGAACTGTCAACACTATACATGAGTGTGTCCTTAAAGTTCTTTAAAAACTTTTTATACTTGAAATGTTTTTTAAATAAAAACATATATAGAGACAGTTCATGGTATATTTTTAAAGATATTTCCCACAATATGCCATGAACAACACAAAACAACCTCGCAGGTACATATACCTACACAAAAATGTGTCTGTATATAAATTTTATTCTCTTTCATTGCTGTACCTTAGCTCTTGACATTCTGTTGCAATCTTTTTTTTATTTTTCTATGTTTTTTAATTTCAATGCATTTTTAACAAGACAACCAAGCACTGAGATGAAAATTAATTTTCACACCACTAGAATCACCAACAACACGCTGCTGCCTGTACATCTAGAGAACTCTTTGGAATAACCCTAATGAGTGAGCTTTAAAAATAGTCAAGAAACACTCTTCAAAAGACCGTCGTTCGTTTTGTCGTTGTCGTAGGTAGGTACTTTTCTCTTGCTTTTTTTCTGAAAAAAAAAAAACAAAAAAAAATAACCAGGACAGGGTTAAAAAAAAGAGGACATATACAAAAGTGAAGAATAAAATAAAATATACAAAAAAAAAAAAAGAAACAAGAAGACACCAAAGGGCGTCAGCTCATAATTAATTTATGAATTCACCCCCGACTGGGTACACCGTGACCGTACACCACCATTTCATTTGAATTGGACTCGCCTCTTATTCTCTCTATGTATATCCATCCATCTACCTACCCACCTCTTGATACCTACTTGTTTTATGGTTTTTGTTTTGCTAAGTGTCCACTGGCAAGGAGTATCTTTGAATCTTGATCTGCCAGGTATCAAGGATCCTTAATAACCAGCAAAGGCCATAATTGAGTTTCCTGAATATTGGTTAAAAGAAAATCGATTTGCTAACTATTCAATCACTTTTTCGAGAGACAGATGGATAAGAAATTAAGCCTTACCCACATCGAGGGTATCGTTGAACACAGTAATGGAGGGTATACTCAAGGTTTTTCTGCCCCAAAAATAATTTACTTACGTTACTTACTGACATGATGTACATGTTCACATAAATGTATTTGTTTATATGTATAATTGCACTTACAAAAGTGAAGATTACTAGGTGCTGTACATAGGATAGAGATGATTGAATACTGAATGAAAACGCATCATCATTAGATAGGTACTTGGAAATTATGATTTATTTTCCAATCTATTCATCATAGAAATTATTTTTTGTACCTTTCTATTCGATGCGTTCTATTTCCATGAATATAATTTGAGTATGCTTCAAAAAAGGATGGAATATTGCGTAAGTAAGTATGTATGTGCGTTGTTTAGAAAATGTTTTTAGAAACCTTTAATCTTAGTTTGATCCACTGTAATGCTTCACTTAATGATTGATTTTAATGACGCATTACGTTACTAACATATGTACCTATTAAAAGCATGTCTTTAATAAATGAGAGGGGATAAAAGCAAGTAGACATCACCGACGACACGTCCAAGTAGTTCGATATGGGATGGGCTGGGCAAATGAAAAATGGAGGACTACGATATCTACTAGGTACAGCAACTGTTATCGATAACAAGGGCAGTCTTGGGTATGAATTCGTCGTTAGAGACAGACTTATGCAAGAAGTCTTAAGTTTCAACTATGTATGTGAACGAGAATCTCATGACAATTCACATCAAGGCTAAATTCACCAACATCAGTATCATATGCGCTTATGCCTCCACAGAGGAGAAAGAAGATGACCAAGGACGAGAACAATGAGCAATGCCCTAGCTATAATATTAAAATTGTGTTGGGTATGATTTTAATGTCAAACTAGGAAGAGAAGACATCTTTGGTGGCACAGTGGAATCTTAGCATGCAACAACCACCGTGATGGACTCAGGTTAATCGACTGTTCTTCGGGTGAAACGTTGTGAAAGCTACATAGTACACATATGCAGTTCTCACATGTTGATATATACAAGGGGAAATGAAGAATTCCAGGTCAATTAACCACCAGCCATCAGATTGATCAAATTGCGATCAACGCAAGGCACTCCTCCAGTATATAGGAAGTCCGAATGTTCCAAGCAGCCAACACTGGCTCAGAAAACTACCTCATTAAAACCAAGATAATTCTACGGATATCCAGATCAGAGCTAAGACAGGGAAATACCGTAAAGAAGTTTTACGTTTTACGACTACATTCGCAAGAAATCGCCAGGTCCTTTTCAGATCAAGTCTCTTGAGCCCTTTTAAATATTCTTATACCCCCAATTTCAAGCATCGAGAACCAGTAGAAGCCATCAGAGATCCCACCTTTTACACCACACCGAAACCTTTGGCTTGACAAAGAGTGCCAGCAAGGACATGCTGCAAACAACAGGCATACAAAGCGGTGATGCATATGAATAAGGACCAGAGCTGCTCGAGAACTCAAGAAGCAGAAAAGGAGAGAGGAACACCGGCTCTTCAGAAGAAAAAAATAAGACCATGAGAAGCTCGTGATCGAGGAAGTAGAGGGATCTCATTGCAGGAATGATGTTCGGAGGTGTTACCAAAAAGTAAAAAGAGCCTCCCAGGGATACAAGCCCAGAACGAAGCCTGCAAATACGATCACGGGAGCATCGTGTTAGAATCACAGTAGGTGAGGCTGAGGATATGGAAAAATCATTTCTGCGGATTGTGTACCTAACGATTGGCGATGACGAACCAAATACCGCTGCACCATTCAACTAGGACGACATAGGTCAACATTGCCATCCACCCGATCTCGACGAAGTAAAGATAGCTATATATCTAAAACTAAGTCCAATAAAGCTGCTGGATCTGATGGTCAATTCTGAAATATCCACTGGACTGCACCAACTACAGAAGCATCAGTCTTCTTAGCATCGCATACAACATCTTTTCTGTCGTACTTTGTGAACGCCTAAAAACATTCGTCAACAATCTGATAGGTTCATATCAATATGGCCTTATGCCAGAAAGTTTCACCATCGGCCAAATATTTGCACTACGACATCGGCAGATCTAGGAAAGAGTTTCAAATCGATATTCACCATCTTTTCATCGATTTCAAGGGTGCAGGGAACTAAGTCCCCGGGAACCTAGTCCACAGAGGGACTTAGTTCACATTAAATGGGAACTAAATCCACTTTAACGAAGTGGACTTAGTTTTCATAGAAGGTAGGAATTAAATTCCTCAAAAATTGAGTGGTCGTACTTCCCTTTAAATGTGGATTTAATTCCCACTACCAAGTAAAAAATCAATCTTTTCTTCAATTTTGTATTTGTATAATATTTATCGTTGAAAGTTAGTTCCCTCTTTATATTTCAAAATGTGTACTTGGTTCTCACACAGAAGTGAACTACTTTCTCATCCTGCATGGGAACTAAGTCCACTTCGCTAAAGTGAATTTAGTTCCCATTTAATGAGAACTTAGTCTCCGGGAACTTCACATATAAAGAGTTTCTGGAAATAAAAACGTCCATTTTCCTCAAAAATTTTGAAAACTTGGAGGTTTGGCCAACTTTAAGAATATCCCACTATATGTATAACGAACTGTTCATAAGTTCCCGCTTAATTTAGTCACAAAACCAATAAGGCCATTCAATTGAGCGGCTACAAATATGTAGCTACCTCCAAATTATATCAATTAGAGGGTTTTTACTTAAGTCGCGGATTTATATCCACTTTGCGGCTTGTTGCACAACAAGGAAGGATTTTAATTGGTGTAAACAAGCTTATATTCCAACAAACAAACTAAGCCTATTCTATCCAGAAAGATCCGGCCTGATATTGTATTGGACACTGGATAACATGTGGCAAGGCTGAGCGCTGGGTATTTCTAACAATATTCTCCATCGTAGCTTTGTAGATTCATTAACGTTTTTTGAAAACGTCCTACTCTGACCAAAATGAGAGCGGTGCAGAGAACAAAGTTCCCGGGAACTTAATCCACCGAGGGACTTAGTTCTCATTAAATGGGAACTGAATCAACTTTTACGAAGTGGACTTAGTTCCTAGGCAAGGTGAGAAAGTAGTCCACTTCTTTATGACATTTTGAAAAATAAAGAGGGAACTAACTTCCAACGATAAAAATTACAAAAATGAAAAATTGCGCAAATTTTTGCATGCACCCAACCTCACACCTACCCCAAATCCTATAGTGTGCACAAACAGGGGGGTTGCAGTCGTTGCAGCACTGTTTATTCCCCGTAATGCCGTAATCGCACTGTATTTATGTAAGGCTAGGACCGCACTTCGATTTTCAGGTGCGATTAAAAAATCGGGATCGCAACAAATAATTGCCATCCACTCACTTGCGGCTATCTATCGCACGATTTTTTAGTCGCAAAAAATAGAACATAAGGCTTTTAATATGAGTGCACGCACATAAGGTTATTTAATTTTTCGACTGAAAAAACGCTCAAAAAATAGAAATGGTTCCATTTTTTTAAATCGCTGCGATTTTAAAGTCACGTATGTGTGCATTCACATTTAAAGCTATGTGTCTCATTTCTTGTCAATCATACGATTGAAAATCACAAGTGCGGGTATGATTCTTACCTGCGATAGGTACTATAGGGCAAGTTTTGGATTCGTGCAAAAATTTCGAGATAACAATAAAACATGACATTACGATAATAGAGAACACGAAAAAAGTGGGTGGCACAATTCTGTCTGTCTGTCTGTCCGTACCTCAACCTACAGCCTAAACCAATAAAGCGATTTTCTTAAAATTTTGAACTTAAGGTTTTTTTTGTAACACTCCAGAGGGAAAATTGAAATTTTTTTAGCTCAAAATATAACGGTACTTGCCATACAACCGTTAAGGAAAAGCTTATTTATCTCAAAAACGGCTCCAACGATTTTGATAAAAAAAATCAGTGTATTATTGTAGATATGATACCTTTTAGTAAGAAAAAAAATCACCAAAAACATTTACTAACGGTACCTGCCATATAACGGTTTTTTTGATTATTGGTTTTCTCATTAACGGCTCATCTGATTTCAATAAAATTTTTTGCACAAAAACTTTGTTAGAATATAAGTAATACTGCATACCAAAATTTTTGAAAAAATAAATTTTGGATTTTTAAAAAAAGATTCAAATTTATTTTTTTTGAAAATTCAATATTTCAAAGACGGGTTGATGAATTGTTTTGAAATTTCAGTTTTAAATGTATATTAATATATGTATACTCAAAATTGGCATACCAAATTTTTTTTTGAAAAATGTTACAAACATTTTATATATAAAAAATTAATTTTTTAGAAAACGGCTCCATCGATTTAAATTTTTGTTTTGCATATGTTCATATCTTTTCAAGTACTCAAATGGCATACTTTTTTTTGACCTCTAAGTTTTTTATCAGACTGTTTATACAATTAAAAGAAAGATTTAAATATGCTTTTTATACTTTTTCTATAATTACTTGAATATTTTTTAAAGTTCTGAAGTCCCACACATCTTGAACATAAGAGCAAGTACGTGCGATCCAGTCGTGCATTTTATTTCTAGTTGCGACTACGATTTTTTAGTCACGCTATTTTAAATCGCAAGTGTAAGCACAACCATCTGAGTCCTTTTTTTTTCATTTTAACTTTCGACAATCGCATCGCCAGAAAAATTGTACAAATTTTCGACTTTTAATCTTCCCAATTTATTCTTATTCAAATTCATGTGTATATATCTGGCGACTAAGAGAGGCTGGGTGTATGCAAAATAAATTTTGCATTCAAAGAATCTGGATTTAGGTAAAGAAACTTTGAACTTATTATCCTTATATATCCAACAATTGTTAGAAGTGTTTCTATTTTACTAATAAGATTGATTTTTTACTCGGAAGTGGGATTTAAATCCACATTTAAGTAAAACCACTCGGTTTTTGAAGAATTCAATTCCCACCTTCGATGAGAACTAAGCCCACTTCGTTTAAGTGAATTAAGTTCCCATTTAATGAGAACTAAGTCCATCGGTGGACTAAGTACCCGGGATAACCTAAGCCCGTTCTGCTAACGAAAACAATGTGCACATAATAAAAGTTATTCAAAATTCATACACAAATATATGTAATCTTTTAATTTTCATTAATTTGTATTCTCTTAAATCTGACATCGTTGTAAGTAAGATTAAAGTATCTCCGTTAATCAGGTTTTAAGATAAACAATGAAAAAAGATTAGTCTTAAGCATGATATTGTCAAAATTTCAACCCACCTTAAATAAAACAAAGAAAGAAAAACTTAATCATCCAGCTTCTTTTTCTTCTTGTTAAGTCGTAAACCTTCACTACCGTTCCCAAACTATGTATATGCCCGAAAACCCAATCTGTCGCTAAGAAACATAACTTTGTAACATTAAAGCTCTAGGGAATATAAATGAGAGAATGGAATTGTAGTCATCAAATTGTGGTTTCTTGCGTATTTTGCTACTTTATCTGCCTCCGTAGATACCACCATCATATATGCCGATCTGATGCTAATACGCCATACACTATACATGCCACATCGTCTTGTGTGTGAGTGGCACATATGCGTGGTTTGTAAGCCAATAACTTGTGATAATTATATAAAAGATTTCAGAGCGCGATATCTGAAACACAAACAGATGCGGCTTTAGCTGTCAATAGAACAATTAATCACACGATTTGGCTTCTATAACGAGGAAAAGCTCATTAACGTTTTGTAAACACAATACATCCATTTATATGCTCCATCCTTTTTTGGTTCTTTTATTATTTGCACATAAATACAAAGTAAAGTAAGTCTTATTCCACTGCCATTCAAATAAATGATTCAGTAGCATTATATTTTATCTGGTAGGTGGAGGTGGAGGTGGGACACCATAGCTATAGTGAGGAAGGAAATTTTCCAATTTATTTGCTGACGTTATAAAATCTTATCTGCAATCGAAGTCCAAACAAAGAAAACAACCCACCAAGAAAGTTTGCAGTTACGTAAATTGCTTTGCTATGGTATTCTATAGTAAGGGAAGTCGTTCAAAGTCATCACGGTCATCATCATAAGCATTATTCACATCTTTCCTAAGGGAAATCAAAGAAAATCAATATAGCCAACGAAAAATTGTGATTTTAATCAATTTATTCACCAGTTCATTTGTGAAATCGAGTGGAAAAATTTGTAGAATATGGCAGTTTCCTGTCGTTTGTCATCTTTGTTTATGAAAAAAATAAGTTCATAATGAGTTCCTGGAAATTGACTTAAAACAAATACAAAATGACTTAATCATGTTATACTCTGTCAAACTACCTTACATAATAAGAAGCCTGTTGTACTAACAATAAGACTTTTAAAGGGACCAATATATGCAGGAGAAATAAGTAAAAACGTTCTTAAATCTCGCAATTGCTTCGGAACTGAGATCGATACCTTTTTAAAATTGGCTTAAAAAAGGGCACTGACTGTAGCTCCCTGCCAAGTTCACGGCTCTGAACCTTTGGCACCTCATATAGGGGAGTATTGGAAAAGAAAATGCCATCTAATTGGTCAGTTATTGGTCAGAAAAGGTCAGCCCTTGATAATTTGCAATCAAAACATAACGTTTTTCAGGGTTACCCAAGGTCGAGTGCGGTTGTTGTCGCATTTTCAACTATTTTCAGTAATTGTTCAGCCATAGATTTTTGTCCATGGATTTTTAAAGTTCGTTTCAAGGTCACAAAAAAGCTTTTGGCACCTCAATATGGTAATTAAAAAAAAAAGAATGCCATTTGAATGGCCACTTTACGGGCATAAACGGTCAGCTATTTTCAGTTATTGGTCACCCATATATTTTTTTAATGAATTTTCAATGTATTAAAAATAAAATGCATGACTGGATCGCACGTACTTGCTCTTATGTTCAAGTTGTGTGGGACTTAAGAACTTTAAAAAATATTCAAGTAATTATAGAAAAAGTATAAAAAGCATATAAATCGTTCTTTTAATTGTATTAACAGTCTGATAAATAACTTAGAGCTCAAAAAAAAGTATGCCATTTGATTACTTGAAAAAATATGAATATATGTAAGAAAAAAAAATTAAAATCGTTGGAGCCGTTTTCTTAAAAATTAATTTTTTATATATAAAATTTTTGTAACATTTTTCAAAAAAAAATTTGTTTTGCCAATTTTGAGTATATATTAATATACATTCAAAACTGAAATTTCAAAACAATTCATTAACCCGTTTTTGAAATATTGACTTTTC
Organism: Dasysyrphus tricinctus; assembly: GCA_963921185.1. Lineage (NCBI taxonomy): Eukaryota > Metazoa > Arthropoda > Insecta > Diptera > Syrphidae > Dasysyrphus > Dasysyrphus tricinctus. The sequence continues at coordinate 68,468,216 of OY992530.1, forward strand.
AAAAAAAAAATTTTGAATCTTTTTTTTAAAATCCAAAATTTATTTTTTCAAAAATTTTGGTATGCAGTATTATTTATATTCTAACAAAGCTTTTGTGCAAAAAAAATTATTGAAATCGGATGAGTGGTTAATGAGAAAACCAAAAATCAAAAAAACCGTTAAATGGCAGGTACCGTTAATAAATGTTTTTGGTGATTATTTTTCTTACTAAAAGGTACATCATGTCTACAATAATATACTGATTTTTTTTTATCAAAATCGTTGAAGCCGTTTTTGAGATAAATGAGCTTTTCCTTAACGGCTGTATGGCAAGTACCGTTATTTTTTGAGCTAAAAAAAAATAATTTCCCCTCTGGAGAGTTACAAAAAAATCTTAAGTTCAAAATTTGAAGAAAATCGCTTCAGTGGTTTAGGCTGTAGGTTGAGGTACGGACAGACAGACAGAATTTTGCCACCCACTTTTTTCGTGTTCTCTATCATCGTAATGTCATGTTTGATTGTTATCTCGAATTTTTTTTTTTGCATGAATCCAAAACTTGCCCTATAGTACCTATATCGCAAGTAAAAAATCAAGGTCATAGCGCTTTTTGGCACCTCATTTATGGGAAATTTGCAAAAAATTAATTGCACCTAAATTGCCCTAAGATCTATATAAAAGGTCAGCTAGGTTCAGTAATGTCAGCCATAGATTCTTTTTTACAATTTTTTAAAGTTTTTGTTAAAAGGATTACAATTCTTAATTGTTCCGGAAGGATGAAAATTGATAGAGTGGTAAGGTCAGTGGCGTAGCAAGCACTTCGGGGGCCCCGTATCAAACATTTTGTATGCCCCCCCCGCAATGGTTGTGTGGAAAAGATATCAATCAACGTATTCTGCCGTGTTAAGGATAAAAAACGTAACTGACTTTTTGGCTGTTTTGAGTTAGGGCCAGTTTTGACATCTTTGATATGTTTGCTATTTTATTCTTTAAAAATAAAAGCCCTTACTTGCGTTTGTAGTGCCTTAAAACGCTTAAGAAAAATGACGTTCGTTCAAAGAACCATGTTTTTTTTTAGGAAAAATTGACGTTTTAGCACTCAATAAGAAAACAAAAAGTGACTACCATACAAGCATTTATACATCTGATAAATAATCAAGACAAACAAAATGATTTACTTGTAAATACGACAGAAAAACACTCCACAACAAAACAAAAAAAATAGAGATAAAAAAAGATAAACGCGTTTATCTCGAAATGTCAAAAATACACTTACGTTTTTTCTTCTTAACACAGCAGTATTGTAATGTGAGTGCACGTTTCTCGCAAAATATGTTGCTCTAACGAAAAAGTGTAATTTTCTGTAGAATCCTATGAGCTAACGGTTTTCTAGATATTTGCAAACAAATTCTGATGACCCTAAAAGGCAAATTTTGAAACGCTATAACTTTTTGGCCAACCAACTTATTTAGACTTTGTTTACAGCAGTTCAGATAATAATACTGTCTAAAAGTTACTGCTTCTTCAATTTGTTGTAAAATTATATTCGAATCACACCCTTTTTCAATATACCAGGCTTCACCTTACCTGTTCCACCCAAAGACCAGGCTTTATAATAAGGAGATGTACTTAAATAAAAATGGCACAAGAATTTTACCCATAAATACATGCAATTTTAATAAGTTTTTCAACTAAACTGGTAATGAAGTTCCTGCAGATACCTAATGCTATGTTCCCACCAAAATGAAACCCGAAATTTCGGTTTAAAAACTTTTGATATTTTGAACTGCTGGGAAAAAATTTCATAGAAATTTCAATGAAATTTCAATAAAAACTCTGGATTGAAACGAAATCTCCATAAAATTCTGCTCCACCAATTTGAAATCTTTTTGGTGGAAGGAAACATAGCAAAAAGTAAGACGTTAAATCGAAGTTCTCCATCAAAATTCAGTTTTATAAGAGTTTTTTCCTAATCTTGTCATTTTTTCGTCTAAATTTCCTTGGCTATACATAACCTATCTTCTGATGGTGTGTGTTACAATAGCAAAAAAGTGGCTGCATGTTCCAGTTGCGGTTGCGTTAGTTGGATTTAGATAGAGATATTGGAAGATAACTATGAAGGACAAATGTAAAACAAAATTGGCAATAGGTACCTACATTAAACAAAAATATGTAATTGGCATTGTACATATGTCGGATGCATCCCAATGAACATTTTCTTATACACGCTGAGTACTTTGTATCTCGGGGGCCCCTATATCTCGGGGGCCCCGTATCATTGATACGGCTGATACCGCGGTAGCTACGCTACTGGGTAAGGTGCATACAAAGACAAAACCCAAAAATTTAGAACTTTCTGCTCAGGATACGTGGCGCCTTGAGGCTGTCGTAGAATGATGCGAATTAGTAAAGAGGTAGGGCTTGAAGTGCATACAAAAAAAAATAGAAAATTTGGGACACACAGTAGGCGTGGCATCCATATACTTTGTTAAAATTGTTATCAATTATAAGCTCTCGACTGTAGAAATACTGGAACTGAAACTAGCTTCTTCCCTTGTTTAAGCGACGAATTAGACGCAACCCTCAAAATTTTTCGTCTATCACTTTCGGAGAGGTAGCAGGTTTTTTGCATCATTTTATATCGATACCATCTTTTTGTTTATTTCTCAGATAATTATAAATCAAAGGAGAGATTCGGTTAATTTTTTCCGAAATTAGGTGTCCCGTTTGTCCTTGACCATGAAAACTATAAATTTCTTCGTACTCAACCGCGCCAAAAGCTTTTCCTTCACCCATTCTCCAATTTTCTAAATTTTTTTGTGCCATGTCAAAGAAGCCATGATATAAAACCCAAAAATAGCGTTAAAAGGTCTGACCCTGAACTAGTTCAAAGCAAAAGTGATGATAAAGGCGGTGTACCTATGAACGAAAAAAGTGCTACGATGTCCACATGAATTCAAGGAAATGATAATAGAACGTGTAATGACGGTAAGTTTAAGATTGTGCGTTTTCTTATTCTCTTCTAAATTGCATGCTTTCTCTAAAATGCCATTTACAAAAATTCATTTACTCCGTACAGTTCGAAGTTATAATGGTTAATAACACTCGAAAATTTTGTATCTATTCAAATGAACGGGAGTGTATATAGAGTACTTTCGGTCGTTGTGGAATTATGAATGTGGGTAGGGCTTGAATTTTCACCGGACAAAATAAAATATTTGCAAGAATTATACGGGCTACTTCAACATATTCGGAGCTCAGGCCTATAAAGAGCGCTTAATCCGGCTTCCCAACCTTGGAGTTATGTTGTAAGGGTCTGGTCTTCCAGGTTGGGGATCGTGTCGTTCGGGGTGATTTCCCGGGCAGGTAAAGTGATTTTAGTTGTGAAGCCTCAGATATGGATGGATTTACTGTTGACGAAGCTAGAAAACGAAATAACGACAACAAACTTTGGATCTGCACCTGGAATGTTCTGTCTCTCTAGACCAAGTGCAGCCGAACATTTAGCGGAGGGCCCATACTGCTACAAAACAGAAATTACCGGTTGTGGACTGTTTCACGTGCACGCTCATGGATGAGCTTGTGACTAAACTATTTTGTTGCAGTAGAAGTTGCATGTGCGCGACTAGCCTAGGCAGATTGCACATTAGCTCCATTATAGGAGTCATAACCGGACATTGTATTCAAGCACGCAACGAGTCTTGGCGTATTCTCTAACGATTTTTGCACAAGCTGTATGGGGAGGAAGAAGTAGAATCAATTCCTCATCTTCTACACACTTGTCTTGCTATATCTCAAAGGTGAAGACTTCATCTTGAAGAATTCTGCTGCAGTGATCCAAGTGATTTAATAAACGTAGACATAGGTAGTCTGTTACGCGTCATAAGAAGCTTCAAATGGTTCGCCGAGTAGTAGTAGGTATGACAATGGACCGACTTATTGTCTAAGTGTGTGAGTTTTCATGACTGACAATCACTTCAACCTTACCTTACCCAGATGTTTTATCAATTTTTAGTCAAATAAATCAACACAGATGTTAAAACCTTTTTAGTTTTTGAGAAATAAAAAAAAAAAAAAAACAAAAGAAATAATATGGAATGGTAATTTTTTGAGTCACGCAATTAGAAAAACAGGATCTTTGTTTTTTTTTTAATTTCTCGAAGACTAAGCAAGATTTGTGCATCTCCATCACTAAAATTAAAACTCGGATTTTATTAAGGGATCAATAATGGACTTGATGCTCTTATAAAGCAAAACTTAGGGTCTGAAAAAACGAAACATCTTATATAAACTAGATTTCACTTATAAAAGTCTTCAATTCAAAGAATGTAACTTTTTATCTGCTTTGAAAACTCAACTGAATTTCCAAAGTTCTTGTCCATTACTTTTTCTCCTTAAATTATATCTACATTACCCTAATGGTAGGTAGTATAATATTCAATCAAAGCAATTGGTCTTATATACGAGTATCTATAAAGCTACATCTGTCTGTATTTATGTACAATTTTAAATAAGTATCTAGAGACATTTCATTGTTTTAAAAGATACTTAAAACAGTCTATTCCATCAATATAAAAAAGATATAACATTTATATTTATTTGTCATCAATTTAACTTCTTTGTTAACATAAACCCGTCCGTCGAACATTAAATTGGATGATTGACTTTTACAGACTTTATAAATTTTCCATCATCAGAGCTTCTTTTCATGAAACTATGCTTTCAACTGCGTTCGAAATTAATTTTCAATTTTCATGAACAACTTAAATTAATTAAATTCCATCTTTATGAGTTCTTTAATAGGAACTGAGGGTAGAATTTGTTATGTTTGTAGAATGAGTGGTCGTGAAAAAGAAGCTTTGTTCGTTTTTCAGAGAAAATGAGAAATATTTAGTGAGAGGGCCATGGGTTATAGAGCTTTCAATCATATAAAATCATAATAGCAAATTTTAATATTAGAAAATTTATTTATTTGGCTTGAGTTTTAATATTTGTGTAGTTTTTTCTATGAATAATTTTTTGTTTTGATTCCAACTCCCTTGAAAAAAATTTTAATATCACTTTATACTAATAGACAAAAAATATCCATTTAATTGATTTTAATACTAAAAGTCTAAAGCATTATAGCAAATACATTTGTCATATGCTCCCAGAAATTTTCCTTCCATTTCCTAGGAAAAAGGAATACTATTGTATGGAAATTTTTGGCCTTTTCTTCCCTTTCATTTTCAAGTTCAGAGAGCCACAAATTACACAGTTTTATAAATATCGGCTAAATTTTTGGATACTGAAAGATAAGAGTGTTTCTTAGGATAGTTTTGGGTACTGAACTCAAATATTCAATCCGTTTTCTTCCATCACCTCATCTTTTCACAACATTACCGTAAGAAAATTACCAAAAACCGCTTCTCTGCTATTTTTGAGGATGTGTAGCCAAACGAGGTAATTTGTTCAACGAAATTGGAAACAATTTTTTAAAATGCTTTGAACTTAATATTGAAGAAGAAAGTAAGAACCTTCTAGAAAAGTTGCAGAATTTTTTTGACAGAAAATAATCTCGAGTTGTAACAAAACCTCAAAAATAACAAAAAAAAAACTTTTTCATTATTTTCTAACTGGAATATATCGAAAACCCGAGCTGCTGACTATTACTTCTTCGTGTCTCATCATCATCATCGTGTCCTGTAACCCCGGCTGGGACATAGGGCGTCATCAAAACGTCCCCATCCTTCACGGTCTGCTGCTAGGTACTTAAGCTGTGGCCACGTCTTTCTCTGGGATTCTGCTTCCATTGAATGCCCTGTCTCTCCGCTGTTCCAACGCTGGCCGTCGAAGCATCGTGTATTGACAGAAGAAAGAGAATTGGCGATAGAACATCCCCCTGTCTCACACCCTGCTGCACTTCGAAAAAGTAGGATAGCTGCCTGTTGTGTAAAACAAAACACCTTGCGTTGTTGTAGGACTCTTTATTAATGGCAACAATTTTTGGCGGAATTCCTCTACCAAGCACCGATCTCCATATACATTATCGGTTAACTCGATCAAAGCCGTGATTTAAATTCTATCGACTGTTCGAAGACGGTACGCAGGATATGGTCGACACACGAACGACCACTGCGGAAGCCAGCTTGATGCCTCTTGAGTGTAGGACTCGATACTAACCTTTATCCGCTCCAGAATGATGGTTGCCATTAGTTTTGGAAAAACGGAAAAAACGGTGATACCACGCCAATTGTTGCAATTTTCGAGGTCACCTTTCTTTGGCAACTTAGCAATCACACCATCCTTCCAGTCCCTAGGATAGCTCTCGTTTTCCCAAATGCTTTGTATCAGCGGATTTAAAATACTAGCCGCTGTTACGGATCGGCTTTCAGGAATTCAGCTGGTATTCCGTCCAGTCAGCTGCTTTGTTGTTTTTGAGAAGAGTTGTCGAAGATTGGATTTCCAGTACTGTAGGGGGTTCGATGTCAATGCCCCTATAAGATCTACGCATCGCATTTAGCTGGGGAACTTCAGCACACTGCTCAAGGGAATCTTCATTAAGCAAGACACAAGAGTGATCCTTCCACCTGCGTAGCTGTTCTTCGATTGATACCAAAAGTGTACCATCCACATCCATTACAGGATGATTGGTTTTGCTTTACTTCCCGACAACTTCCTTGGATACTTGGTACAACTCCCTCATATCTCCTCTTCTTGCAGCGTTTTCCGCATTTTCTGCGAGACCGTCTAACCTCACCCTCTTGTCACGTCTCACACAGCGATAGACCATCTTTTGTGCTAAGCGATACTCTCTTTGCAATTCAGCTCTTCGTTGAGCGATTTAAATTCTATCGTTGAGTGATTTAAATTCTATCGACTGTTCGAGGACGGTACGCAGGATATGGTCGACACACGAACGACCACTGCGGAAGCCAGCTTGATGCCTCTTGAGTGTAGGACTCGATACTAACCTTTATCCGCTCCAGAATGATGGTTGCCATTAGTTTTAGAAAAACGGAAAAAACGGTGATACCACGCCAATTGTTGCAATTTTCGAGGTCACCTTTCTTTGGCAACTTAGCAATCACACCATCCTTCCAGTCCCTAGGATAGCTCTCGTTTTCCCAAATGCTTTGTATCAGCGGATTTAAAATACTAGCCGCTGTTACGGATCGGCTTTCAGGAATTCAGCTGGTATTCCGTCCAGTCAGCTGCTTTGTTGTTTTTGAGAAGAGTTGTCGAAGATTGGATTTCCAGTACTGTAGGGGGTTCGATGTCAATGCCCCTATAAGATCTACGCATCGCATTTAGCTGGGGAACTTCAGCACACTGCTCAAGGGAATCTTCATTAAGCAAGACACAAGAGTGATCCTTCCACCTGCGTAGCTGTTCTTCGATTGATACCAAAAGTGTACCATCCACATCCATTACAGGATGATTGGTTTTGCTTTACTTCCCGACAACTTCCTTGGATACTTGGTACAACTCCCTCATATCTCCTCTTCTTGCAGCGTTTTCCGCATTTTCTGCGAGACCGTCTAACCTCACCCTCTTGTCACGTCTCACACAGCGATAGACCATCTTTTGTGCTAAGCGATACTCTCTTTGCAATTCAGCTCTTCGTTGAGCATCTGCTTCGGCATTTATTTGCATCTTCAACGATTTGCGAAGCTCGATTTTATCCTAGGTGTCATGGAATATTCAAGAGTCTTTATCTCTCGTCTGCTTGGGTGCAGTTTTTTTTATCACCCCACATCTCATCAATTGTTGAATGTTGAATTCCGTTTAATGACGAAGCTCTGTCGTTAAGGGTGGTGAGGGAGTTACGACATAATGTTGGAATCATTTAAGGCATTCGTATTGAGCTTCGAACTCCTTGCTGCACCCTGTGATTGTCATGGTACAGCTGCGTTTCGTAGCTTTAGACTCATGAGAACCAAATAGTTGTCGCTTCCCATGTCGGCATTTATTATACTTCGAACATCGCACATAGACTCATCCATCGCTGCTGAATCATGATATGATCAATTTGGTTTTCGGTTTGACCATCCGGATGCACCCAGGTAATTTTGTTGCACGTCTTATGCAAAAATACAGTCCCACCGATCATAAGACGATTCGCGTTACAAAAGTCGACAAGAAAGTCACCATTTTCGTGCCGTGACCCCAAGCCATTTTTTCCCATCACGCGTTCCAGCCCGTAATTGTCTGAACCGACTGGGCATGGAGGTCTCCCACGACGACTATTATGTCGGCTCTCGGAACACCTCTGTGAACAGTGTGAACTGAGTTAAGATGAGTGTAGAAAGCGGTTTTGTCTTCCTGGGTCACTTCATTTGTGGGGACGTAGCATTGAATTATTGTGACGTTTCGAATTTTTGAACGGAACCTTGCTGTCATTATTCCATCAGAAATGGGCGCAACAAAATTGGTAACAAATTTTTAAAATGTTTTGAACGTAATTTTGAAGAAGAATGTAAGAACTTTCTGGAATAGATGCAGGATTTTTTACTTGCGATTATAGGTACTATAAGGCAAGTTTTGGATTCGTGCAAAAAAAAAATTTTGAGATAACAATCAAACATGATATTACGATGATAGAGAAGACCAAAAAAGTGGGTGGCAAAATTCTGTCTGTCTGTCTGTCTGTCTGTCTGTCTGTCTGTCTGTCTGTTCGTCTACAGCCTAAACGTCTTGATCGATTTTCTTCAAACTTGGTACTTAGTGGTTTTTGGTGATTCTGCCGACACGTTTTTTTCATTTTTTTTTTAGAACCTAAAATAACGGTACCTGTCATACATTTTTTTTTGACAAATTTACATAATAGTATTTTTCTCAAAAACGGCTCGACAACTTTTCTTAAAAAAAATTCAATAAATTTATTTTAGTAAAGGCTTTCTTTGGGTGGAAAACCATTTTTCAAAAATGGTTATTAATGGTACCTCCCAAAGAACCATTTTTTTGATTTTTGATTTTCTTCAAAACGGTACCACCGATTTCAATTATTTTTTTTACACAGAAGCTTCCAAAAATTATAAATAGTTTTGTGTACCAAAATTTTTGAAAAAATGTTTATTGGATTTTTAAGAAATGTTTCAATTTTTTTTTTTGAAAATCAAATATTTCGAAAACGACTTGATCGATTTGTTTGAAACTCGATATTTAAGACTTTTTTAGTACTTTCTAAAATATTTTTAGAAAAAATTTTACATTTATGAAAAAATAACGGTACCTTTCATACAAAAGTTAAAAAACCGCAAAGGAAAATATTTTTTTGCTTAAAAACGACTCCTACGATTTTGATTAAACTTTTTGTATATACTAAAATGAGGCCGATCTACTACCAAAAATTATAAAATTTTACACTTTGCAACTATTAATAGTACCTGTCATAGAACGTATTTTTTTATTTTGAATTTTCTCGTTATCGGCTGTACGGATTTAGATGATTTTTTTTATATACAAATTTCAGATAAAATCAAATAATATTGCGTATCAAAATTTTCAAAAAAAAAGTTTTTGGATTTTTAAAAAAGTTTCAAACTTTTTTTTGAAAATTCGATATCTCAAAAACGGGTTGACAATTTTTTTTCAAATTTTGTTTTTATATACACATAAATATATAGCTTAGATCTGCATACCAAAATTATTTCTTAAAAATGTTTTAAGAATTTTATATATAAAAAATTAATTTAAAAAAAAACCGCTCCAACGATTTTAAATTTTTTTTTCCCATACAATCATATTCCATCATGAATTAAAATGGCATACTCTTTTTTCACCTCAAACTGTCAAAAGAGTTGTTTTAGCTAATTTAAATGTCGTATTTCATGCTTCTCTACATTTGTCTCTCATAATTTCCATGTTTGTATATACAATTTTCCTAAACTCGCAGTATCTTGAACATAAGAGCAAGTACGTGCGACCCAGTCGTGCATTTTATTTGATAATAATCTCGCGTTGTTAGATACACTACCTCAAAAATAACAAAAATCCGTTTTTTATCATTTTCTAACTGGAATGTCTCGAAACCCCGAGCTGATGGTTAGCTATTACTTCTTCGTGTCTAAAACCGGTGTAAACTTGTATAATCCTTGAAGTAAAAAAAAATATAGTTATTTTACAGGAAGGCGCATTACAGATTGTACTTGTTGAATTATTGATTCAAAATAGCGTTTTTTTCGTGCAGCAATCTCACTTGGAATTAGACTCATCAGTAAAATAGTGAGAGCCTTTGTCATACGCAATTTGTATGAAGTTAAGTTTAACATACTTATTAACACTTTACAACTCCCACCATAAAATACGTTTAATACGAGTAAATATGCTTGCGACATGCTCTTGGCTCTTATGAAATTTCAATTTAATTCGACTTTCCCAATTTTTGGTTGGATATTTTCAGTTCTGTGTTTGTTAAAACATAGTTCATTACTACCTACATAATGTATATTTCTAGGAAAACTTGTTAATTCTGGATAATATATTGCTATAGGATCCGAGATTTGTTTTTAATTTTAAAACATTTTTTATATTTACAAAAAAAATCAGGCAATTATAGAATTCACGCTAAAAGTTCATAAAACTCGCAGTTCAATCAAAAAAAAAATAATAAATTGAAATCAATCACGAAAGGTTTATGATTTTTAAATTCCGTTTAAGAACCAATTTTCCTAAAGGTTGCAATATTCCATGAATTCCCTTTATTTTCCGATGTAACTTTGTATATTCTTTTATTTTTTTTTAGTTTTTTCCTGAAATGTTTTTGTAAGCCTTAAGCTGTTTGATCTATCTATTGGTATTGGTAATTGATATATAGGTAATTGCTATGGCCTGATTGCAATATGGTTTCTACAAAAATGGTATCTATCTACAAAAAAAATGTTGACAAATGTTTTTATTTGTTTTGTTTTTTATCTTACAACCAAAGGATTTACTTTGTATGTTTGTATTTTAAGCTCATTCAATTACCGAAATACAATTCCTATTTGATATTTAATGCATAACATTGTTTTTTCTTGCTGTTTTTTTGTGTATAATAAAGCTCCTTTATTTCGAGTAGTGATTTATTTATTGGTTCTGATAAACCCTTAGCAAGTTAAAGCAAAATTTATGTTCCCATAATATACTATACTTTATGTTTAATATAAAAAAATATAAATAAAAAAACGAAAAATAAAACAGAAAATATTCAGTTGACAAGCTACATTAACAACAAACAATATCCTCAAGGGAAAGTTTTCGGAACACACAAAGAGTTCCCTCATTTCCCTGATTCCGTTTTTAAGCCTTGACAAAAAAAAGTATACCCGTACCCAACTCATCACTACTTGATCTCTTACAATATAGAATTTCAGATATGTTGTATTACAGTGTTCCCCGCTTAATTGCACTTGCCAGTGTGTCTGATTGTTCGATATAAATTAACCGGGGTGTTCACTCTTCAATTTACGGAAATATTTCTTCAATTTTGTTTGTTGGGAGCAGTTTTTTAAGATCAACATGGTGAAAAATCAATTTATCGAGGTGCAGTTAGCTGGGGAATACTGTATATTGCTTTGTTTCGAAATGGGCTTGGGTGCGTGGCTTGATTTTTGTTTTCTCTTTGAATAAAATGAATGAATGAAAAGAATGGGGTTGACTTTATTTTTATTTTTCAAGCTCAAAAAATTATAGGACAGTATTATCCACGAAGCAATTAGAGAAGTGCACCCAGGAATTACGGCATGAAAGCTTTTTTGGCTACAAAGTGAATTCTGTCAGCATTGCTGAATTAATAATACGACAATATTATTCACGTTGCAGCCACTCGGTTTGCCATTGGTTGTTTTCGAAAACGTTATCTGCGTCAAAAATGCATAATTGCATAAGCTTAAACAAACTTAAACATAAAGCTTAAGCGCAAACTGGAAAAGAAAATGTTTACTGCATTAGCATTGTGTTTGATAATGCAGTTTGCTGAACATCATCTTTGGTGCGGCTGTAGTGGTAAAATAGTCAATTTGCCGTACAAAATATAAGTTTCGTTCGATTAACTTTACTCACCAAGATTGATCCAGGTTTTTTTGACAGCCCCGAGCGCTTACAGAAAAAACATAACATTAGCAAGAAAAAAAAATTCTAGGCTCTGATAGTTAAAGCATAACATTTGATTTAAGAATCTATAAAAACTCCAGGTCTCAAAAAAAATCAGAATTTGCTACAGCCAAGGTGAGTTCAGGTTTCTCAGAAAGGTGCTTTTGGGCCACCCAGGGTGACTTCAGGGCTCAACAAAAAAACCTGTTTAAAGGGCAGAAAGCGTGTCCGTAAATTTTAAATGAGCTTGCAAGTAAATTTATTGACTTGATCAATTGATGACAGCAACATCTGCGTCAAAAAATTACAATCATTTGACGATCAAATTGACTTCGAATTGAATTTTTTCAAAACGGACATCTACGGATCTCTGAAGGCACCCAGAACTCGGTTGGTGGCCTCTTCGGATCTCTGGAGGCCATTAGATTTTGGTTGGTGGCCTCTTCGAATTCTTGGAGGCCCCACACTACAGTTTATGGTCTCCATGGATCTTTGTAGGCCCCCGAACCTTGGTTGGTGGCCTCAACGGATCCTTAATAATTCAAAAGTTGATAGAAAAATTTTACAATTTCAAAAATTTAAAGGTCCAAAATAAATAAAAATATATGAAAATGACCCTCATCATGTTCTGTTGAATGTCTGAAATAGAAGAGTATTACCTGGATTCAAATTTTGAGAGTGAAGACGAGGTAGAGGATGAAAGTTGGCCATGAAACGGAAAAAAAAACACGAACACTGTGGTGACTGGAGATTTTGAAAAATGCTGCTTGCTGATGTCTTGCGACGTTATTATTTTGACGCAAAAAAGTACAAAAAGCTATTCTTAGCATATAAATTGAGTCTGAACTTTACATGTACCTTCACAAGTTGCTTACGAAAGACCATTTTCAAAACTTGAATACGTCAAAAATCAATTACCATGACAGGATCACCCTGAAACCGCGTGACAATGTCGGTGGAGTTTCCTTTTTAAGAAAATAGCTAACGGACAAATTATCGACTTACTTACTCTTAACTTGAACTGTTTTTTTGTTGGAAAACACGTTTCATCAAGTATTTCGTGAGACGTGTATCATATGACAAAAATAGTAAAAAGAAACTAAAAAATAAGTTTCGCGATCAAATCAAAAATAAAATTCCATTTTTAATTTTTCACTACAGAACCATAATTTTTCGTTTTTCGAACTATGTTATTTATGACCAGTATTTCAGTAAGAAATTGTCCTAGTTTCGATGTTAAACTCGAGTATTGCACCAAATTTGGTGAGTTAACTCCTATACTATGATTTCGCACCGAAAAACAGTGCCTTTGTTCTTAGTACCATTTTGGCTTTAAAGTGACCTCGAAAAGTTAAATATAAAAGTAAGATTTTTAATGTATTTTCTTAGGCTCCAAGAAAACACTTGTTTAAATGTGTAAAAGAAGAAAGAACAAATTGGATTCCATTTGTCTTATACTACAGTCTTAAAATCTACATCAATTAGTACAACATTTGGATAGGTACCTACTTCTATTTTATTTTTAGAACTTTAATTTTTCTTATGTGATTTGCTTTTTTTTCACACAATTTTTTTTTTAAGTTATCCCTGGTCAACCATAAGCTTTAAAGTTTGTAATTCAATTATATATTCCAATCTTGAAATTAACTTTTGCCCTTTAATGTATGAATAAAAAATCTAACAGAACATCGGAAATGGTTGCGTGTCAAAATGTCATTAATAAGGTGCCAACTTTTTACATATTAAATAAACCCCATACAAGCAAAGCTTAATGCCTCTTATAGGACAACGAAAACAAGGATACTTACGTAGGCAAATATGGATACACGCACACCCGCAGCGTGTCGTCGTCATCGTTTAAAAAGAATGTTGCTTCGATTATATAAATTTGACTTTACTGATATTGTGTAGAAATTAATAGAGTTTTCAATTTTCCTCCTCTATATGACTGGCTATGGAGGTCTATTGGCATGGCCTGCCAGCAATAATAATACTCGGTTCATTGTGGCTTTATTTGTTGGTGAAAGGAATTGTTTGTATTATCGACATTGTAAGTTTTTACTGAGGCAAGGAGATGCAAATATTTGTAAAATAAATATTTTGTGTTCCCTGCAGAGAGATTAATATCATGGGAAATGATTTTCATTTAGTGACTAAACTTTTATGTGGCACTTCAATAATGTACAAATATTAATACAAAAAATTAAATTAAAACGCTTTTAGTTACAAGAGTAGGTACATAAATAGATTTGTTTCTGAATAAATGATAATGGAAATGGAGCAAACAGATATTTTCTGTTTTCAAAATCCACTATATACTTCTGAGTTATGACTTATGAATCACACAATTCATTGCGTTTTATCCAGCATAGACACACCCAGTGGGCGAAACAAAGCAAAATGTTTTCACACAAGAAAATTTACGAAACAAAATCGTTTTGACTCGATGTGTTTTCAGCCCTATGGTGAATTTACAGCACACAACTGTCAAATTTGTCAAATTTCTGCCACAAACTTGTCCCATCAATTCAAAATGCCATAAGTTCCAACTAAGTCATATAATAGAGGTGCTCTGAGTATACCGACAATTTGCCAGAAAAGAATAAGGAAGTTGATTATTAGTCTTGTGTTTTTTCATTATTTGCAAAATGCTGTCAGCACAATTTTTACACGGTGCAAGTTCCTATAATGGAGCTAAATTATGTATTAGTTACATTTGTCAACTCTCTGTGGTACAAAAATGGAAAAAATTATGACAAAATGTCACTCGTGTCATTCTATCAACGTGCGGGACACAGTAAGAGATAATTCCTGAGTTCACAATAGAAAATCAACGAAATTTTCCCACTTCTGAGCACGTGTAGGAGTACCATTATTTTCCGTTATCAGACTATGACTACAGTTATCAATACTTAAAGTGACATTTGAATTAAGTTCTTTCTTATTTTTTTTTTAAATAATCAAAAGTGCATAAAAGCTCAAAAACACAAACTTATAGGTGAAAAAGCCAAAGCTTCATGTTTAGATGTTTTCGTTTAGAACTGACATTTTTTGAAATTTTGTTACACAGTGTATAATGTTTTCGCATCTTGAAAGTGCATTATAGTGGTTAAAGGTCACCATGGATAAGCTGCCAGGTTGAAAACATAATGTAACGACTTTCAGATTTGACATATATATTTATTCACAATAGCAAACCAACGGGCACAATAGAGCTGAAGATCGCCGTGCACATATACATACCTAATTAGAATGACTCCCGAACGAACTATAACGAATGAAGAAGTGCCATCTTCCGGATTATTCCTGATTTAAACCAATCTAGACAGAGCTTTCGTGAGCTTTAGAGCTTTGTTTCTAAATCTCAAAATAAAAGCAAGGGAAACTATGGGAAATTTAACCTACGGAAAGCTCTAGAAGCAGATACCAGAACATTCTACAAATTTCAGGGCTTTGTCAAAATTCCAAAAAAATTTTGTTTCCAATATCTCCGCTTAACTGTATGTTAAAACCCAAAATTCACACTCAATATCAAAATCTATAAACTCTTGCAGATCTTAAAATTTCAGATTTTTCGGATCACTTATTAAAAGGATACAAATTAAAAACAACTTTATAATTGTATATACCCGTCATATGGTAGGTATTTACCCTTGTTGGCATGCATATACCCGGTATTTACCCATTAGTAAATACCTACCGCACATCACTGCCTGACCATCATTCCGTTTGAGATGAATTAAAATAAAGGGTGTTTTTTTTAGAGCTATAAAACTTTAAGTTGGCAACACTTTTTTAACTGTGGGCCAAGTGATTTATATTTAAGTTTGGTTTGGCATTTCAATATGAAGAGACTGACGGCTGAACAACGCTTTCAAATTGTGCAACTTTATTTTGAAAATCATGGTTCTGTTCGAAATACGAAATAAGCGAATTTTTTTAGCGAGGAAGCGAGGTTGAATGGATACGTCAATAAACAAAACCGCTATATTTGGAGTGATGATAATCTTCAAGTATATGTTGAGACACCGTTACATCCAAAAAAACTGACTGTTTGGTGTGCTTTATGGGTTGTGGTTCCTTAAAAACGATGCTGGCCAGAACGTTACAGTCAATGGTGACTGGCGCTATAGAGCCATGATAACTAACTTTTTCGTTCATCAACTGCACAACCATGTGCAAGAAATGTGGTTTCAACAGGATGGCGCAACATGTCATACAGCTCGTGATGCCACAATTGATTTATTGAAGGAAACGTTTGGTAACCGCATAGTTTCACGTTACGGGCCCGTAAATTGGCCTCCAAGATCGTGCGATTTACCGTCTCTTGACTATTTTCTGTGGGGATATGTGATGTCGCTAGTCTACGCCAATAAGCCCGAAACGATTGACCACTTGGAGGACAACATTCGCCGCTTTATTGCCAATATACGGCCACAAATGTTGAAAAAATTCATCGAAAATTGGACCTCCAGATTAGATAACGTCCGAGCCAGCCGTGGTGATCATATGCCAGAAATCATATTTAAATTATAATACCAGAAGATTATCTTTCGAATAAAGTAAATTTCATGTCAATTTGAAAAAATCATCTTTGTTTTATTCCATTTCAAAGTTCTATACCTCTAAAAAAAAAAACACCCTTTACAAATGAATCCAAAATTTACAAAAGATTACATTCAGTTATTGAATTTCAATTTCAAATGAATTGTGATTCCAGAATTTTAAGTCTTGGTCTCCAAGTGAAGTCAATGAATGCAATCTTTTGATTGATTTCAATAAATAATTTTTAATGATTGCATTCACAAAAGATTGCATTCTTTTATAACTCTGCCGTGTATAACATTATATTTTCAAATCGAACTCATTATCAGAATAAATTCATGTTTTTAATGAACATAATATACCTACCTTAAATTTAATTTTACTTCACTTTTATTTCACAATGAAATTTTTCCCTCAATGTGCCTAAAGAAGTATAATTTAAAGAATGAAAATTAAAGTAGATACCTAACTGATAGGCTTTGATTGCATCATGTAGGAAATTTCAAATAGGAGACTTACCTTATATTAATATACGCGACATATAAATCACTCCATCGTGCATAATCGATTGTAAATCGATGACACTTCATATACAAAGATACATACATACATATACAGATTTATAACTTACTAGATTTAAATAATCGATCAAAAATCGTGCATGCTTCATATTCTATACGGTGTAAGATTTCCAAACCCATATAATAGGCTTTAGTATATGTGGTTGGTTTACGGACACCTTCTCTTTATTATTATCCACAAATTGCTCAATTACAAAGATATAAAGTTAGCGCATGTAGGAATTGGGTATAGGAATGAGGAAGTCTAGAAGCAATTCAATAATCGGTATTAATATGTGTCATCACGAAATATGATGAATATTGTTAAGATTATTTAGGTTTGTGGGAAAATGGATAGAACTAAATTATTGATATCGTGGGTTTATATATATAACATTTTTATAAAACAGATTCTGTTTAAAAAAAAAAGTATTTTATGGTTAGGTGCTAGGTCAGTCAAAACCTAGCATGAGCGACACAAAACAACAGTATTATTGTGAAGGGGACTACCACTTGCGTGGAAGTGACGTCCTCCAAGAATATCATGTGCGTGAAGTCAGCCAGCGCCATTTTGGATTTTCAAAAAAAAAAAAAACTTTGAGCTGTAATGTGCCCAATTTGTGCTGCCATGTGCCGTATTTTTTAAAAAGATCGTACTAAGAGTTTGGTTTTTTGAGGGTAGATACCTACCCATTTTTTTATCGTGAAGTTAGCACCGCCATTTTCAATGTTCGAAAAATAAACGTTGTGCTGAACTGTGCTCAACTTGTGTCTAAATATTTTTGAAAAATTCGCAAATTTGCAAATTTTGCGAATGAAATTTTTTGCGAAATTAGAAAATTTCTAAAAAGAGTTAGTTGTTCTTATTTGTGCTCAGAGAATGCTACTAAGAACCAAAAAAACCGCATAGTTGCAACTATTTTGGCCAAAACAAAACTTTGCGAAGGGTTGTAGCGTGAGTTTAGCACCGCCATTTTCGATTTTCAAAAAAATTGAAGTTAGAGTCTTTAGAAATATTACGGCACAAGGAATCACAGGTTGAGCAAAATACAGCGCAACTTTTTTTTTTTAATCGAAAATGGCGGTGCTAACTTCACGCTTCATATAACTATTTTTTGGCCGTAAAAGTTACAAATATGCGATTTATTTTATCTCTTCGAAATAATATGGCAGCACAAATTGAATACAAAACAGCACAAATTGAACACAAAACAGCACAACTGTAATTTTTTACAAAATTGCAAAATTTAAAAAATTTTCATCCGTAAAACTTGCAAATTTGGAAAATAATTATGGCACAAGGTAGCACAAGTTGAGCACAATTATACAGCACAACTCTTTTTTTAAATTGAAAATGGCGGTGCTAACTTCACGCTTCGCAAAACTGTCTTTTTGCCGTAAAAGTTACAAATAGCTATATAATTTTGTTTATCTTTTTGGAATATGGCAGCACAAACTGAGCGAAAAATAACACATGCTAGATTTTAGAAAAATTTAAAACATAAAAAAACAGATCATAAATTAATTTTTGGCATACGAGTTACAAATAAATATGCGAATTTTTTTCATCTCTTCGGAATATGCATACGGCAGTACAAATAATTGGGCACAAAACAGCATAACAATCACTTTTTAGTAATTACGAAATTTCGCAAAAATTTCATTCGTAAAATTTGTAAATTTGCGAATTTTTTTTTTATAACTTATGGCACAAGGCAGAACAAGTTGAGCATAATGCAGCACAACTGTTTTTTTTGAAAATCAGAAATGGCGGTACTAACTTCACGCTACAGCCCTTCGCAAAGTTTTGTTTTGGCCATAACAATTTCAATCATGCAATTTTTTTTTCTTTTTGGTTCTTAGTAGCATTTCTTGCGCTCAAAGCAGCAAAATTTGCGAATTTGCGAATTTTCAAAAATATTTACGGCACAAGATAGCACAAGTTGAGCACATTACAGCACATCGTTTTTTTTTCGAAAATTGAAAATGGCGGTGCTAACTTCATGCTAAAAAAATGGGTACCATCTAAAACCCAAACCCTTAGTACGATCTTTTCAAAAAAAAATACGGCACATGGCAGCACAAGTTGGGCACATTCCAGCACAACTTTTTTTTTTTGAAAATCCAAAATGGCGGTGCTAACTTCACTCACATAAGAATATCTCCTGTCATGAAAACTACATTATCATCTTAGCCGACATTAACAAAATGTTCTTTATTTTTAAAAATGATAAAAATGTTCCTCAACGAAACTTAAAAAAAAAAATTATCCATTCCGTGTTTTAAACTGTAAGTAGATATGGACATATGGACACATGGATACATATGCATAGTAGTAGGGACCATTTTAGATTCAACATAACTTAAATGTTCCATTTTTGAACACATTAAATCTCCACTTTTCAAAGATTTTTCTCTCTCCATACAAAATGACAAGCATTTTATGACGACATTGTGTTGCACAATAAAAAACGTAATACACAACATTAAACTTCTATAAAAGAATATCATAAATATCTCTTTCGCCATACCTACTGATGCTGATGATATTCATTTTTCCAACTTGAAACTAAATTGCACATTTTTATGAAGCTCCTCTTATCATGGTATTTTTCTCCTTTGGGAACATTATAGTGGCTGCTTCACTTATTGAGAAGTACCAAATAAAAATGTCGTATCCATAGTAACATTTGCCAATAAAAATCTAAATTCTCAAGAAACTATTTAATTTGAAAATGGTTTTATGTCCAATATACCAACCACCACCAGTATAAGAATTCCAGTCGTCGTCGATGGGTTGTTCGGATATTTATAAAAAGGTTTAAGGCACAATAACAGCTAATGACAGTTTTTCTTTGCTTTCTATGGGAATAATAATTAGGGACATAGGGATATCTTCTAATCTGCATACCTAATATAGGTACAAGTCGTAACAGATACACCTTCCTATTTATTTCTCTCGGGATAGCGAAAAATCACACGCATATCTAACCAAGACAGTGAAAAATCTTTTAATCTGAAATTTTCCAATTGAGTTGTCAACAATTTTACATGGCATGTCGTAAAGTACCTGAGTTTAAATGTCCCCGGGGAATGTCATTCCGCAAAAAGGAGAAAAGACATCGCTCGCTATATTTTACCTTTACCTACGTTATAGATGTAACCTGTGTTTGTGATTATATATTTATACCTACATACCTATTTTTCTAGTAGGAAATGACATCACATATCAACATCTGCGCACCATCTACTTTGTATACCTACCTTGATGGTATAGCTAATGCTTCATCATATTGTAATCGAAAAGAGCACCTTTTTCATAGGGAATGACATGCAATCAAAGTGGAAGAGCAACCTCGTTCTATTCGACACAATACACACAACCTAGCTATATTGAACATTATTGGTAAGACTGTCAAATTTAATTGGCAATGTGAATTGTGTGTGACAGTTGAGGAATTGTGAGCTTGTTACATGCGAAGTTTCTATAAGAATTTACCACATGGCTGCACTTGATTGGGTTCAAACGATGGTAAACTATGCCAAGATATCGAAGCTCTTAATCTGTCTTTACATGAAATTGAGCTGAGAACTCCAGTTCTATATTTATGAAGTGATCATTGGAAAAGATTATAAGTTAAGAATAATTCCTATTTTATCAAATTACATTAGAATCCGTCCATCCGTTTGAGCGTGATTGGCAGCTTAACATCCACAAAAACATACACATTTTCTTCCCATAAAATAAGAACAAAGTAAGATTATAGACATTTGATTGTGTGGATTCTGGATTGCAGGAGGAATGTTTATTAAAATGTCACTGATGTGGAATCCTTAAGATATAATAAACTCTGACATTTTCAGGCTTAAACTTATCATTAAACATAATTATTCTTTCAGAAACTGCTTGTTGATTGGTGAACTGACTCCTCATTACTTATTATATCAAAACAAAAATTACATAATCCAATTTCCAAACCAGATAGGTAGAGGTACCTTATGCACCCACCATCTGTGCCACATCAGTAAAAGTTAAAGTTCTCTCTCTGTCAAAAGCAATTAAATCTAATGAGGGTTATCAGAATTTAAAACTTCCGTAATTTTCGTACCCGATTATTTTGTTTGTGTCCCATCAACTCTCTGTGCAGTGCTTTTCATGAAAGTTTCTATTTTTCGCTTGAATAAATTTATTTATACGATTGGAAAATATTTTATAAATGTAGGTATGTTGTATTGTGTGTATCGCTACTAAATACATACATATCTATACACACTATCCAAAAAATAAAATTCAATTTTATTTGACTTTTTTTTACGGGAGAACATTTACAAACATGTAATTACGTTAATTTAGGTTGTTATGGGAGTAACGGGATAGTGGAAGAAAATCCAATCAAGAACAGCGAATCAATGTGTCCTTAAAAATATTTTTCCATAGATGGAACAAAATACAAGAAAAGCAAAAAAAGAACAAATAAAAATAAGTAAAAACGTCAAACCGGAAATTATCCAAGTGGGTCAATTGCTTTATCTATGTATATCTATATCTATCTATATATTTTATTTTTATTTTTATTATTATTATTTTTTTTTTCATTTTTGAGGAAAATCTTTGCTTTCAGGAAGATTAAATTTTTGTTATTTTAGATTGGTATAGTAGGAGAGGAGGGGGGGGGGGGGGGCGGAAGGAAATTGGATTTCTTAAGAAAACCCAACTGTACCCCATGAGTATAGGTAACCTTCGTTTTGTTTTTCATTTGAAAATAATGCACCCTTAAAAAAATATTTCAGGGAATTCATTTGAATAAATTATCATTTTATTTTGTGACTTTAAAATGCTTCCACGTCCTTTTAAAGGATGTATTTTTGACAACAAGATTTGAACTTACATATTCTTATGTTTAATAAATTTGAAATAAGTGTAGGTTGGTTATTTCTTTTTTTTTTTGTATAGTTTTGCTTGTTGCACGATTTGTTTTGTTTTTGTAATAAAGAAAATACTAGAAATAAGTAAGTACATAAAGATACAAATACTGGGATGATTCCCTTTTTACTTGCCATATACCTACAATAGATAATATGTATGGTGATTGGTGGTACTAAAGAGAAAGGTTTTGAAGTTATGCTGACAAAATATTTCAAAATTTTACTCAAACTTGTCATTATGATAGAGAACTTAAAAAAAATGGGTACCAAAATAACCTGTGCCTTTAATAGTATGAGAGGTATATGGGTGATTCCGTCCCAACTTTGAATCTTTGCATCCAGTGCTTTTTTTGTTGTTTAATGTAAAATGTTCGTTAATATTTTTGGTTTGGATTGTGTAAATGGCTATTTACTACAATCTACATTCAATATTCAATATCATAACCTAGTTTGCTACTTCTTCCACATGGCTTGGCAAAAGTGTAGTAAAAATGTCAGTACCGTGGCATGTCCGTTCCTTGTTTTTCCGACTAAATCTACTTTTTTCGAATGAAATACTTCATTAAATAGGAATGTTGTCTTAAGAAAAGTTTGAGTGCAATACTTGCTTGACAAAATTATGTAAAAATTAAGTCAAAAAACTTATTGCTGAATAAAATAATACTGAATGAATGCTGTCCTAGGATTTACTTTTATTTTTGATTTCAAAAGATTACTCGCTGAACCGCCATTATAATTTAGTTTCAAGACGTTTTTATGGCGGTTTTCTAAAAGAGGCACTATTTATGTATAGATAACAACAGTTGTTTCAATTTCTTAACGTTGTTGTACATTAAGAGTGATAATGTTTTCATTCGAAGAAAGTGTGACACAAATTAGTTTGTCAGTGCCGTGGAAGTATTTTTTAAGCATGTTATAACATGTTTTTGGTTGTTTATCAGAATTTTGTATTCCTTTTTACGACATATGTTAAAATTGATCTGAAAATTATTTTTCTCAATAGCATAGAGAAGTTATGTCACATAAACTGTCTAAATGTCAATACCGTGGATGTCAGTACCGTGGCACCGTGAACTTTAATTAAATTATTTCTTGCAATTGTATTTACTTTCTACCAATTTTCTTTATTAAAACGAAAGCACAAAAAAAAACTATTCCGTGCAATAAAAACTAAGAAATAACCCAGCACAATGAAAAGGGTTGCCATTCAGAAGATTAGACTACAAAAACGAAAAAGTTATATATATTTTAAGAAAATAAGGGAAGTAGAATTGTCAAGAGGTCAAAACATAACAGTTTATCTAGAATCTCAAAAAAAGTATAGTCAAAAAGAGAGAAAACAAAATACAAATACAGAAAAAGTAAAAGATATTTATTGTTCTTTAAAAGTTGTAGTGAAACGCTTTTACAGGTTTGATTCTCTGGCTAAATGAAACCACAAAAACGAAACCAAAGTTGTTTCCAATAAGTTTCTATTTTTGAAATTTACTTAAAAAAAGAATCACAGTTGGCAGAGAATCACCCAAATAGCAACATCAAAAAACAAGTAATTGAAGTAAGGCTAATTTTTTGAAATGTGTCTATCTTCCTCCTATTATTTTGTGATGAGCTTTTATTGCTTTCCTACCCAGATTATGCTCACCGGTCTTGCCAGGGTCGTCCTGAAGAAAACAAAATAACAAAATATTTATTGAAACAACTCTCTTATAAAGGGTGTTTTTTAAGACATGTGGTTTCAAAGAAGAAATAAAACGCTTATAATTTAATGTTATGGCCAAGAATTTAGCTTTATTATAAAGATAAAGGTAAGGCGCCAATTATAGCTATCATTGAAACTCAGCATTGAAAAATTTAATGATTGATTTTGAGACGTTTAGGAAGTAAGATCATTTATTATTTTGATGAACAGATAAATCTTATAAGACTTTATTAATATTTCCAGCCAAAAAAATAATTCAAATAGGCTGAAACTTCCACATAAAACGACATTTCTTGTTTCAATGATTGAACTATACCTTACCAATGATCATTGAAAAACTAAAAGTCAATATTTGTGGAAAGTTGGGCCTATTTGAAATTTTTTTTTGACTAGAAATATTATTTAACTCTTGAGCATTAATCGTTCATCAAAATAATAGATGATTTTACTTTCTAAAAGCCTCAAAATCAATTATTATAGTTTTCAATGATGAGTTTCAATGATAGCTATAACTGGCGCCTTAGCCAATATATGTATGTATGTTTTAAAAATGATTTCGGGCAAGTGGCCGCCGCGGCTGACTCGAATAAATTCCAGCCGTGAGGTGCAATTTTCGATCACTAATTTTCGACACGATGGCGTATGGACTCATTCGGGTTTTCTTCGATTTTCTGCTATTCTGCTCCACAGCAGCAATAGCGTCTTAGCGTCTTCGGTGCGCACTGTACGGCGGCGTCTCTGAGGATGCGCATTATCCACTAGAGTAAACGTGGTGCGGTTTCGCATCCATCGTTGCTCGAATTACCGACTCTGCTGGTCGATTATGTCGACCGAATATTAGACGCAGCGCGCGATGCGCGAACCGGACCATTATTTTGCAAACGTTGTTTAGGAGTAAGTCTATTCTTTGTGCAATGGCAAACTGAGCATAAATCAAGTGACAGCTATCGAAAATACCAACTCTGAAAAAAGTGTTGCCAGATTGAAAACCACACGTCTAAAAAAACACCCTTTATATGTAACAAATTATATTAAGTTAAGTATTATTTGTTTGACAGTGGAATCCTTATACTGGTATGCTGGTTTACACTGATGGTTGTAAACTATGACTATGAGTGGTACCCCCGCGTGTCACGTCGGTCGTTATGCTTTCAAGTCCTGGGTGTTCTTGTATGGAGAACTTAGCTCGACACTGTGTCTGGAATGGTTGTAGGCAATATTCGCAAATTTGCAGGTACAACGCCCCTGGTGGCACTAGTCTGCAGGAACTAAGCCCCTGGCGGCACTATTCAGCAAGTACAACGCCGTTGGTGGCACTATTCAGAAAGTACAACGCTCTTGGTGGCACAAGTTGGCAAGTACAACACCCCTGGTGGCACTAGTCGACAAGTACAAGGCTCTTGGTGGCACTAATCAGAAAGTACAACGCCCTTTGTGGCACTCATCAGCAAGTACAACGTCTTTGGTGGCACTATTCAACTCAGGAACTCAGGCCCAAGTGGCAATTAGGACGTTCGCTTCGAACATAGGCCCCTATATGCTGGTGAGGGAAGCCTTAACAAGAAATAGTTGGACAATCTCTCCTATCTAAATTGATCTTTCAAACGAAGCCCCTTACCACTGGTAGGGGTAAGCTCCGTGGAAAACCAAAAGTTAAATTGACCGAAACGACTTGACTCGTCTGAGGCCGGAAATTAAATACATTTCTCGAAAGCAGAAAAAATAATTTAACGTGGAACACTTTTTACAATTTCCGTTAAAGCAGTCAGGTTGGTAGGAAATGTTGCCTTGTCTGTCATTTTCAAAAAGGGTGTTGAAAAACGTAAATTGAGTTATCTTGGCTCCTATTGGACATTTTTTGATTTTGTAGGTTAAAATAATATTATATTTTAAAATTCTTGCTCCCAATTATTTTTGACATCTGTTTTTAATGAAAAGTTACTGTCGAAAAACTGTCAAATGTTGTTTGAAAAAAAAAGAGTATTTTGCCTCTATCTCGCCTCTTGTAAACCTGAACGAAAAAATGAATAAATAGTTTCTTGTGAAGTACCTGACTTTCTATACATGGACGAGACAATCAAACGAACAATGAACAGAACAATACCGAAATACAAACAACACGGGACGAAACCGGCTATTTACGCACTACACAGGCAAAAAATTGGACTGCTAATAAGACTCAAACTTTTTTACTGACCCTCATCATCTGGAGATTAGGACACTGAAGTTGTTGATCAAGAATATCAACCAACTCATTGAGGAAAATTATCGGTTGTCAATTTATTTGTATTGGGACAACAAAAATTCGTACCATTAAGTCCAGCGACCCGAGTATTATAATGTTTCCCTAAATTAACAAGATATTTAAAGAAGAAATGATCAAAACGATCTTCCGTGTCTTAAGCTTCAGAGAACGACAGAGAAGGCAGACGAACTTCTAACAGCAGGAATTGATCCAGAGGACGCGTGCCATCTTGGACGATGACATTTTTACTGTCGAAGATCCACAGGACAAAGTGGAGGCTGTGGCCTGTGGGGGCTGCTTTCCAGAAGTGTTCGCCAGAACTAAAAACGAATGCTACAAGAGCTTACGTCCAAGCGGCTTTATTCCACCCGATAAATTCCTCTTCTTAGCCCCAGTAGATGGCTGATCCAGAATAGAGCGGCGATTCTGCTAATCTACTACGACAGCCGTTGAACTCTAGATAGGCGACTCATTTGCAGTCAAGCCGAGACGTCCTTTGCACATTCGGTCCAGTAAGACTGTGTCTTACTCGGGACCAGGGCTGTCGAAGTACTGCAATTGAAGTATTTGTACTGCTTTTTGAAACTCCGTACTGCCGTACTGCTAATACGACCAAAGTACTGCTTTTTTGAAAATTTGTTCACAGAACATTTGCAAATCATAATCCTATCCAAAAAGCTTTAAAATAAATAAATAAAAAAAGTCGTAGATTTATTGAACAAAATCTCGCGTTACATTTTTTTACGAGTGCATAGTTTGTCGTTTAGACATTGCCTGTATATCGCAAGTAAAAAATTCGAAATTCTGGAACTTCTCAAAACTTCTTTTATGATCCGAAAATAGGAAGTTTATGGACATTTTGATGTCATCTGAAATGAAATATTCCACACACATCAAAATGTAGTTTTTCACCCATCTGTCAAGCAATGTTAAATTATATTAATGGATATCTGGCCCAGGAAATTTAGACTTTGTACTTCCACAAAACTCCTATGAAGCTGAATTTTTGTTTTGACTTCCTGGGCAATTTCCAAAACCACCCTAAGTTTTGGCTGAAGAAAGAATTTTTGGAGAAGTAAAAGAGTGTAAAATTCAGTTTTTTGCTAATTTCACGAAAACTATCAACTTTTTGGAATGACATATTGAAGTAAAATTGTAGCTTATTCAATTCTATACAAAAAAAAAATGCCATGCTTTTTCTTCATACAAACAATAGATGAAAAGTAAATCATGCAGGATTTTTATGGAGTAGCAAATTTGGTCAAAAAATTTATTAAAATAGCATTAATCGATCAGCAATACTTTTTGTACTATATACGTTTGGCTACGTTTTCTCATTATAAACCAAGTTATTGTGGTGTCCAGGCTTAGTAAAGCCACCATCTGGAAAAAGGAGTGGTTTCAATTTTTTTAATAACCTTATATATGGAATTTCAGTTTACAACAAAACGACAAAAATTAACTTTTAGGCAGTAAAATTATCTAAACCTATAGGTACCACTATGTACTAATGAAGTTACAGCGGTTCAAATTTAGGAAGGGAAAGGAAACAAAATTAGCCACAATAAATATTGTATGTAGCTCATAAAATTCTACCCAAAAATATAAACTTTATTCCTAAAAGCAACAGATTTTGAGAAAAACGTGCACAAACATAAGAGTTTTTATGTAATGAAAACTTTTAAATACCACCATTGCGGTGCGCTAGAGTTAAATAGGTAATGGGCGCGTATGTGATAATTTTGAATGAACAATTTATGCATTTAAACA
This sequence comes from Dasysyrphus tricinctus, assembly GCA_963921185.1. Classification (NCBI taxonomy): domain Eukaryota; kingdom Metazoa; phylum Arthropoda; class Insecta; order Diptera; family Syrphidae; genus Dasysyrphus; species Dasysyrphus tricinctus. The sequence goes on from OY992530.1 coordinate 68,495,992, forward strand.
AAATTAAATGCATCAGCAATTATGTTTATAAATATATATTTTACTGCCATACTGCTGTGTACTGCTATTTTTTTCCTCGAAGTACTGCTTTCTGAAAAAGTGAAACGACAGCCCTGCTCGGGACCCGAGAGAAAGGGTAAAGTAGGTTAGTTAGTTTTAAGCAGAGACAGTCAGGGAGGTATAAAGAAAATATAGAAATCAAAACAAATACACAAAAAAGTATACAAAAAAATACAAAATTCTTCTCGGTAAAAGTAGTACTTCGTGGCATAATGGTTAGCGCGTAGGACTGTCATGCCGAAGGTGTGGGTTCGATTCCCAGCCGTGCCACCTAAAAACAGAAATGTTTTATACGAGGTACTTCCTCTTGCGAGGATCGAGGAACTGAGAAATTCTCCAAGAGTATATATCTACTTTTCATGAAAAAGTGCTTATCATTTACCCGTTTGGACTCGGCAAAAAAACTGTAGGTCCCCTCCATTCCTGCCAACAACATGCACACATGAATGGTTGAGAATTGTAAGTCACTAGGCCCTGGTTCTTCACGAGCTGTTGCGCCATGCAATTCATTTATTTTATAAAATAAAACCGATCTGAATTTTAGGTTCAATATAGTTCTTAGGCCGAAAGACATTACCATTTAGTTAATTTTAATTTAAGGCACCCGAATGAGAACCGTAAGTTAGTTTAGATACTATGCATGTTAGTTTTTAATGAATTTTTGTTTAATTTTAAGATATTTTTAAGAAAACGGAAAAATAAAAATGAGTTTAAAAAAAAAAAACATCAAGAATTTTATTTATTTATCGAAAATAAACATGGACGGGCCGGTAAAAATTTAAAAATCCATCATTGTATGACATTAACGCTTTTTTTTAAATAATACATTTTAAGTCCCAAAAATTTAAATAAATATTGTGGCCCCAAATATCTTAAACCCAAGTAAAATGCAAATATTCTCATTCCTCACAGCAAAAATGGGTCACCGCATTTCTTTTGGAACCTATTTTCTAACTCCATCTTATTTTGAGAATTTTTATAGAATAATCTATAGCAAAAGAACAAAAGTCAATTTGAGTTTAAGCATTTTTTTTCCATTTAAGGTCAATTTTTCAGAAAATTGATTTCATCCACTTTAATGTTTTTTTTTGTCTTTGCATCTATCCTTTGTTCACCTGATCTTTGTCATCGATTATTAAATTTGAAAATGTACAGCATTTCCAAAATAAACTACCTTATCTTAAACTAATTGCCTTTTATTCTTTGTAATTGTATCGTTAAATTAAAAGCAAAGGTAGGTACCTTCAGTCCGTCATCATATTTTGCACAACTTACCTAACTATCACAAGTTTCTAAAAGACCCAATCATAGTTTCAAAAGTTAAAAGAATTTAAAATTTCTCTATTTAATTAAGGACAGTATTTTTCTTTTGTAATATTATTTCTTATAAGAAAAAAAATCCTTTTGCTGCATCGAACACTATCTTAGAAGGATATGAATGTAGGTAGGTACCTACCTACAAGAAAGGTATAGTAGCATGATGTTTTTAGAGTTTGAACATTTTATTTTATTTTAAAAATCTGTTTCAGCTTAGCTTCAAACGATACACAATTTTACCCTCCTTTTCATGTTCGTTTTTTTTTTTTGTCTTAGTTTTTTGTTTTAGTCAAAGAAAAGAATTAATAAACAAGATGACAAAAAATCCCTCAAGGTAGGTATACCTATGTAGCTACCATCATAGAGCAAAGCAGAATTTGTAGGTTATCCTTGTTAACTTATTTTCTTTAAAAAGTGACTATAGTGAGTATTCTATTGTAGGTATATGTGCATGTAACTGGACTATCATGTTTCAAAATCAAAAGTATAATTGAATAAATTCTAGAAAAACAAAATAAAATAAAAACAAAAAATAAAATTCACAAAGAAATAGCAGGAACCAAGAAAAACAAACCTGTCCTCTCCCGAGATTTTTTTTTTAATATTTTTTTTATCATGCGAAGTAGGAAAATTGAATTTACTATACAAAAGATAGTATAAGTGTATAAAGGAGCTGCCGGAAAAACTCAAGTGAACGTGAAAGATACAGTTGATAGCACCCACAATCACAAAAAAAAACATAGAAAAAATCAAGTGAAAAACTTCGCAGAAAGTAGGGAATAAAGAAAAAAAATTATTTTAGTCCTGCGGCAATAGGACAGACATCAGCCATTATAAACAAGGATGACAAAATGGTGCCACATAAAAGCAAAACACTTGGCGACAGCTTTATTCTATATATATTGTTCCCTTTCTTGTATGTTTTCAGTTTTGTGGTGAATTTGTTGTTCCCAAGTGAACATCATTTAAAAAAAACATGAAATTCAATCGAAGCTAGTTGGAGCGAGATACTTTTCCTTTGGCCATGATGTGAAATCAAAAGCATGAAATACACGCTTTGGTTTTTTCTTCTTTTTTTTTGTGGTGTTGCTCTCTGGTGGCCGTTGATCTAGATAGAGATTGTTTCCTGAATTGCTTATATGTACTTGTACATATCTATATTGCAGACAAAGTAATTGTGCTCTGTTTTAGCTTAAGGAATGATTTTAAATCATCATCAGACCTAGTAGCTAGTTTAATTTCACATCTCTTAAAACATTTTTTTTTTCAACCATACTTTTCATGCCATTAACATTTAAGTAAAATAGGTTAGGTATGATATTTTTTCGCTTACAAATTAAAAGCTTTTAAATAAGTGATTCACCCTTATAGCCTATTGAATAGACCGGAAAATGTGGGGTATAAAGGAACAATTACGTGCAAGGGCTTTTATTATTGAATATGTTTTTTTGGTCCATAAGCATGCTTAAAACCGAAAATGCTACTAAATTCACCCATGCGTCTCTGAGAGAATGGTCACACTGGCCACTTTTCAATATTTTTGCTGTAACTTGAAAACTAAGCCGAGTTCGACAATTTTACATTTAATACTTTTTGTTCACAATTAAATTTTGTATTGGAATGGATAGTTCAAAAAATTTTACCAAAAAATTTAAGCAGGAAAAGTTAACAAAAACTAACCTAAAAAAAATCAAGGATATCTAATTTTTTTAATCAATTGTGCATAACTTTTTTGGAGCAAAGAAAGGGTCAAGACATGCATAGACAAAATAAAGTAGAGACTAAAGGCTTTAATATGGCATGTTAAAAAATTAATATTTGTTCAAAATTGACAGAGATATTCCCATTCAAACCTTATCATTTCTTATAATTTTTAGCAGTTTTGGCCCGAAAGTCCCTTCTTCGGTACAATATGTCAAATTTCATTTTCGTAAAAATGTTCGAAAACAAAATTTTGATAAAATATGACATTAGAACTATAGAGAATTTATAAAAAGGATGTAAGTTCGCAATTTCGTTTTTCGGCTGTTTTTAAATGCTTTCAGACCAACAGACCGAACGGCTAGTCCGATTAACATAAGATTTGGTACTAGGTGCTAGGAACGTTAAATTTTTCATAAGGTACCAAAAAATAGGCTTCGGGAAAAAACTGCGAAAAATGAAAAGAAATGGTAAAGTTTGAATGGCTATATCTCTGTCAATTTTCAAATAATATGGCTTTTTTAACATATTCAATAATAAAAACCTTTGCACGTAATTGTTCCTTTTTAAAAGGTCTATTCAATAGGCTATTAGGTAATGTTGAATCTTAGTGGAATTGAATTAAATATTTTAAATAATTGATATTCATCCTTATGTGGGCATCAGGATAAATGCCACCTTTTCTAAACCAAGCTTAGACTAAGTAAAGTTTAACCTACCATGTATGGGTAGGTAAAGGCTCCAAGGTAGTACAAGTTTACCTTCCAACAAGTGAACTGACAACTTTGCAATTTGACCCCGTTCGACTTTTCCTTGTCGGGTTTCCCTAAAGTCGAAGGTTTATTCCAATAAACCGCAAACAACCACTGCCTTCAATATAAATGAAACCCATGTGTGAAAAAAATACCCCACGCTTACAAGTAACGTTAAGTTATTTTTGCCGAAATATTATCAAGTCTAACTATTTCGTTTGACAGTTTATAGTCTGTCATACATTTTTTACTGTCTATTTAGTATTTTTAGTTCATCGATTTTACTATTCTGACATTTTATATATATATATATGTACCTATATATTTTCTTAAATCCTTAATTTAAATCTTAAATCAAAATTTTTAATGATTGGCGCCCAACGTGGGACATTAAATTATACAAGAGAAAGGGAGGTTAAGATATTTTAACTTTTATCCTTTTTTCGTTTCTATTTACATATATCCATACATTAAAAAAAATGAAGATAAAGGATAAATAGAAGTACCTTTCCAAATTACTAAGTCAAATAATTCCCTTGGCACTTTTGTTAACCAATGTGATCTAACCGAACTAATCCCTATTTTTCATTTATTTGCAGATATTTTTTTCATCGTATCTAATTATTTAAAAATTATGTAGCGGCTTTTTATATCATCAACAATAATATATACCCTTTTTTATTAACAGATAACGTCATTGATAGGAAGACTTAATAATAGTGGACCAAGACAACTACCTTGAGGTACACCAGCAGTCCAAGTTTATTGAATGAAAAGTGATTCTTAATGAACAAAAAAGTTTAGTATTCCATTCAAAAACAATTTGACCCATCCATTGAGCCCACTTTAAAGGAAAACCAAGAGGTGAAACCTTCAATATATAAGACTATGACACGTCACAAAGAAGTTGCTACATCAATTTAGATATATCCATGGACGTACGCAGCATGAAACCCGTTCACAAAACTGGTAGATCATTGCCGAACTAGCTAAGGTTACACCGCAATACACCGCAAACACAGTTACCCTTCTATGGATCCCAGGGCAAAATAACATATACGGGTTATAAATTGCGGATGAATAATAAGCCAATAATGAGTCATCTCTTAATTCAATCCCAACTTTTTAGTAGTTTTGAAATCGATTTGATATTGGAGATTTTCAACGTGTTTTTTCATGAAATAAATAAAAGATATTATTTTGAACAACTTAAAACACTTATTTTATTATTTATATAAAACTTACTGACGATTGCTTCCGAAATGCATTTAAGTAAATAAATAAATAAAATAAGTGTTTTTAAGTTATTCAAAATAATATCTTTTATTTATTTAGTTTTGAAACTGGAGCAGAAGAAACTGAACTCATCAAAATGGTTAATTAATGGAACAAAACTACAGATGGTCAAAAATTATTGTGACTTGTAGGGTTTTTGAAAATCTTTGGCCAGGCCTTTCGAAAAAGAAAATTAAAAGCATTAGTGTACTTGCTCTTATGTTAATATTGCTTGGAACTTGAAAGTTTTTAAAATATGAAAATGTGTAATTCTATTAAAAAAATATAAAAATTAAAAATTTAACTATTGCAACTCGTAAAATAGTTTAGAGCTCAAAAACAAGTAGATATGCTATTTGATTACTTGAAAAAATAAGAATATTTATTGTATATGCAAACAAAAATCGTTGGAGCGGTTTTCTTAAAAACTAAGGTTTTATACATATATAACATTGAAAGAAATTGATATGACAATTTTGAGTATTTATTAATAAATATTTACAAAATTGGTTCAAAAATTTTTTTGAAATGTTGAATTTTCAAAAAAAAAAAAATAATATTTTTTTTTAATACAAAATTTGTTTTGTCAAAATTTCGATACGTGATTTTATTGACATTTTAAGAGAGCTTTTGAGTGAAATTGGTTTAGCCATCAATGAAAAATAAAAAAAAACGTTATATGGAAGGTACCATTAATAACAGTATTTCGGTTTATTTTTTTTTAGCAAAAAGTAGGTACACCATATCTACAATACTACACTGATTTGTTTTAATCAAAACCGTTTGTGCCGTTTTTGAGATAAATAAACCTTTCCTTAACAGTTTTTTTTCAAGGAGCTACCTAAATACTAAAAACTAAAATTCAACTTCCCTTCTAGGGAATTACAAAAACACATTAGGTTCAACATCTAAAGAACAAAGAGTTCAGTGTCTTAGGCTGTAGGTTGAGGTACAAATAGACAGAACTGTGCCACAGACTTTTTTCGCATTTCTTTATCATCGTAATGTCATGTTTTAATGTTTTTTTTCACAACGATTCCAAAACCTGGCCTATTAGCAGGTTATATGCTAAGCATAAGCTGCCTCAACTGTGTCTGCTTATTGGAATCCTAATGGATCAAGACACGATGAAAACTCACATGTGCAAATTAGGAATCACCACATCTGCCCATAGACGTCAGAATGAAGTGGCGGAAGAGAGCTCATATCTTGTGAATGCCTCAGCCGTTATTCCAGAACAAGAAACCGTCACATAGTGGTCCGTTTGTAGAATTTTGGTGACAAAAATAATTTCTCACTCCAAATATTGATACAAATTAATTAAATTTTGTATACTTGAACAGGAACTTCACAGTTTAGGTCAGAACAAGGTCCCAAATTTCAAAATTAAAAAAAAAGTATGGTCGAAGTCAGGAACTAAGTCAAGTTTACATTTAAAATGTCCTAAATGAATATAAATTCTTGAATGTATACCTCCGTATAAAAATGACTCCAATAATGATTTGTGCAAAATTTAAAGAAGATAGCCCAAAATGTTGAGAAATTCTCTCAAGGGATTAGAATTAATTTTAGTGCTAGTTTCTTAAAATGTTGTGTTGGAAATTATTTTTAGACCTAATCTGATCGAATCTGAAAGAAATTTGACAATTTTGATGGCCAGTAAAATTTTTGATCAAATTACTAAAAAACTCGAAAAAATCAAATACCTACGTGACGTCTCATTTTGTCCACTATAGTATACATCCCAAACTACCATCACCTGGGCAATATTAATTTAATAAAATGACAACACCCTGTCATGTCAACCTTTTTCTGTAAATAAATTTTCCTTTACCTTCCCCCCACACGTTTGTTAGGCAAGTTCAATCTAAAATCGTTAAAAAATTGTTTGAAGATAATTCAGCTACATATGTAATTGCCAAAGAAATAACTGAAACATATTTTCCCTGAATTAATAGGTATTTCACAATTGAATACAAAAATATTTATATTATTCAAGAAGACTTATCCTTAATAAATAGAAATGTTCATATTTAATTTTAGCCCTTCTTGCAATATTTTATTTACTCATAGAATCCTTTCAGACAAAGACCGCTTTTGTCATGAAGCTCATAAGCTTCTTCCAATGCAATGATATAAATCTCTTTTCAAACTATAGTCAATCCGAAATAAGTCAAATCGTTCACACTCATCCAACAAAGGTCACTCTATAGCCGCATTCATTCGGGTAGAGTCTTGTGTGTAATACGTACATTACAGTGTACAAAGCCCAATTCCATTGTCGACCCTTTACATTCACTGCCATGAAGTACATTACCTATACCACAAAGCATATAAGCATAGAAACTATAGTTCTGTATGTGGATAGTATACAATACATCATAAATGTATGTATGCTTGTATAAGCGTATATTTATCTAGGTATTTTTCCCCCAAACTCAATCTTCCGCTGAGAAGATCCACTTAAGAATAGAATCCCTTAAGCTATTTGCCAAGGATGCAACTTCAAGTTGGTGTTTTCTTGTGTCCTTCTCTTGTCTACAGTTTCCATCTCCATATCCTGAACGCCTTGAATGTCAGTTCATTCCGTATATAGAAACTACTTTGCCCTAGTCGAGTATAGTTTCATGAGAAAACAATAAGGACTTGTTCGGTTTCTGGTTCTACCCAGAAACTGATGCAGCTGCAATAGGTCCCTTAGGTCCATATTCCATATGGTAGGTTTTTGTGTCCATTACATAAGAAAGTTTAAGCCATCACAACAATAGAAAGCAGATATATGTATCCTGCTGTAAGGAATGATCCTTGACTTCGTATTTGTATGGCTACATGTAGGAAGCTACATATAAGTAAATATATCCATGAACAGAGATAACTTCTCTTATAGTTATATTCAGCTTTTAGTCCAAGTCACATGCTGGGCAACAAAAAAAAGTACCTCCATGTCCGTATAGTTAGTTGCAACTTGCAAGGAAAGAACGAGGACAACAACTTAGTCATTCTGCGAAGTTTATGGAACTTTATCAATTTGATTTATTTTAATTTTTTTTTTACTAAGTTGTGTTTTCTTTTTGTATCTTCTTTTTATTGTGATACGAAGAATTGGCTTCCTTTTAATTGTATGCATATGTGGAAAATGCAGACTTGTTTTTTTTTATAGAAAATATATTACAATAGGAAATGTGAAACATGAACCTTTTCTTGATCTCCCGGATAACTAAGAGATGATTGGGTAAGCACACATGTTTCCTTGATCAGTAGGGATTAAAATTATGATTCAGATTTCAGAAGAAAACACAAAAGTGGATTATACAAAATTGAATGATATAACTTTGCTTGGTATTACTTAAAAGTTCATTTCTGCAAAAATGGAACAAAATCAAAATAAGAACGAGAGCAGCGAAACAGAGTTCCCAGCAAAGCACTCTTAAAAAATATAGGGAAGTGAATGAATGCTCTACACTGAGGGAAAAGATTTGTTCATGGTTTCAGATGTGTTGTCTCTAGTTTAAGTTAGGCCGAAGACGCGGTGCTGATGATGTCGGGCTAGTTCTTGATCACCACCTTTTGGTCGCCTATCTTCGACTTCAAACTGCATCTATTCATGGAACTCGAAAAAACTTCCTCCGTGTACTCAGAGGTAGACTACGGCATACTAGGGCGCCAAAATACAAGAACCCTTTAGCCACAGAAGCAATCAACAATGCAACGCCAGAAAATGTAGCACAACACTGGAGCACTGCGGTGCTTGAGTCTTCGGATTTAAGGCGAATAAACCACAGCACATCATGGATGTCTGCAGATACTTGGAGAAAGATCGAAAAAAGAAATGCTATCAGACCCCAACTTGCAGCAGCTGCCTCAGAAGGAAAGTAAAATGAAATCGATTCTCAGTATCGTAGGAAAAGAAAAGAAGTGCAGCATGAAAACTACGTCGAATAAATGCTCTTGCAGGCTGAGAAAGCAGGTGCAACATTACTACTGTCTACAAGATAACCAAGGAATTGGTCAGAAATTAGTCCCGAAAATAATATCTTGTCAAGGATTAAGACCATACCCTGCTGTGTTACCGATGAGTATCCAGCTCAGAAGATGGAAGAAACACTTTGCCCACCGTATTTAACCAGTTATATTCTAGACAGTGGCGGTAGTGTATTGGTTTGAAGCCCAAATAGACAATTCGAAACGAAATTTTCCAACATACCTGTCCCCCAGTTTCGACGAGATAACATCAGCGATCAAATCCCTAAAAAAACACAACGGTTGCTATAGACGGCATTCCCGCCAGCCGCTCCATTTCATCAGCTCCATAAATATCCGCGAAAATTATACATCCGTTAAAAGCACAGATATGGGAGAACGAATGTTTTCCGTTGAATAGAAATAAGAGGTGATCGTCAAATTACCAAAAAAGGGATATCTTACGGATTGCGGAAACTAGAGGGGACACTTCGTCCTACCTGTGGTGGCAAAGATAATGGCGAAAATATTCTGGGATTAAATAAAAGAGCATCTTGATTTTACTCTCGACAAAGAGCAAGTGGTATAGGTTAGGTTAGGTTGTAAGGGGTGATAATGCGGCAAGCCGCACCATCTCACTCGGATCTCAGTGGATCCATTGTGCTCCCCAGGGTATAGGTGGTTAGTTAGGAGGGATAGGGAGGGAGTTAAGGAGAAGTTTTAGGCTTGGGGGGCCTCCCTGAACCATCCTGAGTTCTGAATGAATTTCATGATGTTCTTTAGTGGCAAGACAGAGATGTCGCCCAGTTCGTCGAAGAAGTATTCTCCAAGGGCTTCTTTTCTAGTTCTAGCTAGGCTAGGGCATTCGGAAAGGAAGTGGGGGGAGCCCTGCCTCTTCATCATGACACCCTCTACATAGGTCCGATGAGCTGATGCCCATTCTGTTCATGTGGGTTCCCATTGAGTTGTGGCCCGTAAGGACGCCAACCATGAGAGATAGCAAGTGGTATTCTGGGTAGGCTCGTCCGGCATGGATCAAATCATGTCAACACCTTAAAGATCATAATAAGAGCAATGCATGGAGTTCCGTTCCCCCTCTCCATCTATTTATTTAATCTGAAAAGGCCTTTGATAGTTTGGATCGAGATTTTATTTGCTTTGTCTTACTCACAAGAGGTTTAACCGAGAAGCTTATCGCTATTATCAAGGCTACTTACGAGAGTGCTGGGTGCAACTTGTCAAGTTTTGCGAAACAGAAAGGTTTATGCGGACTTCGATATTCATAGTGGAGATAAACACGGATGTTTGCTACCACCATACTGTTATTTCTGGTTGTTACTACAGATGTTCTCCATGCAGAGCCCTAGCTGAACAAGCGCGACTAATTCGATGGACTTTGTCTTCCTTTCTGCAATATCTCGACTATGCGGACGATATTTGTTTGCTTTCACACAACGTCATGGATCTTTACCATAGATGGTTAGCAATCTGGAAAGTGAAGGAAATAAAGTCGGGTTGAGGATCAACACCGTGGAAACGAAGATCCTTAAAATGTCTCGAAACTCTGTTGAAGTTGACGTTGCGAGACAGCAGCAGGTTGAATAAGCGGTGAACAACTTTATCTACCTATAGGAAGCTTTGCTCAAAAGACGGTGGTGGAACAGTTGAAGATGTTCGTACCACTATATGAGTGCAGTATATGGAAACTGGACCATATGTGAATTGATGTCTTCCAAACATCTTAAAGGATTTTTTGGCCGAACACCATCTCCAACAAAAAACTCATAATTTGGAGAAGGAACTGGAAGTGGATTGCATACATGGCACAGAACAGTCGCTCGGGAGGAATCTCAAAAGCTGGGAAAAAGTTTGGGAGAGCTCAAACACATTTCCAGAAACCAAAAAAAGATGGTGTGTAGCGGTAGTTGACGCCCTATGCCCATCACATTCTTGTGCAAGGATACGGGTTGTTTCGTCGGATTAACTTCTCTATCAAGTAAAAAGTTTGATTTATAGAAGATACACCTAGAGCCTAGGATATTAATTACCCTGAAATGGCAATAGGACCCAGTACGTCGGCTGATTAACGACATGATCCTGAGATGCAAGAACACCTAACACCTCAGGTGCAACTCAAAAACTTAAGTTTTGTCCCTTAGCGTTATAAGACAGATATAAAAGCAATCCAGAAGATAAGATGGATAGGATTAAGTTAAATGATAAAGACAAAAATTGCGACATTTCTTACAGCTGCGATAAAATATTGCGCATGCTTAGGATGCGCATTTGTCGTGGTCGTGGGATATTGGCTTAGAAGTAAAGCTATTGACGATAAATAATCACCAAGCTGTGATCCACATCAAAGCCACTTTCCAAGAAATAAGTTTAATATGCGTTCACACCTCTCATAAAAGCTAAAGGACGTATATGCATGCATTTTATGACCTTCTCGACAGAACCTATAGAGCCTTAGAGTATAATATGTACAATGCAAACGTTGTACTAGGAGATGTCAGTGCCAAATTGAAAAGAAAGATATCTTTGGCAGATTAGTTGATACAGCACAGCCTCCACGACGCGACAACAATAAACATTGCAGTAGCTCGTATTCGGGTGGTAAGAAGCAACAAGCAACAATCTATTCTAAGGCTAAAGATCCACAAAGATGCCTGGCATTTCCCTAACGCACAGTGTGGGAATTTGCTCATCTAGCGGAATTAAATTAATAGCGCTTACAAGTTAAAGTTTTTGATAATTTTTTTTTGCAAGATTTATCATAAATATGTGGACAATGAAATTTAAGGATAATTATTAATATACTTGGCTAAATTATTCATGTACAGAGCTCTGAAAGTACAAGTTTTTTGCACCTTGGTGGACCCATTTTGACAAATGAAATACGGTCACAAAAAAATAGCCTTTTTAAAATTTTTTGCATAAGATTCATTATGCATATATACAATAATAAATACAACTACAATTTTTTGAATAATGTAAGCAAATGTTTGATATACAGAGCTCAGAAAGTACACGTTTTTTGCACATTGGTAGACCCTCTTAAAAAAATGAATTCGCTCCAAAAAAAAGCTTTTTGTAATTTTTGTTTGTAGTATTTATAATTAATGTATACAAAAATGAAATAATTCTACAGAAATTTGTATACTTTGGCAAATTTTTGACGAACGGAGCTCTGAAAGTACGCATTTTATGCACTTAGGTTTTTCTCAAAATTTGTTGTTTCTTCGAAAAAAGTGCTATGATCTATTTTGTGTGAAATTTTATGAGCTAAAATATTATTTCATTTTTGATTTTGAACAAATTAATTGTTTTCGAGATATTTACAAGAAAACTGAACTTTGTACAAAACCAAAAGTTTAATTTTGAACCGCTATAGCTTCAATATTCTTAGACTTACAAAGTTCGTTAATAGCCCATTTTTTCCTTAATTTTGGAGGCACCCTAATAATTTGGATTTATAATGAGAAGATGTACCTACACAAAATCCTGCATACAAAAGTTACAGCCGATAAATGCTTTTTAAGTAGGTACATTTTTTGGCCTAGGTTGCTACACCAGGAAGTTCTTATTCATTTTACTCGTAATCTATTGATTATTCGAAAAAGAGTATGCTCATCCTTACTGTGTAGTATCATATGATCTACTATTTTTTACTTTGCATTTTTTCAAAAAAAAAAAATAGTGTCCATGAAATTATCAACAAAATTAATTTTACCCCTTTTCACCGCCCCTAAATATTTTAGCCCCGGCCCAAATTTAGGGTAATTTTTAGAAAATGCTAAGGATGTCAAAACAAAGCTCTCCACCAAAATTCAACTTTGTCGGAAGTCTTTCTCAGTGAAAGTCTAATTTTTCCCCTTTTATTTTTTTTGAAAGCCAATTCGAAAATGAAAAATAAATGTATGGGTGTCGCACCTACGCGCAGCAACTTAAAGCGCTAAATGATAGCTGACATATCAGGCTTTCCAATGCATATAGTTTCTCATCCGAACAACACTGAATACTTAAAGTTTTTCTCTCGTGAATACAGAAATTGAATAAAAATTGCCCCTTTTTTAATCCCATCCACCAACAGATATATTTAAACACCCTAAGGACTGTAATTTTACTTAATTTTCAATCCCCTGATATGGCATCTATTAAATCAAAACAAAACTTTCAATAAAAAATGCACCATGCACTCACAAAAAAAGATATTTCAAAACTACCTTCTCAAGCCAATTTTCTTTGAATTTATCACCAATCGCAACTTCAAGAACGATTAATTTTATTTTACATAACTCCCACATAAAATTTCTTTCATAATCGATAAGAAGAAGCTTTAAGCTGCAAGCAAAACAAGTTTTTACATCAGTTTGTGGCAGTAATTTTTTTAATTAAATTCCGCTAGATTAGCGAATTCCCACACTGTGTAACGGTCAAACGAGCCAATCAAATTGACCATAAGTTGGCTAATTGAAACAAAGCACGAATCTTACATCTAAAACGTGAAATGTACCGAGGGGCAAAACTGCGATTAGACCATTTCGTTGTTGCGCTTACGGCAATATTCAGAACTTGACTGTCAAATTACAAGAAAATGCAAATCAGCCAATTGTGAAGAAGAAGATTTACCAGAGTCTACAAAGACCATAAATGGGTAATATCATCATACCATAGGCTGCCAGTACCAACGAACCAAGAAAAAATATCTGTGGTATATAATGATGAATGCGTGCACCAGAAATAGGTGGCACAAGATCCACATGGGAGTATGCTGCAGTGCAAAACAGATGAACGTGAACTGTGTGAATATCTTATGGACAAGTACCAGTAGTTTTCAACCATCGACAAAATTTTCACTCTGACGAAAATCCTAGAGAAGACCAATACATCTCAAGTCGATACTCACTATCTACGTTCCTTTCTCCTAATGACGAAATGGTTGAACTCGGGATCCTTGGAAAACTTATCCAGCTGAGTTGCATGATACTGAAAAACACAAGGGGCAATATGCAATATTCCAAACGTGCACATGCACAGGGTATCATCAAGGAGATGCCCTATAATCTGATTTCTTCAATCTCATTTTGGAGCATATAGAGCATAGGGCAAGGCGATAATACTGATGACACAATCCTCAACAAATCTGTCCAAATTTTAAGGTAAGAACTAAGTAGCCTCACAATATCAAAATCATCGGAAGCTTCGAAGCTTGTTGGTCTGAAAGATCTGTCCACCGACCGACGACCAGCTAGGAAAAAACGTCACTATTGATAGCAACAACTTCGAACAACTTAAGTATGTACCTAGTTCAATAAATATTAAACCCACGAACGATACCTTAATGGATATTCAATGAACAATTAATTAGTCTAGGTATCCGTTACTATTTTGATTTGGCGTAACAAATGGGCTCAAATTGAAGTGAATCTTTCTAAAGAAAAAATTCTCCGACAAATGAAGAACAACTACTATAGCCAAAGCCATTAGTTGAAGGTCTTTCTTTTTTTGCTGAATACGTTTCTGTTCCTTGAAATGTTAAATTTTCTACCAATTTTCTTTAAATTGCGTAGGTACAGTGGCGGATCCAGGGGGGAGGTCATGGGGGTCATGACCCCCCCCCCAGAGCTCCAGCGAAACTAACAGACACAAGCAATTTTTTCTGATTATTCAAAAAATTAAAGGACAGAGAAAAACTTTTTGGGTTATTCCATATTTGTTAGTAATCTACTATTTATACGAAAAACATGACCTATTAATGATTAGCTTCCATTTTCTTAACAAAGCCAAGCTTCTTAATGAATAGACAGCAAATAAATATTGATCAGAAATCACTACTAGCCCTCGAGGATACACTAAATTGTCTTTGATATCCATCCGACTAAAAAATTCTGCGGACTCTCTTAAATAATAACGGATCCCCATAGTCACCACCATCGCAAAAAAAAAGACTCTGCCGTAGTTTGTGACTGATTAAACTATTTAAAGCAAACGGGACCCTTAATCATATAATCCGTTATAACTCGAAAGCAAACGCGAAAATGAGAAAAATACCTCTTAAGTTTTTCAGTAACCCATGGTTTACCATGGATATTCTGTATAGTAGTTTTGATAACAAGTTATAATATCATTTTAAACGTTATATTTACTTAACTCTGTTTTATAATAAGATAATAGTTTTGGGTGTCACAGACATTTTGTTGCGGATGCACCGATCAAAAAAGGTAGCATTCTTTTTTTGAAAATTTTATAGCAGAAGATCTATATAAGGTGCTTATTATAAATTATTAAAAAATCGCAAATTTGCAAATTTTGAGAATTCATTTTTTTTTTAAATTGCAATATTTCTTAAAAAAGGAAGTTATGTAATTTTGTGCTCAGATTATGCTGCTAGGCGCAAAAGAGATAAAAATAAAATTCGCAAAATTGCAACTTTAATGGACAAGAATAAAATGCGAAGGGCTGTAGTAGCGTGAAGTTGGCACCGCCATTTTCGCTATGCTGTATTGTGATGAACTTGGGCCGTAAATTAAAAAAAAAAAATGGCAAACATGCAAATTTTATGAATGATTTTTTTTCGAAATTTCGCAATTTCTTAAAAGTGAAAGATATGCTGTTTTGTGCTCAGTTGGAGCTGTCATGCGCCGAAAAGATAAACAAAAATAGCAAAACTTCAACTTTAAGGCTAAAAACTAATGCATACATACATATATCCATTTTGGTATAAGTTTCACATTTTTATACAAAAATTTTAACTGTGCTATTTTGTGCTCAGTTTGTGCTGCCATATGGAGATACAAAAATTCGCATATTTGCAACTTTTACGGGCAAAAAACAACAAAAATTAAAAAAATTCTCATCCGTAAAATTTGAAAATTCTCGATTTTTTTAATAATTACGGCACAAGGCAGCACAAGTTGAGCAGAATACAGCACAACTTTTTTATCGAAAATGGCGGTGCTAACTTCACCCACAGCTTATCCTAACTAGCCTAATTCTTTGAAATCAAGTACAGTATTGAATTAATATGATCATATAGTTTTCTTGTGTAAATTTTGTTAGATTGAAATAATTATTTTTTTTTGTGAGAAAAAAAAAATATTTTCCACAAAGAAAAATGTTCGCGGTGTAATTTTTTTTAAATTCTCCGTCAGTTTACAGTTTCCAAAAAAAAATCTCAATGAGACTGATCTATGAAAAAGCAAACACAAATGGCAAACGCAATTTTTTTCGGAAAAAGAATGTCAATGACATTGTTTTATACGAAAAAAAATCGTGGTGAATGTAAAATTTGTTTTCTTTGGGTAGTTCACAGTTCGATAAAAAAATTTAAACGTCAAAAAAAAATTTTCTCGCAGCAAGCGCTCCCATAAGAAATACATGTTGTTTTTTTTCGCCAAGGAACTGTATACTTAGCTTAACAAACAAGTTTTTTTTAAATAATATTATATAATAGGAAAATAGCTTCCCTTTTGCTTTGATAGCAGTTTTTTTTCTTAACGGCATGGAATCCACCATATTTTTTGCAATTCTTTTTCATCTCGAATTGACGCTTGATACTTGAACTACCCCTTTTGATTTTTTGTTTGGGTTTAAATATGCACCTATGTATATGTAATGTGTAAGTGTAATGCATTACTGTCAATTATTCTATGTAAATTGCTCCAAAGTTTTCAAAACAACTGTTTTCTCGTCAATTTCGCTTCCAATCTAAAATGTTTATCTTATCCTCATCATTGTCCTAAAAGTATGAAATGAAGCTAAATCTTGTTGAGGAATACAGTTTCTAGCTCAAACTACATATAAGCGGGAGTCCGATTAAGTCTTTAGCTTCTCCCTGATCAAGCCTTCGACTGGAATGAAGCCATGATTAAGCTGGACTTTATGCTAAGCAGTTCTTATTGATGTTAAAATTTCATGACCCCCCCCAAACTGGATTCCTGGATCCGCGCCTGCGTAGGTACCCGTCTCCTAATAATTTCAGGTGTATATCCGCCTGATAACAAGTATGATAGGATACTACTGGGTTTTTCCTCTGCATTGATATGTACCAACCTATACCTAATGGGTATCCAGAGTTTTGTTGCATTATGTTATGTTACCCAAGTATTTATTCTATGTTCAATTAATACAACTCATCCGAATTCGTTTACAATTCTTCACATATTCAATAGAAAGAGAAACTCGTAGGTCGAAGTATCTAAATTTAAATCTACTAAAGTGAATCAGGTTCGTATATCCAACGAAAATGCATTTCCTAGCATTGTATTTATTTTATAGTTATTTTCTTGTGAATTTATAAACATTGTTAAATTTTTCATGAATTTCTCAATAAATATTTAAACTTTTCTTCCTATACTGTTGAATAAACTAAAAACTTCATTTTCACTCACGTACGTAGGAGTAATATTTTATTGCATCAACGAAATTGCTATTCAAATATTGTATGTATGTTTTTGTATTATTCCTTGAAGTGTAGGTACCTATATATATTTTACTTATATATTTGTACTTGTACACGTACATATTTCTACCTACAAAGAACTTTATAAGAATTTGAAGTTCCTCGAAAATTTTCAAAGAACTTTTCAATTGAATTTATTTGTTTTGTGGATTTACTTTCTCATTCGCTATAATTTTGACTTTGTTGTTTGAATTTTATTATTTCGTTGTTTAAATTATACAGCAAATTGGCTTCGAGTTGTTTTATAACAAAATTTAAATTTTGAAGAGAATGTGGAAGTTTTTGGGATTGAATCCCGCCTATATTCCACTTTATTTTGTTTTTCTTAGAGTACATAATGTACCTTTGCATCGTTTGAGGAAGTGAAAAATTCTCCAAGGATATTTATCTCTTGTTGTGAAAAAGTGCTTTGTAGATCTGCCAGCTAGAATATCACGCACATAGGAATCACAGGAATAAATGATGGTGTATCTAAGACACTATAGCAGGCCTTAGTTTTAAAATTTAAAAAGCGAAAAGTTCATAACTATAGAAAAGATATTGGAAAAACAACACTCAAAGAAAAACGTTAGGTAAATATTTAACCTGGGCCTTGTTAAATTCACGAGGTGCACAGTCCCATTTAAAGTTGCAGACATTTCAGAAATTTGCGTGATTCTAGTAACCTTATATTCAGTGCAAAATCAACCTGGTGGACTATCTTACCATATTCAGGTTGATTTAAGAAGATGACCTGTTAATTTAATATTAAATTCTTATAAATAAGAAATTTTTACAAGAAATAAAGTGTTAATTTTAAACAAGGTCATGTTTTTTTTTTAACACAGTATGTTATGAATTTCTGTTATACCTCATATCATGTTGAATCAACGTTGAATGTGGTTATTTTTACAATTTGTACCTGTTGTATTTTACCTGGCCTAGTGTTAAAAACGCACTGTACCAGTTAATTTCAACGCGATACCAGTGTTGAAACGCACACACCCACACACACAGACCATTCAAGTAAAACTACTTGAATTTAACCTGGCCTTCTGTTAAAGTAGCACTCTACCAGTTCATTTCAACGTGACATCAGTTTTGAAACGCACACACACAGGCCATTCTAATCTGTCAGTTCATTTAAACATGTTACTAGGTGTTAAAACACACACACAAGCCATCCAATGAGTTTCAACTTAGGTATTAATATTTGCACCAGTGTTTTGTGTAGCAAATTGGCACAGTGGATGAGTGCTATCTCTATATGCGAAAGGTTCCTAGTTCAAAGCTGAAGTAAGTATCACAAATTATTTTAAAATAAAATAAATATAAAATAAATTTCTATATGTACTTTCAGAAAAATGCCCCATGAGTTGAGAAATAATTAGCGTAAGAGACGGCTCTTAGACGTTTAGATTCATGACACAGCTACAAGTTGATTCAACATCAAAACCTGTTGAATTAACTACAGATTTTCATGTTAAATTAACAGGACATTGCATATTGAGTCATGTTAAATTAACTATATTTGCAGGTAAAATTTACAGGATTCCTATTTTGTGGCAGTATTAAATTAACAAGACGTCGAGCAGCTTTTACCTGCAACCATCCTTCATAAAAAACCACATTAAAATCAGGTATCTGGTTAAACAATTAATCTGATCCACTGAGTTAAAAAATAACAACCTGAAAATCTGGTATAATAGACCAGAAATTGGTTAATTATATCTGCTTTTTTCGCTGATTGAAGAAACGTATGTAATCTCACATACTTTAAATATGTATATAACAAAAAGAATATTAAATAGAATTTCCAATCGTAGGGGATTAAAATTATATATTTCGGTATTCTTCTCTTTCTGTGTTGGGCGCCATTTAGTATCTTGTAATTTTGAGACCAGTCATGAAAAATTAACACATCGAATTTTTGCCACAGTTAAATATGCCTTCACATGTATATGCCCCTAATGATTTAGATAAACTAATCGTAAATCGTACTTTCAAAATTCCGAAAAATAAACAGAAATATATTTATGTTTGGTCTACCTATCTCTATAAAGTACTGGAGAGGGCTAGTACGCCACTTTGGCCCGAGGCTCAATGAAAGAAATATCTCACTGCACACCTCCTCGTGTTAGATAGTGGGTAATGCTAACGTGAAGAGAGACCGAATGGATACAGGGATAAGCAGGCAAACCAGCGGTGCTGGTAAGGGCACACACTTGTCCTTGGGATGGTTAAGGTCTCCATAAGGCAGAAAAACTGCAGTTGGTGGTCAACGGCATGATAGTATGGTGGCGGAGGAGCCTTTTTTTTGAAAAGTCAACGGCTGCAGCAAATAGCGTAAGGCGGCTACAAAAGGTGCCTGTTTTCCTATAGTGAACGGCCTCGATCAGTTACTATGTGTTTGATTATGCAAAGGGCGGGTGTGCCTGTCGAATCTGAGCTTATTTATTTAATTAATTGTATTTCGGAAAACACCATGGTGGAAGGATATGCTATTCCATGAAATATGACAAAAACTGGTAATGAGTCCCAAAGAAGTTACCATTTTCTGCACCTTTGGCGGCAATAACCGTAAATCGGATTTGGGGGTGCGGCATCTTTTATGTACGAGCGTCAATCAAGACGCCATAATAAATAAATCGTCAAAAAATAGAAGAAGTCTTTCAAAAGATTAACTGATACTTTTGGGTACGGTCTTCGCATGAAAGTTGGAGCATGGAACTTTCGGTCCTTGTAGGGAGAAGGTAGATACGAGCAGGTTCAGCGTGAAATGCTTTACCTTAAGATCAGTACCCTGGGCATCAGTGAAAATAGGTGAAGGGAAAAGGCCTAATACAGATCCGAGAATGTTGTATTCCGGGCAAGATGATGGGGAGGGTGGTTAAAGACTGCATGGTGTCGGAATTATGTTGAATGAAGATGCGAGTCATAGTATTTTTTCTGGGCGCCCATTTCTGTAAGCATAATGACAGCAAGGTTCCGTTCAAAAATTTGTAATTTGAGAGCTGACATCATATTTGGCAGGGGAGATTTCAATGCCCAAGTCGGATCAGACAACTACGGTCTGGAACGCGTGATGGGGAAAAATGTCTTGGGGTCACGGAATTAAAATGGCGATTTGCTGTCGATTTTAGTAAAGCTAATCGTCTTACTGTGTTTAAACATAAACAAAATCACCTGGGTACATCCGGATGGTCAAACTGAAAATCAAATTGACCATATCATGATTCAGCAGTGATGGAAGAAGTCAATGTGCGATGTTCGAAGTATTAGAAATTCCGACATAGGAAAGCGACCACCATTTGGGTCTCATGAGGCTCAAGCTACAAACAGCATGCGGGTACAGCTGCGGGTACAACGACAATCATAGTGTGCAGCAGGGAGTTCGAAGTTCAATACGAATGCTTTTAAGTGATCCCAACATGTGTCGTAACTATGTCAGACAGAGCTTTGTCAGAGGCTGGATCCGAAAACTGTACCTAAGCAGACGAAAGTTAGAGACTCCCAAGGCACCTGGTAGAAAATCAAGCTTCACTTGTCGTCGAAGATGCTAATAAATGCCGATGAAGATGTTCAACGGAAGGCTGAGTAACGAAGCTTGCGCGCGATACTTTGTAAATAGTAGTTGTGCAAAGTCATTAGAACGCCGTGCCGTAACGTACGAAAGGTCAGTAAATGAGTGTGTATTTTAGGGCAACAATGACATAAATAACAGCACTTTGCGTCGTTGTTTCTGAGTTTTTTTGTTTGTTTGTTTTAAGTGCTCTTTAATTTACAGTTTGTTTGTATATATCACGTATATATCATCGAAGTGCTCGGAAAAAGGGCCTCCGTACCAGTAATTGAAATGAGCTACAAGGACTTTGTAGACATAAAATTGTTGACCGATGAATGTTCTTTAACCTAACAAAAAACTCGAACAACGACCAAATTAAAATTTCGGAGTTGAAAATGGTTACAGTTGAAAAAGGATAGGAAACCTACAAATACAAGACTTCCTTCGAAGGAGAGATGATCCTTGCTCCTATTCGGACCGTGGACGAGCTATAAACATCAAACCATTTGAAAATATTAAGCTAACGCCAGCCTACACATGCAAAATTCCAATTCGAACAGAAAGAAGGAAGACCTCCTTTACTTAATAAAAAACAAACATTGTTCCTCAATATTATGAGACATTTTACAACAGCCTTTTAAATAAACATACATTTTTGAATACATTTAAGAAGCGTGTTTCAATTCTAAAATGCCCATTAATTTAGAGTAAGAACGACTCAACTGTCAAAAAAAATTAATTCCTGGATCAAAAATGACACAATTGAGGTTCCTCAAACCCCCCAAAAGCTCAAAAAGAAGCTGGTGAAAGATATAAAAGGTAATAATATGAAATCTAACTCACTGAATAATCAGCTATTTTTAGGACTCATGAAGTCGATTCTGTAGGCCTATTTTATTGCGTTTTTGTATTTTGAATAAGCACGCAAACTTTAAACGTGTTTCCTCAACATTAAGAAAAGTGCAATTACGTCGTTATTGTACCGGAGGTGCGATATGATGGAATTTTACCAAACATCCAAGGAAGATGTCGGTACAAAAAGCAACACGAATCATCCTGTAGTGGGTGGGGATGGTACACTTTTAGTATGAATCGAGGATAGCTACGCAGGTGGAAGATCACTTTTGTGCAGGGCCGGATTAACAAGTAGGCAGAATAGGCAGTTGCCTGGGGCCCCCGATTTTAGGGGGCCCCCGAAAAATGAAAAAAACTTCTAAAATTTTCTTACAAACATAAAATTCTAGTAACACTTTTTTTATTGCAAAATTTTGTTGGTAAGTCCGGCAGCAATGGAGTAGGTCTTTCAGTCGCTATAATTGCAGATTTGTCTACTGAATTCCACTTGTAAAAGGGTTTGCTTATAAGTTTTTCAATAACACAACCACAACGGTTTTTAATAACAACTTTTTCACTACTTGATGCCAATTTCTAGTTAAATTTTACACGCAAATTATAAAAGCATTACTTTAATAAACAAAAACGACTTTAATAAACAAAAATGACTTCAACTACACGCTGGGAAGCACATTCGAATGCGACGTATGCAGTTTACGATTCATTTGATATCATATTAGAGGCTCTAGAAATCATTGCTGATGATGAATCACAAAATATTGATACTCGTTATGAGGCGATGTGTATCGCGAATAAAATGCGAAAATTCGAATTTGGTTTCATGTTGATTTTATGGAACTCTATTTTGACTGCTATGCGTTCAGTGAGTAAGTCATTGCAAAGTGAAAAAGCAGATTTGCAAACGTGTGCTTTTTTGTACGGATCGTTAGAAGAGAGTTTAGTTTCATTCCGTGAAAAGTTCAATGATTTCGAAGAAAAAACAAAACAATTATTACCTGGTGTAGGTTATACAGAAATCGCAAAACGTACTCGTTGTAGAAAAAAACAACCTAATGACGGAAATGCTCCAGAAGTAGAATTTTCGCCTCGCGATTATTTTAGGACAAAAGGTTTTCTCGAAATCATCGCCAATCTTCACAGTGCAATCAAACGACGTGCGAAAGTGTATACGGAAATTTCAGAGAGATTTGCATTTCTCATCAACTTTTCTCTAAGTGATGGAGACCTCCACGAAGCTATAATAACTTAGTTCGTTTTTATTCTAGAGATTTGGAAGAATTTTTCATTGAAATGAAACAATTCCAAAGTTACGTGAACTCCAGATACACTGATGCACAAAAAACTCATAGTCATTTGTATAAGATTCTAATGGAAGTTCAATTAGCCGATGTATTTCCCAACACAGAAATAGCTCTTCGGATTTTTTTAACATTAATGATCACAAATTGTTCTGCCGAACGATCCTTCTCGCAATTAAAAAGAATCAAAGCTGCTGAAAGAGCTACAATGCGACAAGAGCGACTCAAGATGTTAGGTATACTTTGCACTGAGTCAGATTTATTGAACAAATCGATATTGATGATATAATTGATGAATTTTCTGAAAACAAATGTAGAAAACGACATGTTTAAAATGTAGATAGTAATTTTATTGATATTATTACATTGTGACAGTAAAATTTGTATGAAAGATATAAGTTTGTATTTTTTAATCGAAAAAAGAAGGGAACGGACGTGAAAAAAAGGGCCCCAAAATTGATGGTTGCCTAGGGCCTCATTGAGGCTTAATCCGGCCCTGCTTTTGTGTCTTGCTTATTGAGGATTTCGTTGAGCAAAGTGTTGAAATGCTCCAGGTAAACGAGATGCGTAAACCTTAGGTATAGCGGTATTGACATCGAACCCCCCTACAGTATTTGGAAACACAATCGTCGAAAAATCTTCTCAAAAACAAATAAGCAGCTGGACTTGACGGAATACAAACCAAGTTTCTGAGAGCTGACCCCGTCAGATCGGCTTGTATTCTACACCCGTTGATACAAGCTGGTGTGGGGAAACGAAATATATCCCAGCGACTGGAAGTATGGTGTGATTGTTAAGTTTCTAAAGAAAGGTGCCCTTAAGAATTTAAAGATTGGCGAGGTATTAAGGTAGAACTAGAATGGTCGGAAGCCAACTTAAGTGGTCGTACGAAACCGAGCGAAAACAAGAAATTTATATGACGCACACATAATTGCGAAGTGGAACTTTTCGTTTAGTTTTCGTTAACTTTTGCCGTCGGACGTGAGAGCGCTCAACGACCGCTCTTTCGTAAGTGGGCGAATGCAAAATCAAAATGGTGGAAGCAAACTACCAAGAACTTGGCGCTTGGTGCATAGTTTTCAACTTTTTATTTTCTGTTTGATGAATGAATGAGTGAAGTCAAATCAATTTTCTTTTAATTAATTTATATCACATCGAATTTTAGTGGTTTCGCAAAATAAATAAATAAAAGCATATCACTTTGTGCTGTGAATAAGTATGAGAAAATAAATATTGAATAAACAATTATTTATTTATTTTTTTCACTTCCAACCACTGAAGTTCATTATGGGTCACTTGTGAAATTGACGTTTTGGAAAGCTACTTTTCGGTCGGTTTTGACATAAGCTTCCGACAGCTTCCGCCTATTCTAGTTCTACCTTTACAGTTTTGTCCGTTTGTCCAAAACTAATGGCAACCATCATTCTCGAGCGAATAAAGGATAGAATCGAGTCTACACTCACAGGGGTGGACTGGGGGTCAAAGGGCCTACCGGGACTTTTAGAAAAAGGGCCACAGAATACAATAACTCTCAAAATGGTTAAAAAAAAGTTGACATTGCAAACATTTCTCGAAAGTCACTTTTTTATATTTATTAATTTTTTTTAATTAACATATTGATTGATGTATTTATATGGTATAAGGAAACAGCTATTTTTAGCTTATGGCTGCGTCACCTTACAGATCAATTAATTTGAGTTTTTATTCAAGCAAGCATACAAATTAGTTTTACGACCTTAAGTGGGTGTGACTTCAGTTTAATCAAAACAAAAGTACGCTGGTCAAACAAATTTGTGGGAATTAAGGGAGATATGAAACAAAAGCGTCCATAGATACTTCTAATTTTTTAAAAATTTCTTAGAAATATTTTTTCTAAGCTACAGTTATTTTGCAATCAAAAGAAATGAAACTCATTAAATATTTTCAAAAAATAAATAAATTGAAGAGTCGAATTTTCTTCATTTTTTTTCTCTAGTGAATCAAATAAATTATTTAGCTTTAATTTCACAATTTTTCACTGTAGCACGATTTTTCTGATTGAAATTTTTGATATTGAATGAAAGGAAACCGCTGTGTTTTTGATCACCATCTCGGCAGTTTCAAAAATTTAAATTAAATAAGGTACTTTTAGAACTATTTCTCTTAACAGTAGCTGTGATTTATAAAAAAGTGCAAACAAATATTTTAATAATCCATTTGCTAATTTTCAATTATTGAACAATCCCAATGTTAGGGCAAGTACATTTATGTTCACACCCTGTCAACTTTAATCAAGCATTAATCTAGTTGATTATCATTGAATGCATTTGTTCAGCAAAATTTTCAACAGAAAATCCATAATTTGAGAACTTTATTTGAGAAATCACTAATTCGCTGATTCTGTTTGGTAAGTATAATTTAATCAAAGATTTCCTGAAATTTCTTTTGCTCATCATTGGTTAAGAGGAAGCAAAGGACTTGGATAAAATTTATAGAAAAACCACAGCCTGGTTAAAACTCCATCTCTAGGTATCACAAAATGCCAGCACTACCTACACTTCTTATTGTCCATGTTCTTTTACACAACAAATTATTCTTTCTAATGCTATGTTTCCACCAAAAGTTTATCCCAGTTCAGATTTAGTAAATCCATTTGGTGTTTTCACCGCACAAAAAGATTTAAAAAAGATTAACTTTGACAGCAGATTTAAAAATGCAAATGGTATTTCAATTTTTCTTATGAAGAGGAAGTGAGATAGAATGTTTCCTTTGTGAAGAACTGAATTCAGCCATGAACGAATCCTTCAGCGCCACACAAGAATAGGTTAGTTTGATTTGTAAAAGTATTTGTCCTAGGAAGATTTAACAAGATTAATTTCTAATCTTCAAGATTTACGAAATATATTTTTTAATAATAATAATTTTAACTATATGCCTGTAAGACCTAAGGTCTTTTAAATGCAACCTGAATTGCACGGCACTAGTTAGAAAGAGTAGGAAGATAGGAAAGATTTGGCACAGTGGATTGAGATCAAGGTGTTTATTATCTCATTAAATCTCACGGGTGGCGTCCAGTTAAGCTGGGAGTATATAGAACAGAATGCTGCCTAGAATGGGGCTCGAACCCACACCTCTATGCTAGCAGTCAAGTACTACATCCACTGCACCACTGCCACCCGCCATATTTGTATGGTAATCTTCGAGATTTTAAGGAAGATTTGAGGTAAATCTTATTAAATCTCAGTTTAGCGTTAGGTGGATATGTAGCATAAAGCTCACAACAAAGTTGATGTTTGTTTATGGTGAGTGACAGATTACATCTAACAATTGATTTGACAGACATACTGAAAATGGGAAGATGATTATTGGAAAAACAATGATCAAACAGAAAATTGAGTGAACAAACGCTCAATGATGATCACAGATTCATAAATATGGATTAAATAGAATCAGTGATAACCTAGTTGCAGATTTAACCCAATGTGAACAAACTGGCCCTGTGCTAGTCCAAGAACCAGAGCAAAAACAGAAGGTTCATAATGCTATCAACTATTTAATTGATTTTTCTTCGAAAATGTTCCCCTCCCCCCGAATGTTAATCCAAGAAGGCGTGCATCAGCTGCCATTTTGGAAATCACGTTTTATCAAATATCTCGCGAATCTTGAACCGACAAAAGTAGTATTATTTTTTTCTTAGTTTTTGAGAAATTATAAAAACGAAGGTTTCCTTTTCCCAAGAAAAGATTTAATAATATATCGTATTTCTTTGCCTATTATAAACTTAACAAACAAGATATGCAAGAAAAGTACCTTCTGTTATCTTCTTTTACTGTCTCAAAAACTAAGAAAGAATATAAAAATGAAAAGTGGTGCTATAAAAAAATTTGAAATAACAATCAACAATCAATTTTTTCAAAAATATTGACTTTAAAATTTAATTTCTCAAAAACTTTCAACTAAAAAAAACTTGATTCAAAATAACATCGTCGCAAGACATTGAAGCAGCATTTTGCGCAATCTCCACAGTGTTCTTGTTTTTTCTTGTTTCTCTGTTTCTTGACTTTCGTCCTGTGCCTCATCATTAGCCGCATTTTATTACCCACATGATCTGATCTGGATCAATTTTCAACACGAAATTGCAAAAACAACATGGGGTCCTGCTTTTTATCTAGATCTAGCTATATTTCAATGATCCAAAAACTGCTATTGTGAATTATCTCAGTAGCGCAAAGAAAAGAGGCAACAGATACATGAAAAATAAACAAACGTAAACGGCAAAAAGGGACGGGTATGTTACACTTCTGTCACTATGATCCTGTTTGTTTTATTAATCATGATCTGATCCGGATCAGATAAAATACCGCTTTTCATTCTCATCTTTTGAATTCAGGTTATTCACCTAACTTTCAGACATTAGTATACTCATCATTGAGAGTTGTTTTTATTTATTTTTATTTTGTATATTTAGTTTTTTGAAATTGTAAAATATTTCTATCAACTTTTGAAAATTTAAGATCCGTAGAGGCCACCAGACGAGTTTTGGAGGAATCCAAAGATTCATAGAGTTCCTCAACCGAGTTTTTGGGGCCTCCAGAGATTCGAAGAGACCACCAACCGAGTTCTTGGGGTCTCCAGAGATCCGTAGAGGCCACCAACCAAGTTCTAGGGGTTTCCAAAGATTTATAGAAGCCACTTCCCGATTTCTGGAGGCCTTCAGAGATCTGCAGAGGCCACCAACCGAGGTCTGGAGGCTTCCAAAGATCTGCAGAGGCCACCAAACGAGATGTGGGGGCCTCCAAAGATCCGTAGAGGCCACCAATGGGGTTCAGGGGACCTTCAAAGATCGGTAGAGGCCTCTAACGGAGTTGTGAGGGCCTCCAAAGATCTATAGAGGCCATCCAACAGAGTTCTGGAGGCCTCCACAGATTCGTTGAGGCTGTGAACCAACATCCGGGGGCCTCCAAAAATCCGTAGAGGCCACCAATGGAGTTCTGGGGGCCTCCAAAGATCGGAAGAGGCCACCAACGGAGTTTTTGGGGCCTCCAAAGATCTATAGAGGCCATCAACAGAGTTCTTGGGGCCTCTATAGATCCATAGATGTCACCAACCAAGTTCTAGGGGCTTCCAAAGATTTATAGAGGCCACCAACCAATTTCTGGGGGCCTCCAAAGATCTGTAGAGGCCAACAATGGAGTTCTGGGGGCCTCCAAAGATCTGTAGAGGCCACCAACGGAGTTGTGGGGGCCTCCAAATATCGGTAGAAGCCACCAACGGAGTTGTGGGGGCCTCCAATTATCTGTAGAGGCCACCAACAGAGCTCTGGAGGCCTCCATTCCTCCATCCTCCATCCATCCTCCATCCATCCTCCATCCATCCGTTGAGGCTATGAACCAACATCCGGGGGCCACCAATATAGTTCTGGAGGCCTTCAAAGATCCGTCGAGGCTACCAATGGAGTTCTGGGGGCCTCCAATGATTGTTAGAAGCCACCAACGGAGTTGTGGGGGCCTCCAATTATCTGTAGAGGCCACCAACAGAGCTCTGTAGACCTCCATTGATCCGTAGAGGCTACTAACCAAGATTTGGAGGCCTCCAAAGATCCGAAGAGGCCATTAGCCGAGTTCAGGAGGCCTCCAAGGATCCGTAGAGGCCACACCAACAGATTTCAGAAGGCCTCAAGAGATCCAAAGAGGTCACCAACCGAGTTCTGGAGGCATCCAAAGATCCGTAGAGGCCACCAACTGAGTTCTGGAGGCCTCCAAAAATCCGTAAAGGCCACCAACCAAGTTTTGGGGCCTCCAGAGATCTGTAGAGGCCACCAACCGTGTTCTGGGGGCCTCCAAAGATCTGAAGAGGCCACCAACAGAGTTTTGGAGGCCTCTAAATACTTATATTGATCAACAAAACTCTTAATCTAGTGTGAGTCGAATATTCTTAGAAAGTTTTACTTTAAAAAAAAAAACAGAAAAGGAACGCAGGAACTTTTATGAACTTTTTGCTTTCTTGGGGGCCCACCGGGCAAAATCCCGGTTGCCCGGTGGCCCAGTCCACCCCTGTTCACTCAAGAAGCATCAAACTGGCTTCCACTGTGGTCGATCGTGTGTCGACCATATCAACACTCTGCGTATCGTTCTTGAGCAACCTGTGGACTTTGAATCACTTTATCTCATGTTCGTGGATTTTGAGAAAGCTTTTGACCACAGTACACAAATCTAAGGTATTATACTGCGCAGGTTGTCAGTCGAAAATAAAAAATGGCTGTGCGAGTGAGGAAGAAAACACACGTAAGAACAACAACAAATTAAAATTGAAATTGTCAGAAATAAAAATGGCTGTGCGAGTGAGGAAGAAAACACACGTAAAAACAACAACAAATACTGACATTTGACACAAATTTTGATATAGGTATGCGCAGAAGAAACAAAAATCAAAACTCTAATGATATTACCTTTAATATGTGTACTGTGGCTTTTGACCGAGTCAACAGTGAATGTATATGAAGATCACTTCTTGGTAGGGGAATTCCCCCAAAAATTGTTGCTATTATAAGAGAGTCAGCTATCTGACTTTTTCGAAGTGCGGCAGGGTGTGAGACAGGTGGATGTTCTATCGCCAATTCTCTTTCTGCTGCCAATAGAGGATGATTCGACGGCCAGCGTTGTAACAGCGGAGAGACAGGGCATTCAATGGAGACCATTTGAAAGGCCTAGTCACTTGGACTTTGCCGATGATATATGTCTCTTGGCAAATAAAATCAGCGGGCTGAACGGGATGTGTCAAGCACTCAAGGTGAAGGGAGAGTGAAATAATGTTCATAGGCCGCTCCAATTATCAGAATATTTTTCTACAGAAGAAGCAAATTTAAGAGGTTGAACAATTTAACTACCTTGGAAGTATTGTTTCAGCAAATGGTGATACTGATCAGGAAGTTGAGTTAATAAAGATCGCGCAACCTTCAGTACTCTGTCCCAAATTTGGAAATCCATAGTCAAATCTCCTGACGCACGCTAAGATCTTCGAATCTAATGTCAAATCCATGCTGTTATATGCTTGCGAAATATGGAAGGTCACGAATACCATTTCGAGGAAACTGCAGGCTTTTGTGAACCGCTGTCTACGCCATATTCCAAAGATGCGCTGGCCACAAATTATATATAATTATGAACTGTGGCTATTGAAACGATTTGTTGGCGTCCTATGCCCCAACCGGGGTTACAAGACATGATGATGATACCTTACTTAGAATATATTGAATATATGATAAGAAAATTTGAAAAGAAAATTCTTCTGTTTATGTGGAGCGACTGAATATAATTGAAGGTTTTTATTGATTTATGTTGTACCGGTCCTGTGCTTATAACCTTCTACTTTGCTCTGAAAATTATTCGTTTGCTTAATTTACTGTTGTTAACCACTTTGCATAATTCAAAGTTTGTTCACAAAATTTTAATAAAATTTAAGCGCATTTAAAATGGTAAACAAAAATTCATTTTCATCATAAAAAATATAAAACAAAAATAAATAAAAGAATACAAAACCGCATCTATACTACTAAATACGTTCATTTAATATGCATCCAAAAGACGGCACCTTACTATGTATATTTTACCCATCTGGCTTTTGCTGTCTTTATTCACGCACAGATGAACTGTCTCTCCTTGATGCTGGTAGTGGTTCAGAAAGAGACTGTATTGTATTGTAGATTTCAACATCAAGTATTACGCTTAATAAAAATGGTGTTTTTTTTTGTTTTCTACTCGGGTCCTTTCATTCAACTACAACACCCACTAGGGTTCTGTGTTTTTTTTCATTTTTTTTTTTTTTTTGTAAATGTTTAATTAAATTTAGTTATTTTACACACGAGATTCAAGAAGCACTGGACCATGTTTTATAGGTTTAATTTGTAGAATTATACCGTTGGGAAATTGTGTTCTGATACGGTCTAGCTGGCTTTTGATGAAAAAGCAAACGATAGGCGAAGGATAAAAACATTTCATAATTACCAGCTGGGGTATTTGTTTCTTTTTTTTTTTTTGCTGTTCAAGGACTTCAATAAACAACAACAATAACTATTTTATGAGGTAATGCACTTAAAAAATTTAAAACAAAAATGCCATCACATAGGTACAAAAGGTATCTACTGGCTCACGTACACATCAAGGGATTAGTTAATAGGTACATAGTTGCTGGGTTATGTAGATATTTTAAAATTGATGCAATTTGGAAATTTTTAATATGATTTCTAAAATCTCTCTTTGATTCGACCGAAAATTTAAGGTCAAATTCACGTGAAACAATATCTGTGAACATCTAGAAATGGTTCAGCAGATAATATCATTCGCCTCAAGCACTTTTCAAGCATGAAATCGATGAGTAGGAAAAAGATTGCTTTCGCTTGAGCTGTAATAAAAAAAATCGAATCATCCAGAATTTTGTATCGAGTATATACTTTAAAAAAATGATTTATAACATGAACCATGATGTTATTATTCAATTCCGAATGGAAATATTGCTAAATCTATAAAAGACTTCGTTTTCATACTCGTTGCACCCGAATGCAATGAACGACTGAGTTCTTAAGACTCTTTGTTTATTCTGCGAAAGGTGTTGAAATTGCTTTTTTCCTTCTGCCCTCCTCATTGCCCGCCGCCACCGCCTGCTCCTGCACACAATATCAGCATGAATTGAACCTGTTAGACAATTTCGCGCTTTAGATTAGTATATAGTCACGTTTTGCTCTCAGTTACGAAAGTTTTTTCAAGTGGAATACTATCTGAAATACTTTGAAATGAAAAAAAAAAAAATTAAAAACGAAGATCGTTCGAGTCGAGTGTACTTGGGAAGGATGTAAAGAAAAGATGGAAATAATGTGCTTTCAAAGGGCAATGCATCCCTTATATAAAGAAGAAATGTTATAAGAATGCAGATATGTATGTGTAGATATTTCAAAGTTACGCATTGCAGGTTGAGGTTGCATATGCATAGTTGCATTATGAAAAATGTTTTCTTTTCACGGATTCTTCTGAAATTCCATTCATAAATTCTTCAAATTTATCGGGGATTGTGGTGGACCCACATAAAGATGCACCTGAGTGATTTTGTGGTAATTGAGTTAAAGGTGAATAGATTGATAAAAGAAATTTAAGGAATCGGTTAATAGAAGAGATTTTTTGATTAGACACCTAATTTTAATTTTAATCTGAGCAAAGTGACAAACTTGTCAATGCCTCTTTCTTTCAATCTGTAAAAGCGTCCATACAAAAAGTCCATTCGGGGATTTTGGAAGGCTTTGAATATGCTGCAGATTATGAGATTTTAATAGCACGAAAAAATGCTAACATGGCCCAGGACATTCAAGCAATATTGGCTTTTAATATTTTTTTTTTTCAAGAAATATAAAAGACTGGGCAAATTGGTATAATTGGTAGTTTGATAACTGATTCTTAATTTCAAATTTATTTGTTTCTGCACTAACCATAACTGATTGGCTGCTTCATCTCTCCTTGTTCCAGAGATATATTTAGAAATATAATTTACGATTGAATTGCTCAACTTGCTCTTGTAGTTAAAGAAGTCTGTTAAAGCATAATAATTTTTAGTTAGACCAATGGGACCATTGCAGGAATTTGGATTTTATTTGAATTTCTATTCCGGATTTTGCATTTCACCAAATAGTGGGTTAAGTCCATCAGTGTACTGCTAACTTTACTGTGAAGTTAGCATGACATGCCCTTCTCACCAACATAACTAGGTAGAAACTTTCAGTTAGGCTCCAAATTTGCAGTTTTTATTTTGCACTTCAAGAAAAAATTTAGTTTAAATTTTGAAGTCCTTCAGAAAAAAAATCAAAAAATTAAATTAGAATTTTTTTACTTCTCTGTCGATGACGTTTTCTCAGAAACGGAGCTACTAGCTTTAAATCTGTAATAACTTAAACTTAATGAGGTTCTTAGTTTGCAGTTTAATTATTCTTCAAATGCAAACTTGGAGCCTAACTGAAAATTTCTAGCTAGCTATGTTGCTGAGAAAAGAATTTGCATGCTAACTTCCTACAACGACAGAGACAGGGCAGTAAATGGAGACCATTTGAAAGGCTTAGTAACTTAAACTATATGTCGATGATATTATGTCTCTTGGCAAATGACATAAGCGGGCTGAACGAGATGTGTCAAACACTGAAGGTGAAAGGGTAGTCGGGTGGTCTTAAAATCAATAGCAAAAAGACATAAAAAAATGCTCATGGGCCAGTCCACACATCAGCGTATTTTTTAGAGGAGACACCAGTTCAAGAGGTTAAAGAATAAGTACCTTTGGTGGTATTGATCAGGCCATTCAAAGAAGAATTAATAAAGCCCACGCTGCCTTCAGCACTCTGTCCCAAATGTAAAAATCCAGCCCAATTTCCTTACGCACTTAGTTGTGATTTTTTAAAATCCAACGTCAAACACGTGCTGTGGTGGTGTTGCATGCTTGCGAAGCCTGGAAAGTCACGAGTACCCTCTCGAAGAAATTGCTGATTTTTGTGAGGCGCCGTATACGCCATATTTAAAAGATTCGCTGCCCTCAAATTATATCACACGAAGAATTGTGGGCAGGACAAGTCAAAAGCGGCTGGACGTTGACATACATAAATAAATTAAATAAATTGGGTGGCGCAACAGCTCGTGGAGCACTTGTGTGCGTGTTGTTGGCAGGAATGGTGGGGACCTACAGTTTTTTGCCGAGTCCGAACGGCTAAATGAGAAGCACTTTTTCATGACAAGTATACTCTTGGAGGATTTTTCAGTTCCTTGCAAAAGGCAGTAGGTACCTCGTAGAAAACATTTCTGTTTTCTGCAACGAGGCACTACGGACGTTGACATAAGGAAGCGTAAATGGCAATGGATTGGTCACGCACTGATGAAGAAACCAAACAATGAAATTGCAAAGCAGTCCTTTTAATGAAATCCTCAGGGTGCTCGGCGGATTGGAAGACCATGAACAACATGGAAGCAACAGTTCTGGCTGAAGCCAACCTGCAGAACGTTTAGGATGGAAGCAATTTGTTGGCGCCCTATGCCCCATAACTGGGGGTAACATGACTCGATGATAACTAACTTCTCATTAACCTTATTTGATTTTTTTTTAACAAGGATTTCTAAATTAGGACCTTAAATTTTCTTGAAATGCAAATTAAATTGCAAATTCTGATTCTTAGTGCAAATTTCCATCTAGCTCCGTTTCTGAGAAAATACCTCACATGCTAACTTCACAGTGAAATCAGTAGTACAGTATGTAAGGACATACAAATTTGGGGTAGGTCTAGGTAATCCTTTTCTTGAAAAGCTAGTTAAACTACAAATTTAGAATCTCATTGCAGAACCAAAAATAACGGCACCTACATATGTATGTATATCTGCCAAAAATTTCTCAAAAATCGTTTCAGAAATTTTTCTAAGAAAAAACTATAAATTTCATTGTTATTAATGTTAAGCTTCAACAAACTTTTAATAGATACTAAGGGTGGTATTCAGAGCCTCACAAACCAATTCACCAAGAAATAAAAGTGAACTGAAAACTTGTTCGGTTTCTGGTTCTACCCAGAAACTGATGCAGCTGCAATAGGTCCCTTAGGTCCATATTCCATATGGTAGGTTTTTGTGTCCATTACATAAGAAAGTTTAAGCCATCACAACAATAGAAAGCAGATATATGTATCCTGCTGTAAGGAATGATCCTTGACTTCGTATTTGTATGGCTACATGTAGGAAGCTACATATAAGTAAATATATCCATGAACAGAGATAACTTCTCTTATAGTTATATTCAGCTTTTAGTCCAAGTCACATGCTGGGCAACAAAAAAAAGTACCTCCATGTCCGTATAGTTAGTTGCAACTTGCAAGGAAAGAACGAGGACAACAACTTAGTCATTCTGCGAAGTTTATGGAACTTTATCAATTTGATTTATTTTAATTTTTTTTTTACTAAGTTGTGTTTTCTTTTTGTATCTTCTTTTTATTGTGATACGAAGAATTGGCTTCCTTTTAATTGTATGCATATGTGGAAAATGCAGACTTGTTTTTTTTTATAGAAAATATATTACAATAGGAAATGTGAAACATGAACCTTTTCTTGATCTCCCGGATAACTAAGAGATGATTGGGTAAGCACACATGTTTCCTTGATCAGTAGGGATTAAAATTATGATTCAGATTTCAGAAGAAAACACAAAAGTGGATTATACAAAATTGAATGATATAACTTTGCTTGGTATTACTTAAAAGTTCATTTCTGCAAAAATGGAACAAAATCAAAATAAGAACGAGAGCAGCGAAACAGAGTTCCCAGCAAAGCACTCTTAAAAAATATAGGGAAGTGAATGAATGCTCTACACTGAGGGAAAAGATTTGTTCATGGTTTCAGATGTGTTGTCTCTAGTTTAAGTTAGGCCGAAGACGCGGTGCTGATGATGTCGGGCTAGTTCTTGATCACCACCTTTTGGTCGCCTATCTTCGACTTCAAACTGCATCTATTCATGGAACTCGAAAAAACTTCCTCCGTGTACTCAGAGGTAGACTACGGCATACTAGGGCGCCAAAATACAAGAACCCTTTAGCCACAGAAGCAATCAACAATGCAACGCCAGAAAATGTAGCACAACACTGGAGCACTGCGGTGCTTGAGTCTTCGGATTTAAGGCGAATAAACCACAGCACATCATGGATGTCTGCAGATACTTGGAGAAAGATCGAAAAAAGAAATGCTATCAGACCCCAACTTGCAGCAGCTGCCTCAGAAGGAAAGTAAAATGAAATCGATTCTCAGTATCGTAGGAAAAGAAAAGAAGTGCAGCATGAAAACTACGTCGAATAAATGCTCTTGCAGGCTGAGAAAGCAGGTGCAACATTACTACTGTCTACAAGATAACCAAGGAATTGGTCAGAAATTAGTCCCGAAAATAATATCTTGTCAAGGATTAAGACCATACCCTGCTGTGTTACCGATGAGTATCCAGCTCAGAAGATGGAAGAAACACTTTGCCCACCGTATTTAACCAGTTATATTCTAGACAGTGGCGGTAGTGTATTGGTTTGAAGCCCAAATAGACAATTCGAAACGAAATTTTCCAACATACCTGTCCCCCAGTTTCGACGAGATAACATCAGCGATCAAATCCCTAAAAAAACACAACGGTTGCTATAGACGGCATTCCCGCCAGCCGCTCCATTTCATCAGCTCCATAAATATCCGCGAAAATTATACATCCGTTAAAAGCACAGATATGGGAGAACGAATGTTTTCCGTTGAATAGAAATAAGAGGTGATCGTCAAATTACCAAAAAAGGGATATCTTACGGATTGCGGAAACTAGAGGGGACACTTCGTCCTACCTGTGGTGGCAAAGATAATGGCGAAAATATTCTGGGATTAAATAAAAGAGCATCTTGATTTTACTCTCGACAAAGAGCAAGTGGTATAGGTTAGGTTAGGTTGTAAGGGGTGATAATGCGGCAAGCCGCACCATCTCACTCGGATCTCAGTGGATCCATTGTGCTCCCCAGGGTATAGGTGGTTAGTTAGGAGGGATAGGGAGGGAGTTAAGGAGAAGTTTTAGGCTTGGGGGGCCTCCCTGAACCATCCTGAGTTCTGAATGAATTTCATGATGTTCTTTAGTGGCAAGACAGAGATGTCGCCCAGTTCGTCGAAGAAGTATTCTCCAAGGGCTTCTTTTCTAGTTCTAGCTAGGCTAGGGCATTCGGAAAGGAAGTGGGGGGAGCCCTGCCTCTTCATCATGACACCCTCTACATAGGTCCGATGAGCTGATGCCCATTCTGTTCATGTGGGTTCCCATTGAGTTGTGGCCCGTAAGGACGCCAACCATGAGAGATAGCAAGTGGTATTCTGGGTAGGCTCGTCCGGCATGGATCAAATCATGTCAACACCTTAAAGATCATAATAAGAGCAATGCATGGAGTTCCGTTCCCCCTCTCCATCTATTTATTTAATCTGAAAAGGCCTTTGATAGTTTGGATCGAGATTTTATTTGCTTTGTCTTACTCACAAGAGGTTTAACCGAGAAGCTTATCGCTATTATCAAGGCTACTTACGAGAGTGCTGGGTGCAACTTGTCAAGTTTTGCGAAACAGAAAGGTTTATGCGGACTTCGATATTCATAGTGGAGATAAACACGGATGTTTGCTACCACCATACTGTTATTTCTGGTTGTTACTACAGATGTTCTCCATGCAGAGCCCTAGCTGAACAAGCGCGACTAATTCGATGGACTTTGTCTTCCTTTCTGCAATATCTCGACTATGCGGACGATATTTGTTTGCTTTCACACAACGTCATGGATCTTTACCATAGATGGTTAGCAATCTGGAAAGTGAAGGAAATAAAGTCGGGTTGAGGATCAACACCGTGGAAACGAAGATCCTTAAAATGTCTCGAAACTCTGTTGAAGTTGACGTTGCGAGACAGCAGCAGGTTGAATAAGCGGTGAACAACTTTATCTACCTATAGGAAGCTTTGCTCAAAAGACGGTGGTGGAACAGTTGAAGATGTTCGTACCACTATATGAGTGCAGTATATGGAAACTGGACCATATGTGAATTGATGTCTTCCAAACATCTTAAAGGATTTTTTGGCCGAACACCATCTCCAACAAAAAACTCATAATTTGGAGAAGGAACTGGAAGTGGATTGCATACATGGCACAGAACAGTCGCTCGGGAGGAATCTCAAAAGCTGGGAAAAAGTTTGGGAGAGCTCAAACACATTTCCAGAAACCAAAAAAAGATGGTGTGTAGCGGTAGTTGACGCCCTATGCCCATCACATTCTTGTGCAAGGATACGGGTTGTTTCGTCGGATTAACTTCTCTATCAAGTAAAAAGTTTGATTTATAGAAGATACACCTAGAGCCTAGGATATTAATTACCCTGAAATGGCAATAGGACCCAGTACGTCGGCTGATTAACGACATGATCCTGAGATGCAAGAACACCTAACACCTCAGGTGCAACTCAAAAACTTAAGTTTTGTCCCTTAGCGTTATAAGACAGATATAAAAGCAATCCAGAAGATAAGATGGATAGGATTAAGTTAAATGATAAAGACAAAAATTGCGACATTTCTTACAGCTGCGATAAAATATTGCGCATGCTTAGGATGCGCATTTGTCGTGGTCGTGGGATATTGGCTTAGAAGTAAAGCTATTGACGATAAATAATCACCAAGCTGTGATCCACATCAAAGCCACTTTCCAAGAAATAAGTTTAATATGCGTTCACACCTCTCATAAAAGCTAAAGGACGTATATGCATGCATTTTATGACCTTCTCGACAGAACCTATAGAGCCTTAGAGTATAATATGTACAATGCAAACGTTGTACTAGGAGATGTCAGTGCCAAATTGAAAAGAAAGATATCTTTGGCAGATTAGTTGATACAGCACAGCCTCCACGACGCGACAACAATAAACATTGCAGTAGCTCGTATTCGGGTGGTAAGAAGCAACAAGCAACAATCTATTCTAAGGCTAAAGATCCACAAAGATGCCTGGCATTTCCCTAACGCACAGTGTGGGAATTTGCTCATCTAGCGGAATTAAATTAATAGCGCTTACAAGTTAAAGTTTTTGATAATTTTTTTTTGCAAGATTTATCATAAATATGTGGACAATGAAATTTAAGGATAATTATTAATATACTTGGCTAAATTATTCATGTACAGAGCTCTGAAAGTACAAGTTTTTTGCACCTTGGTGGACCCATTTTGACAAATGAAATACGGTCACAAAAAAATAGCCTTTTTAAAATTTTTTGCATAAGATTCATTATGCATATATACAATAATAAATACAACTACAATTTTTTGAATAATGTAAGCAAATGTTTGATATACAGAGCTCAGAAAGTACACGTTTTTTGCACATTGGTAGACCCTCTTAAAAAAATGAATTCGCTCCAAAAAAAAGCTTTTTGTAATTTTTGTTTGTAGTATTTATAATTAATGTATACAAAAATGAAATAATTCTACAGAAATTTGTATACTTTGGCAAATTTTTGACGAACGGAGCTCTGAAAGTACGCATTTTATGCACTTAGGTTTTTCTCAAAATTTGTTGTTTCTTCGAAAAAAGTGCTATGATCTATTTTGTGTGAAATTTTATGAGCTAAAATATTATTTCATTTTTGATTTTGAACAAATTAATTGTTTTCGAGATATTTACAAGAAAACTGAACTTTGTACAAAACCAAAAGTTTAATTTTGAACCGCTATAGCTTCAATATTCTTAGACTTACAAAGTTCGTTAATAGCCCATTTTTTCCTTAATTTTGGAGGCACCCTAATAATTTGGATTTATAATGAGAAGATGTACCTACACAAAATCCTGCATACAAAAGTTACAGCCGATAAATGCTTTTTAAGTAGGTACATTTTTTGGCCTAGGTTGCTACACCAGGAAGTTCTTATTCATTTTACTCGTAATCTATTGATTATTCGAAAAAGAGTATGCTCATCCTTACTGTGTAGTATCATATGATCTACTATTTTTTACTTTGCATTTTTTCAAAAAAAAAAAATAGTGTCCATGAAATTATCAACAAAATTAATTTTACCCCTTTTCACCGCCCCTAAATATTTTAGCCCCGGCCCAAATTTAGGGTAATTTTTAGAAAATGCTAAGGATGTCAAAACAAAGCTCTCCACCAAAATTCAACTTTGTCGGAAGTCTTTCTCAGTGAAAGTCTAATTTTTCCCCTTTTATTTTTTTTGAAAGCCAATTCGAAAATGAAAAATAAATGTATGGGTGTCGCACCTACGCGCAGCAACTTAAAGCGCTAAATGATAGCTGACATATCAGGCTTTCCAATGCATATAGTTTCTCATCCGAACAACACTGAATACTTAAAGTTTTTCTCTCGTGAATACAGAAATTGAATAAAAATTGCCCCTTTTTTAATCCCATCCACCAACAGATATATTTAAACACCCTAAGGACTGTAATTTTACTTAATTTTCAATCCCCTGATATGGCATCTATTAAATCAAAACAAAACTTTCAATAAAAAATGCACCATGCACTCACAAAAAAAGATATTTCAAAACTACCTTCTCAAGCCAATTTTCTTTGAATTTATCACCAATCGCAACTTCAAGAACGATTAATTTTATTTTACATAACTCCCACATAAAATTTCTTTCATAATCGATAAGAAGAAGCTTTAAGCTGCAAGCAAAACAAGTTTTTACATCAGTTTGTGGCAGTAATTTTTTTAATTAAATTCCGCTAGATTAGCGAATTCCCACACTGTGTAACGGTCAAACGAGCCAATCAAATTGACCATAAGTTGGCTAATTGAAACAAAGCACGAATCTTACATCTAAAACGTGAAATGTACCGAGGGGCAAAACTGCGATTAGACCATTTCGTTGTTGCGCTTACGGCAATATTCAGAACTTGACTGTCAAATTACAAGAAAATGCAAATCAGCCAATTGTGAAGAAGAAGATTTACCAGAGTCTACAAAGACCATAAATGGGTAATATCATCATACCATAGGCTGCCAGTACCAACGAACCAAGAAAAAATATCTGTGGTATATAATGATGAATGCGTGCACCAGAAATAGGTGGCACAAGATCCACATGGGAGTATGCTGCAGTGCAAAACAGATGAACGTGAACTGTGTGAATATCTTATGGACAAGTACCAGTAGTTTTCAACCATCGACAAAATTTTCACTCTGACGAAAATCCTAGAGAAGACCAATACATCTCAAGTCGATACTCACTATCTACGTTCCTTTCTCCTAATGACGAAATGGTTGAACTCGGGATCCTTGGAAAACTTATCCAGCTGAGTTGCATGATACTGAAAAACACAAGGGGCAATATGCAATATTCCAAACGTGCACATGCACAGGGTATCATCAAGGAGATGCCCTATAATGTGATTTCTTCAATCTCATTTTGGAGCATATAGAGCATAGGGCAAGGCGATAATACTGATGACACAATCCTCAACAAATCTGTCCAAATTTTAAGGTAAGAACTAAGTAGCCTCACAATATCAAAATCATCGGAAGCTTCGAAGCTTGTTGGTCTGAAAGATCTGTCCACCGACCGACGACCAGCTAGGAAAAAACGTCACTATTGATAGCAACAACTTCGAACAACTTAAGTATGTACCTAGTTCAATAAATATTAAACCCACGAACGATACCTTAATGGATATTCAATGAACAATTAATTAGTCTAGGTATCCGTTACTATTTTGATTTGGCGTAACAAATGGGCTCAAATTGAAGTGAATCTTTCTAAAGAAAAAATTCTCCGACAAATGAAGAACAACTACTATAGCCAAAGCCATTAGTTGAAGGTCTTTCTTTTTTTGCTGAATACGTTTCTGTTCCTTGAAATGTTAAATTTTCTACCAATTTTCTTTAAATTGCGTAGGTACAGTGGCGGATCCAGGGGGGAGGTCATGGGGGTCATGACCCCCCCCCCAGAGCTCCAGCGAAACTAACAGACACAAGCAATTTTTTCTGATTATTCAAAAAATTAAAGGACAGAGAAAAACTTTTTGGGTTATTCCATATTTGTTAGTAATCTACTATTTATACGAAAAACATGACCTATTAATGATTAGCTTCCATTTTCTTAACAAAGCCAAGCTTCTTAATGAATAGACAGCAAATAAATATTGATCAGAAATCACTACTAGCCCTCGAGGATACACTAAATTGTCTTTGATATCCATCCGACTAAAAAATTCTGCGGACTCTCTTAAATAATAACGGATCCCCATAGTCACCACCATCGCAAAAAAAAAGACTCTGCCGTAGTTTGTGACTGATTAAACTATTTAAAGCAAACGGGACCCTTAATCATATAATCCGTTATAACTCGAAAGCAAACGCGAAAATGAGAAAAATACCTCTTAAGTTTTTCAGTAACCCATGGTTTACCATGGATATTCTGTATAGTAGTTTTGATAACAAGTTATAATATCATTTTAAACGTTATATTTACTTAACTCTGTTTTATAATAAGATAATAGTTTTGGGTGTCACAGACATTTTGTTGCGGATGCACCGATCAAAAAAGGTAGCATTCTTTTTTTGAAAATTTTATAGCAGAAGATCTATATAAGGTGCTTATTATAAATTATTAAAAAATCGCAAATTTGCAAATTTTGAGAATTCATTTTTTTTTTAAATTGCAATATTTCTTAAAAAAGGAAGTTATGTAATTTTGTGCTCAGATTATGCTGCTAGGCGCAAAAGAGATAAAAATAAAATTCGCAAAATTGCAACTTTAATGGACAAGAATAAAATGCGAAGGGCTGTAGTAGCGTGAAGTTGGCACCGCCATTTTCGCTATGCTGTATTGTGATGAACTTGGGCCGTAAATTAAAAAAAAAAAATGGCAAACATGCAAATTTTATGAATGATTTTTTTTCGAAATTTCGCAATTTCTTAAAAGTGAAAGATATGCTGTTTTGTGCTCAGTTGGAGCTGTCATGCGCCGAAAAGATAAACAAAAATAGCAAAACTTCAACTTTAAGGCTAAAAACTAATGCATACATACATATATCCATTTTGGTATAAGTTTCACATTTTTATACAAAAATTTTAACTGTGCTATTTTGTGCTCAGTTTGTGCTGCCATATGGAGATACAAAAATTCGCATATTTGCAACTTTTACGGGCAAAAAACAACAAAAATTAAAAAAATTCTCATCCGTAAAATTTGAAAATTCTCGATTTTTTTAATAATTACGGCACAAGGCAGCACAAGTTGAGCAGAATACAGCACAACTTTTTTATCGAAAATGGCGGTGCTAACTTCACCCACAGCTTATCCTAACTAGCCTAATTCTTTGAAATCAAGTACAGTATTGAATTAATATGATCATATAGTTTTCTTGTGTAAATTTTGTTAGATTGAAATAATTATTTTTTTTTGTGAGAAAAAAAAAATATTTTCCACAAAGAAAAATGTTCGCGGTGTAATTTTTTTTAAATTCTCCGTCAGTTTACAGTTTCCAAAAAAAAATCTCAATGAGACTGATCTATGAAAAAGCAAACACAAATGGCAAACGCAATTTTTTTCGGAAAAAGAATGTCAATGACATTGTTTTATACGAAAAAAAATCGTGGTGAATGTAAAATTTGTTTTCTTTGGGTAGTTCACAGTTCGATAAAAAAATTTAAACGT
Organism: Dasysyrphus tricinctus; assembly: GCA_963921185.1. Taxonomy (NCBI): domain Eukaryota; kingdom Metazoa; phylum Arthropoda; class Insecta; order Diptera; family Syrphidae; genus Dasysyrphus; species Dasysyrphus tricinctus. Next base: position 68,539,406 of record OY992530.1, read on the forward strand.
CAAAAAAAAATTTTCTCGCAGCAAGCGCTCCCATAAGAAATACATGTTGTTTTTTTTCGCCAAGGAACTGTATACTTAGCTTAACAAACAAGTTTTTTTTAAATAATATTATATAATAGGAAAATAGCTTCCCTTTTGCTTTGATAGCAGTTTTTTTTCTTAACGGCATGGAATCCACCATATTTTTTGCAATTCTTTTTCATCTCGAATTGACGCTTGATACTTGAACTACCCCTTTTGATTTTTTGTTTGGGTTTAAATATGCACCTATGTATATGTAATGTGTAAGTGTAATGCATTACTGTCAATTATTCTATGTAAATTGCTCCAAAGTTTTCAAAACAACTGTTTTCTCGTCAATTTCGCTTCCAATCTAAAATGTTTATCTTATCCTCATCATTGTCCTAAAAGTATGAAATGAAGCTAAATCTTGTTGAGGAATACAGTTTCTAGCTCAAACTACATATAAGCGGGAGTCCGATTAAGTCTTTAGCTTCTCCCTGATCAAGCCTTCGACTGGAATGAAGCCATGATTAAGCTGGACTTTATGCTAAGCAGTTCTTATTGATGTTAAAATTTCATGACCCCCCCCAAACTGGATTCCTGGATCCGCGCCTGCGTAGGTACCCGTCTCCTAATAATTTCAGGTGTATATCCGCCTGATAACAAGTATGATAGGATACTACTGGGTTTTTCCTCTGCATTGATATGTACCAACCTATACCTAATGGGTATCCAGAGTTTTGTTGCATTATGTTATGTTACCCAAGTATTTATTCTATGTTCAATTAATACAACTCATCCGAATTCGTTTACAATTCTTCACATATTCAATAGAAAGAGAAACTCGTAGGTCGAAGTATCTAAATTTAAATCTACTAAAGTGAATCAGGTTCGTATATCCAACGAAAATGCATTTCCTAGCATTGTATTTATTTTATAGTTATTTTCTTGTGAATTTATAAACATTGTTAAATTTTTCATGAATTTCTCAATAAATATTTAAACTTTTCTTCCTATACTGTTGAATAAACTAAAAACTTCATTTTCACTCACGTACGTAGGAGTAATATTTTATTGCATCAACGAAATTGCTATTCAAATATTGTATGTATGTTTTTGTATTATTCCTTGAAGTGTAGGTACCTATATATATTTTACTTATATATTTGTACTTGTACACGTACATATTTCTACCTACAAAGAACTTTATAAGAATTTGAAGTTCCTCGAAAATTTTCAAAGAACTTTTCAATTGAATTTATTTGTTTTGTGGATTTACTTTCTCATTCGCTATAATTTTGACTTTGTTGTTTGAATTTTATTATTTCGTTGTTTAAATTATACAGCAAATTGGCTTCGAGTTGTTTTATAACAAAATTTAAATTTTGAAGAGAATGTGGAAGTTTTTGGGATTGAATCCCGCCTATATTCCACTTTATTTTGTTTTTCTTAGAGTACATAATGTACCTTTGCATCGTTTGAGGAAGTGAAAAATTCTCCAAGGATATTTATCTCTTGTTGTGAAAAAGTGCTTTGTAGATCTGCCAGCTAGAATATCACGCACATAGGAATCACAGGAATAAATGATGGTGTATCTAAGACACTATAGCAGGCCTTAGTTTTAAAATTTAAAAAGCGAAAAGTTCATAACTATAGAAAAGATATTGGAAAAACAACACTCAAAGAAAAACGTTAGGTAAATATTTAACCTGGGCCTTGTTAAATTCACGAGGTGCACAGTCCCATTTAAAGTTGCAGACATTTCAGAAATTTGCGTGATTCTAGTAACCTTATATTCAGTGCAAAATCAACCTGGTGGACTATCTTACCATATTCAGGTTGATTTAAGAAGATGACCTGTTAATTTAATATTAAATTCTTATAAATAAGAAATTTTTACAAGAAATAAAGTGTTAATTTTAAACAAGGTCATGTTTTTTTTTTAACACAGTATGTTATGAATTTCTGTTATACCTCATATCATGTTGAATCAACGTTGAATGTGGTTATTTTTACAATTTGTACCTGTTGTATTTTACCTGGCCTAGTGTTAAAAACGCACTGTACCAGTTAATTTCAACGCGATACCAGTGTTGAAACGCACACACCCACACACACAGACCATTCAAGTAAAACTACTTGAATTTAACCTGGCCTTCTGTTAAAGTAGCACTCTACCAGTTCATTTCAACGTGACATCAGTTTTGAAACGCACACACACAGGCCATTCTAATCTGTCAGTTCATTTAAACATGTTACTAGGTGTTAAAACACACACACAAGCCATCCAATGAGTTTCAACTTAGGTATTAATATTTGCACCAGTGTTTTGTGTAGCAAATTGGCACAGTGGATGAGTGCTATCTCTATATGCGAAAGGTTCCTAGTTCAAAGCTGAAGTAAGTATCACAAATTATTTTAAAATAAAATAAATATAAAATAAATTTCTATATGTACTTTCAGAAAAATGCCCCATGAGTTGAGAAATAATTAGCGTAAGAGACGGCTCTTAGACGTTTAGATTCATGACACAGCTACAAGTTGATTCAACATCAAAACCTGTTGAATTAACTACAGATTTTCATGTTAAATTAACAGGACATTGCATATTGAGTCATGTTAAATTAACTATATTTGCAGGTAAAATTTACAGGATTCCTATTTTGTGGCAGTATTAAATTAACAAGACGTCGAGCAGCTTTTACCTGCAACCATCCTTCATAAAAAACCACATTAAAATCAGGTATCTGGTTAAACAATTAATCTGATCCACTGAGTTAAAAAATAACAACCTGAAAATCTGGTATAATAGACCAGAAATTGGTTAATTATATCTGCTTTTTTCGCTGATTGAAGAAACGTATGTAATCTCACATACTTTAAATATGTATATAACAAAAAGAATATTAAATAGAATTTCCAATCGTAGGGGATTAAAATTATATATTTCGGTATTCTTCTCTTTCTGTGTTGGGCGCCATTTAGTATCTTGTAATTTTGAGACCAGTCATGAAAAATTAACACATCGAATTTTTGCCACAGTTAAATATGCCTTCACATGTATATGCCCCTAATGATTTAGATAAACTAATCGTAAATCGTACTTTCAAAATTCCGAAAAATAAACAGAAATATATTTATGTTTGGTCTACCTATCTCTATAAAGTACTGGAGAGGGCTAGTACGCCACTTTGGCCCGAGGCTCAATGAAAGAAATATCTCACTGCACACCTCCTCGTGTTAGATAGTGGGTAATGCTAACGTGAAGAGAGACCGAATGGATACAGGGATAAGCAGGCAAACCAGCGGTGCTGGTAAGGGCACACACTTGTCCTTGGGATGGTTAAGGTCTCCATAAGGCAGAAAAACTGCAGTTGGTGGTCAACGGCATGATAGTATGGTGGCGGAGGAGCCTTTTTTTTGAAAAGTCAACGGCTGCAGCAAATAGCGTAAGGCGGCTACAAAAGGTGCCTGTTTTCCTATAGTGAACGGCCTCGATCAGTTACTATGTGTTTGATTATGCAAAGGGCGGGTGTGCCTGTCGAATCTGAGCTTATTTATTTAATTAATTGTATTTCGGAAAACACCATGGTGGAAGGATATGCTATTCCATGAAATATGACAAAAACTGGTAATGAGTCCCAAAGAAGTTACCATTTTCTGCACCTTTGGCGGCAATAACCGTAAATCGGATTTGGGGGTGCGGCATCTTTTATGTACGAGCGTCAATCAAGACGCCATAATAAATAAATCGTCAAAAAATAGAAGAAGTCTTTCAAAAGATTAACTGATACTTTTGGGTACGGTCTTCGCATGAAAGTTGGAGCATGGAACTTTCGGTCCTTGTAGGGAGAAGGTAGATACGAGCAGGTTCAGCGTGAAATGCTTTACCTTAAGATCAGTACCCTGGGCATCAGTGAAAATAGGTGAAGGGAAAAGGCCTAATACAGATCCGAGAATGTTGTATTCCGGGCAAGATGATGGGGAGGGTGGTTAAAGACTGCATGGTGTCGGAATTATGTTGAATGAAGATGCGAGTCATAGTATTTTTTTCTGGGCGCCCATTTCTGTAAGCATAATGACAGCAAGGTTCCGTTCAAAAATTTGTAATTTGAGAGCTGACATCATATTTGGCAGGGGAGATTTCAATGCCCAAGTCGGATCAGACAACTACGGTCTGGAACGCGTGATGGGGAAAAATGTCTTGGGGTCACGGAATTAAAATGGCGATTTGCTGGTCGATTTTAGTAAAGCTAATCGTCTTACTGTGTTTAAACATAAACAAAATCACCTGGGTACATCCGGATGGTCAAACTGAAAATCAAATTGACCATATCATGATTCAGCAGTGATGGAAGAAGTCAATGTGCGATGTTCGAAGTATTAGAAATTCCGACATAGGAAAGCGACCACCATTTGGGTCTCATGAGGCTCAGGCTACAAACAGCATGCGGGTACAGCTGCGGGTACAACGACAATCATAGTGTGCAGCAGGGAGTTCGAAGTTCAATACGAATGCTTTTAAGTGATCCCAACATGTGTCGTAACTATGTCAGACAGAGCTTTGTCAGAGGCTGGATCCGAAACTGTACCTAAGCAGACGAAAGTTAGAGACTCCCAAGGCACCTGGTAGAAAATCAAGCTTCACTTGTCGTCGAAGATGCTAATAAATGCCGATGAAGATGTTCAACGGAAGGCTGAGTAACGAAGCTTGCGCGCGATACTTTGTAAATAGTAGTTGTGCAAAGTCATTAGAACGCCGTGCCGTAACGTACGAAAGGTCAGTAAATGAGTGTGTATTTTAGGGCAACAATGACATAAATAACAGCACTTTGCGTCGTTGTTTCTGAGTTTTTTGTTTGTTTGTTTTAAGTGCTCTTTAATTTACAGTTTGTTTGTATATATCACGTATATATCATCGAAGTGCTCGGAAAAAGGGGCCTCCGTACCAAGTAATTGAAATGAGCTACAAGGACTTTGTAGACATAAAATTGTTGACCGATGAAATGTTCTTTAACCTAACAAAAAACTCGAACAACGACCAAATTAAAATTTCGGAGTTGAAAATGGTTACAGTTGAAAAAGGATAGGAAACCTACAAATACAAGACTTCCTTCGAAGGAGAGATGATCCTTGCTCCTATTCGGACCGTGGACGAGCTATAAACATCAAACCATTTGAAAATATTAAGCTAACGCCAGCCTACACATGCAAAATTCCAATTCGAAACAGAAAGAAGGAAGACCTCTTTTACTTAATAAAAACAAACATTGTTCCTCAATATTATGAGACATTTTACAACAGCCTTTTAAATAAACATACATTTTTGAATACATTTAAGAAGCGTGTTTCAATTCTAAAATGCCCATTAATTTAGAGTAAGAACGACTCAACTGTCAAAAAAAATTAATTCCTGGATCAAAAATGACACAATTGAGGTTCCTCAAACCCCCCAAAAGCTCAAAAAAGAAGCTGGTGAAAGATATAAAAGGTAATAATATGAAATCTAACTCACTGAATAATCAGCTATTTTTAGGACTCATGAAGTCGATTCTGTAGGCCTATTTTATTGCGTTTTTGTATTTTGAATAAGCACGCAAACTTTAAACGTGTTTCCTCAACATTTAAGAAAAGTGCAATTACGTCGTTATTGTACCGGAGGTGCGATATGATGGAATTTTACCAAACATCCAAGGAAGATGTCGGTACAAAAAGCAACACGAATCATCCTGTAGTGGGTGGGGATGGTACACTTTTAGTATGAATCGAGGATAGCTACGCAGGTGGAAGGATCACTTTTGTGCAGGGCCGGATTAACAAGTAGGCAGAATAGGCAGTTGCCTGGGGCCCCCGATTTTAGGGGGCCCCCGAAAAATGAAAAAAACTTCTAAAATTTTCTTACAAACATAAAATTCTAGTAACACTTTTTTTATTGCAAAATTTTGTTGGTAAGTCCGGCAGCAATGGAGTAGGTCTTTCAGTCGCTATAATTGCAGATTTGTCTACTGAATTCCACTTGTAAAAGGGTTTGCTTATAAGTTTTTCAATAACACAACCACAACGGTTTTTAATAACAACTTTTTCACTACTTGATGCCAATTTCTAGTTAAATTTTACACGCAAATTATAAAAGCATTACTTTAATAAACAAAAACGACTTTAATAAACAAAAATGACTTCAACTACACGCTGGGAAGCACATTCGAATGCGACGTATGCAGTTTACGATTCATTTGATATCATATTAGAGGCTCTAGAAATCATTGCTGATGATGAATCACAAAATATTGATACTCGTTATGAGGCGATGTGTATCGCGAATAAAATGCGAAAATTCGAATTTGGTTTCATGTTGATTTTATGGAACTCTATTTTGACTGCTATGCGTTCAGTGAGTAAGTCATTGCAAAGTGAAAAAGCAGATTTGCAAACGTGTGCTTTTTTGTACGGATCGTTAGAAGAGAGTTTAGTTTCATTCCGTGAAAAGTTCAATGATTTCGAAGAAAAAACAAAACAATTATTACCTGGTGTAGGTTATACAGAAATCGCAAAACGTACTCGTTGTAGAAAAAAACAACCTAATGACGGAAATGCTCCAGAAGTAGAATTTTCGCCTCGCGATTATTTTAGGACAAAAGGTTTTCTCGAAATCATCGCCAATCTTCACAGTGCAATCAAACGACGTGCGAAAGTGTATACGGAAATTTCAGAGAGATTTGCATTTCTCATCAACTTTTCTCTAAGTGATGGAGACCTCCACGAAGCTATAATAACTTAGTTCGTTTTTATTCTAGAGATTTGGAAGAATTTTTCATTGAAATGAAACAATTCCAAAGTTACGTGAACTCCAGATACACTGATGCACAAAAAACTCATAGTCATTTGTATAAGATTCTAATGGAAGTTCAATTAGCCGATGTATTTCCCAACACAGAAATAGCTCTTCGGATTTTTTTAACATTAATGATCACAAATTGTTCTGCCGAACGATCCTTCTCGCAATTAAAAAGAATCAAAGCTGCTGAAAGAGCTACAATGCGACAAGAGCGACTCAAGATGTTAGGTATACTTTGCACTGAGTCAGATTTATTGAACAAATCGATATTGATGATATAATTGATGAATTTTCTGAAAACAAATGTAGAAAACGACATGTTTAAAATGTAGATAGTAATTTTATTGATATTATTACATTGTGACAGTAAAATTTGTATGAAAGATATAAGTTTGTATTTTTTAATCGAAAAAAGAAGGGAACGGACGTGAAAAAAAGGGCCCCAAAATTGATGGTTGCCTAGGGCCTCATTGAGGCTTAATCCGGCCCTGCTTTTGTGTCTTGCTTATTGAGGATTTCGTTGAGCAAAGTGTTGAAATGCTCCAGGTAAACGAGATGCGTAAACCTTAGGTATAGCGGTATTGACATCGAACCCCCCTACAGTATTTGGAAACACAATCGTCGAAAAATCTTCTCAAAAACAAATAAGCAGCTGGACTTGACGGAATACAAACCAAGTTTCTGAGAGCTGACCCCGTCAGATCGGCTTGTATTCTACACCCGTTGATACAAGCTGGTGTGGGGAAACGAAATATATCCCAGCGACTGGAAGTATGGTGTGATTGTTAAGTTTCTAAAGAAAGGTGCCCTTAAGAATTTAAAGATTGGCGAGGTATTAAGGTAGAACTAGAATGGTCGGAAGCCAACTTAAGTGGTCGTACGAAACCGAGCGAAAACAAGAAATTTATATGACGCACACATAATTGCGAAGTGGAACTTTTCGTTTAGTTTTCGTTAACTTTTGCCGTCGGACGTGAGAGCGCTCAACGACCGCTCTTTCGTAAGTGGGCGAATGCAAAATCAAAATGGTGGAAGCAAACTACCAAGAACTTGGCGCTTGGTGCATAGTTTTCAACTTTTTATTTTCTGTTTGATGAATGAATGAGTGAAGTCAAATCAATTTTCTTTTAATTAATTTATATCACATCGAATTTTAGTGGTTTCGCAAAATAAATAAATAAAAGCATATCACTTTGTGCTGTGAATAAGTATGAGAAAATAAATATTGAATAAACAATTATTTATTTATTTTTTTCACTTCCAACCACTGAAGTTCATTATGGGTCACTTGTGAAATTGACGTTTTGGAAAGCTACTTTTCGGTCGGTTTTGACATAAGCTTCCGACAGCTTCCGCCTATTCTAGTTCTACCTTTACAGTTTTGTCCGTTTGTCCAAAACTAATGGCAACCATCATTCTCGAGCGAATAAAGGATAGAATCGAGTCTACACTCACAGGGGTGGACTGGGGGTCAAAGGGCCTACCGGGACTTTTAGAAAAAGGGCCACAGAATACAATAACTCTCAAAATGGTTAAAAAAAAGTTGACATTGCAAACATTTCTCGAAAGTCACTTTTTTATATTTATTAATTTTTTTTAATTAACATATTGATTGATGTATTTATATGGTATAAGGAAACAGCTATTTTTAGCTTATGGCTGCGTCACCTTACAGATCAATTAATTTGAGTTTTTATTCAAGCAAGCATACAAATTAGTTTTACGACCTTAAGTGGGTGTGACTTCAGTTTAATCAAAACAAAAGTACGCTGGTCAAACAAATTTGTGGGAATTAAGGGAGATATGAAACAAAAGCGTCCATAGATACTTCTAATTTTTTAAAAATTTCTTAGAAATATTTTTTCTAAGCTACAGTTATTTTGCAATCAAAAGAAATGAAACTCATTAAATATTTTCAAAAAATAAATAAATTGAAGAGTCGAATTTTCTTCATTTTTTTTCTCTAGTGAATCAAATAAATTATTTAGCTTTAATTTCACAATTTTTCACTGTAGCACGATTTTTCTGATTGAAATTTTTGATATTGAATGAAAGGAAACCGCTGTGTTTTTGATCACCATCTCGGCAGTTTCAAAAATTTAAATTAAATAAGGTACTTTTAGAACTATTTCTCTTAACAGTAGCTGTGATTTATAAAAAAGTGCAAACAAATATTTTAATAATCCATTTGCTAATTTTCAATTATTGAACAATCCCAATGTTAGGGCAAGTACATTTATGTTCACACCCTGTCAACTTTAATCAAGCATTAATCTAGTTGATTATCATTGAATGCATTTGTTCAGCAAAATTTTCAACAGAAAATCCATAATTTGAGAACTTTATTTGAGAAATCACTAATTCGCTGATTCTGTTTGGTAAGTATAATTTAATCAAAGATTTCCTGAAATTTCTTTTGCTCATCATTGGTTAAGAGGAAGCAAAGGACTTGGATAAAATTTATAGAAAAACCACAGCCTGGTTAAAACTCCATCTCTAGGTATCACAAAATGCCAGCACTACCTACACTTCTTATTGTCCATGTTCTTTTACACAACAAATTATTCTTTCTAATGCTATGTTTCCACCAAAAGTTTATCCCAGTTCAGATTTAGTAAATCCATTTGGTGTTTTCACCGCACAAAAAGATTTAAAAAAGATTAACTTTGACAGCAGATTTAAAAATGCAAATGGTATTTCAATTTTTCTTATGAAGAGGAAGTGAGATAGAATGTTTCCTTTGTGAAGAACTGAATTCAGCCATGAACGAATCCTTCAGCGCCACACAAGAATAGGTTAGTTTGATTTGTAAAAGTATTTGTCCTAGGAAGATTTAACAAGATTAATTTCTAATCTTCAAGATTTACGAAATATATTTTTTAATAATAATAATTTTAACTATATGCCTGTAAGACCTAAGGTCTTTTAAATGCAACCTGAATTGCACGGCACTAGTTAGAAAGAGTAGGAAGATAGGAAAGATTTGGCACAGTGGATTGAGATCAAGGTGTTTATTATCTCATTAAATCTCACGGGTGGCGTCCAGTTAAGCTGGGAGTATATAGAACAGAATGCTGCCTAGAATGGGGCTCGAACCCACACCTCTATGCTAGCAGTCAAGTACTACATCCACTGCACCACTGCCACCCGCCATATTTGTATGGTAATCTTCGAGATTTTAAGGAAGATTTGAGGTAAATCTTATTAAATCTCAGTTTAGCGTTAGGTGGATATGTAGCATAAAGCTCACAACAAAGTTGATGTTTGTTTATGGTGAGTGACAGATTACATCTAACAATTGATTTGACAGACATACTGAAAATGGGAAGATGATTATTGGAAAAACAATGATCAAACAGAAAATTGAGTGAACAAACGCTCAATGATGATCACAGATTCATAAATATGGATTAAATAGAATCAGTGATAACCTAGTTGCAGATTTAACCCAATGTGAACAAACTGGCCCTGTGCTAGTCCAAGAACCAGAGCAAAAACAGAAGGTTCATAATGCTATCAACTATTTAATTGATTTTTCTTCGAAAATGTTCCCCTCCCCCCGAATGTTAATCCAAGAAGGCGTGCATCAGCTGCCATTTTGGAAATCACGTTTTATCAAATATCTCGCGAATCTTGAACCGACAAAAGTAGTATTATTTTTTTCTTAGTTTTTGAGAAATTATAAAAACGAAGGTTTCCTTTTCCCAAGAAAAGATTTAATAATATATCGTATTTCTTTGCCTATTATAAACTTAACAAACAAGATATGCAAGAAAAGTACCTTCTGTTATCTTCTTTTACTGTCTCAAAAACTAAGAAAGAATATAAAAATGAAAAGTGGTGCTATAAAAAAATTTGAAATAACAATCAACAATCAATTTTTTCAAAAATATTGACTTTAAAATTTAATTTCTCAAAAACTTTCAACTAAAAAAAACTTGATTCAAAATAACATCGTCGCAAGACATTGAAGCAGCATTTTGCGCAATCTCCACAGTGTTCTTGTTTTTTCTTGTTTCTCTGTTTCTTGACTTTCGTCCTGTGCCTCATCATTAGCCGCATTTTATTACCCACATGATCTGATCTGGATCAATTTTCAACACGAAATTGCAAAAACAACATGGGGTCCTGCTTTTTATCTAGATCTAGCTATATTTCAATGATCCAAAAACTGCTATTGTGAATTATCTCAGTAGCGCAAAGAAAAGAGGCAACAGATACATGAAAAATAAACAAACGTAAACGGCAAAAAGGGACGGGTATGTTACACTTCTGTCACTATGATCCTGTTTGTTTTATTAATCATGATCTGATCCGGATCAGATAAAATACCGCTTTTCATTCTCATCTTTTGAATTCAGGTTATTCACCTAACTTTCAGACATTAGTATACTCATCATTGAGAGTTGTTTTTATTTATTTTTATTTTGTATATTTAGTTTTTTGAAATTGTAAAATATTTCTATCAACTTTTGAAAATTTAAGATCCGTAGAGGCCACCAGACGAGTTTTGGAGGAATCCAAAGATTCATAGAGTTCCTCAACCGAGTTTTTGGGGCCTCCAGAGATTCGAAGAGACCACCAACCGAGTTCTTGGGGTCTCCAGAGATCCGTAGAGGCCACCAACCAAGTTCTAGGGGTTTCCAAAGATTTATAGAAGCCACTTCCCGATTTCTGGAGGCCTTCAGAGATCTGCAGAGGCCACCAACCGAGGTCTGGAGGCTTCCAAAGATCTGCAGAGGCCACCAAACGAGATGTGGGGGCCTCCAAAGATCCGTAGAGGCCACCAATGGGGTTCAGGGGACCTTCAAAGATCGGTAGAGGCCTCTAACGGAGTTGTGAGGGCCTCCAAAGATCTATAGAGGCCATCCAACAGAGTTCTGGAGGCCTCCAGAGATTCGTTGAGGCTGTGAACCAACATCCGGGGGCCTCCAAAAATCCGTAGAGGCCACCAATGGAGTTCTGGGGGCCTCCAAAGATCGGAAGAGGCCACCAACGGAGTTTTTGGGGCCTCCAAAGATCTATAGAGGCCATCAACAGAGTTCTTGGGGCCTCTATAGATCCATAGATGTCACCAACCAAGTTCTAGGGGCTTCCAAAGATTTATAGAGGCCACCAACCAATTTCTGGGGGCCTCCAAAGATCTGTAGAGGCCAACAATGGAGTTCTGGGGGCCTCCAAAGATCTGTAGAGGCCACCAACGGAGTTGTGGGGGCCTCCAAATATCGGTAGAAGCCACCAACGGAGTTGTGGGGGCCTCCAATTATCTGTAGAGGCCACCAACAGAGCTCTGGAGGCCTCCATTCCTCCATCCTCCATCCATCCTCCATCCATCCTCCATCCATCCGTTGAGGCTATGAACCAACATCCGGGGGCCACCAATATAGTTCTGGAGGCCTTCAAAGATCCGTCGAGGCTACCAATGGAGTTCTGGGGGCCTCCAATGATTGGTAGAAGCCACCAACGGAGTTGTGGGGGCCTCCAATTATCTGTAGAGGCCACCAACAGAGCTCTGTAGACCTCCATTGATCCGTAGAGGCTACTAACCAAGATTTGGAGGCCTCCAAAGATCCGAAGAGGCCATTAGCCGAGTTCAGGAGGCCTCCAAGGATCCGTAGAGGCCACACCAACAGATTTCAGAAGGCCTCAAGAGATCCAAAGAGGTCACCAACCGAGTTCTGGAGGCATCCAAAGATCCGTAGAGGCCACCAACTGAGTTCTGGAGGCCTCCAAAAATCCGTAAAGGCCACCAACCAAGTTTTGGGGCCTCCAGAGATCTGTAGAGGCCACCAACCGTGTTCTGGGGGCCTCCAAAGATCTGAAGAGGCCACCAACAGAGTTTTGGAGGCCTCTAAATACTTATATTGATCAACAAAACTCTTAATCTAGTGTGAGTCGAATATTCTTAGAAAGTTTTACTTTAAAAAAAAAAACAGAAAAGGAACGCAGGAACTTTTATGAACTTTTTGCTTTCTTGGGGGCCCACCGGGCAAAATCCCGGTTGCCCGGTGGCCCAGTCCACCCCTGTTCACTCAAGAAGCATCAAACTGGCTTCCACTGTGGTCGATCGTGTGTCGACCATATCAACACTCTGCGTATCGTTCTTGAGCAACCTGTGGACTTTGAATCACTTTATCTCATGTTCGTGGATTTTGAGAAAGCTTTTGACCACAGTACACAAATCTAAGGTATTATACTGCGCAGGTTGTCAGTCGAAAATAAAAAATGGCTGTGCGAGTGAGGAAGAAAACACACGTAAGAACAACAACAAATTAAAATTGAAATTGTCAGAAATAAAAATGGCTGTGCGAGTGAGGAAGAAAACACACGTAAAAACAACAACAAATACTGACATTTGACACAAATTTTGATATAGGTATGCGCAGAAGAAACAAAAATCAAAACTCTAATGATATTACCTTTAATATGTGTACTGTGGCTTTTGACCGAGTCAACAGTGAATGTATATGAAGATCACTTCTTGGTAGGGGAATTCCCCCAAAAATTGTTGCTATTATAAGAGAGTCAGCTATCTGACTTTTTCGAAGTGCGGCAGGGTGTGAGACAGGTGGATGTTCTATCGCCAATTCTCTTTCTGCTGCCAATAGAGGATGATTCGACGGCCAGCGTTGTAACAGCGGAGAGACAGGGCATTCAATGGAGACCATTTGAAAGGCCTAGTCACTTGGACTTTGCCGATGATATATGTCTCTTGGCAAATAAAATCAGCGGGCTGAACGGGATGTGTCAAGCACTCAAGGTGAAGGGAGAGTGAAATAATGTTCATAGGCCGCTCCAATTATCAGAATATTTTTCTACAGAAGAAGCAAATTTAAGAGGTTGAACAATTTAACTACCTTGGAAGTATTGTTTCAGCAAATGGTGATACTGATCAGGAAGTTGAGTTAATAAAGATCGCGCAACCTTCAGTACTCTGTCCCAAATTTGGAAATCCATAGTCAAATCTCCTGACGCACGCTAAGATCTTCGAATCTAATGTCAAATCCATGCTGTTATATGCTTGCGAAATATGGAAGGTCACGAATACCATTTCGAGGAAACTGCAGGCTTTTGTGAACCGCTGTCTACGCCATATTCCAAAGATGCGCTGGCCACAAATTATATATAATTATGAACTGTGGCTATTGAAACGATTTGTTGGCGTCCTATGCCCCAACCGGGGTTACAAGACATGATGATGATACCTTACTTAGAATATATTGAATATATGATAAGAAAATTTGAAAAGAAAATTCTTCTGTTTATGTGGAGCGACTGAATATAATTGAAGGTTTTTATTGATTTATGTTGTACCGGTCCTGTGCTTATAACCTTCTACTTTGCTCTGAAAATTATTCGTTTGCTTAATTTACTGTTGTTAACCACTTTGCATAATTCAAAGTTTGTTCACAAAATTTTAATAAAATTTAAGCGCATTTAAAATGGTAAACAAAAATTCATTTTCATCATAAAAAATATAAAACAAAAATAAATAAAAGAATACAAAACCGCATCTATACTACTAAATACGTTCATTTAATATGCATCCAAAAGACGGCACCTTACTATGTATATTTTACCCATCTGGCTTTTGCTGTCTTTATTCACGCACAGATGAACTGTCTCTCCTTGATGCTGGTAGTGGTTCAGAAAGAGACTGTATTGTATTGTAGATTTCAACATCAAGTATTACGCTTAATAAAAATGGTGTTTTTTTTTGTTTTCTACTCGGGTCCTTTCATTCAACTACAACACCCACTAGGGTTCTGTGTTTTTTTTCATTTTTTTTTTTTTTTTGTAAATGTTTAATTAAATTTAGTTATTTTACACACGAGATTCAAGAAGCACTGGACCATGTTTTATAGGTTTAATTTGTAGAATTATACCGTTGGGAAATTGTGTTCTGATACGGTCTAGCTGGCTTTTGATGAAAAAGCAAACGATAGGCGAAGGATAAAAACATTTCATAATTACCAGCTGGGGTATTTGTTTCTTTTTTTTTTTTGCTGTTCAAGGACTTCAATAAACAACAACAATAACTATTTTATGAGGTAATGCACTTAAAAAATTTAAAACAAAAATGCCATCACATAGGTACAAAAGGTATCTACTGGCTCACGTACACATCAAGGGATTAGTTAATAGGTACATAGTTGCTGGGTTATGTAGATATTTTAAAATTGATGCAATTTGGAAATTTTTAATATGATTTCTAAAATCTCTCTTTGATTCGACCGAAAATTTAAGGTCAAATTCACGTGAAACAATATCTGTGAACATCTAGAAATGGTTCAGCAGATAATATCATTCGCCTCAAGCACTTTTCAAGCATGAAATCGATGAGTAGGAAAAAGATTGCTTTCGCTTGAGCTGTAATAAAAAAAATCGAATCATCCAGAATTTTGTATCGAGTATATACTTTAAAAAAATGATTTATAACATGAACCATGATGTTATTATTCAATTCCGAATGGAAATATTGCTAAATCTATAAAAGACTTCGTTTTCATACTCGTTGCACCCGAATGCAATGAACGACTGAGTTCTTAAGACTCTTTGTTTATTCTGCGAAAGGTGTTGAAATTGCTTTTTTCCTTCTGCCCTCCTCATTGCCCGCCGCCACCGCCTGCTCCTGCACACAATATCAGCATGAATTGAACCTGTTAGACAATTTCGCGCTTTAGATTAGTATATAGTCACGTTTTGCTCTCAGTTACGAAAGTTTTTTCAAGTGGAATACTATCTGAAATACTTTGAAATGAAAAAAAAAAAAATTAAAAACGAAGATCGTTCGAGTCGAGTGTACTTGGGAAGGATGTAAAGAAAAGATGGAAATAATGTGCTTTCAAAGGGCAATGCATCCCTTATATAAAGAAGAAATGTTATAAGAATGCAGATATGTATGTGTAGATATTTCAAAGTTACGCATTGCAGGTTGAGGTTGCATATGCATAGTTGCATTATGAAAAATGTTTTCTTTTCACGGATTCTTCTGAAATTCCATTCATAAATTCTTCAAATTTATCGGGGATTGTGGTGGACCCACATAAAGATGCACCTGAGTGATTTTGTGGTAATTGAGTTAAAGGTGAATAGATTGATAAAAGAAATTTAAGGAATCGGTTAATAGAAGAGATTTTTTGATTAGACACCTAATTTTAATTTTAATCTGAGCAAAGTGACAAACTTGTCAATGCCTCTTTCTTTCAATCTGTAAAAGCGTCCATACAAAAAGTCCATTCGGGGATTTTGGAAGGCTTTGAATATGCTGCAGATTATGAGATTTTAATAGCACGAAAAAATGCTAACATGGCCCAGGACATTCAAGCAATATTGGCTTTTAATATTTTTTTTTTTCAAGAAATATAAAAGACTGGGCAAATTGGTATAATTGGTAGTTTGATAACTGATTCTTAATTTCAAATTTATTTGTTTCTGCACTAACCATAACTGATTGGCTGCTTCATCTCTCCTTGTTCCAGAGATATATTTAGAAATATAATTTACGATTGAATTGCTCAACTTGCTCTTGTAGTTAAAGAAGTCTGTTAAAGCATAATAATTTTTAGTTAGACCAATGGGACCATTGCAGGAATTTGGATTTTATTTGAATTTCTATTCCGGATTTTGCATTTCACCAAATAGTGGGTTAAGTCCATCAGTGTACTGCTAACTTTACTGTGAAGTTAGCATGACATGCCCTTCTCACCAACATAACTAGGTAGAAACTTTCAGTTAGGCTCCAAATTTGCAGTTTTTATTTTGCACTTCAAGAAAAAATTTAGTTTAAATTTTGAAGTCCTTCAGAAAAAAAATCAAAAAATTAAATTAGAATTTTTTTACTTCTCTGTCGATGACGTTTTCTCAGAAACGGAGCTACTAGCTTTAAATCTGTAATAACTTAAACTTAATGAGGTTCTTAGTTTGCAGTTTAATTATTCTTCAAATGCAAACTTGGAGCCTAACTGAAAATTTCTAGCTAGCTATGTTGCTGAGAAAAGAATTTGCATGCTAACTTCCTACAACGACAGAGACAGGGCAGTAAATGGAGACCATTTGAAAGGCTTAGTAACTTAAACTATATGTCGATGATATTATGTCTCTTGGCAAATGACATAAGCGGGCTGAACGAGATGTGTCAAACACTGAAGGTGAAAGGGTAGTCGGGTGGTCTTAAAATCAATAGCAAAAAGACATAAAAAAATGCTCATGGGCCAGTCCACACATCAGCGTATTTTTTAGAGGAGACACCAGTTCAAGAGGTTAAAGAATAAGTACCTTTGGTGGTATTGATCAGGCCATTCAAAGAAGAATTAATAAAGCCCACGCTGCCTTCAGCACTCTGTCCCAAATGTAAAAATCCAGCCCAATTTCCTTACGCACTTAGTTGTGATTTTTTAAAATCCAACGTCAAACACGTGCTGTGGTGGTGTTGCATGCTTGCGAAGCCTGGAAAGTCACGAGTACCCTCTCGAAGAAATTGCTGATTTTTGTGAGGCGCCGTATACGCCATATTTAAAAGATTCGCTGCCCTCAAATTATATCACACGAAGAATTGTGGGCAGGACAAGTCAAAAGCGGCTGGACGTTGACATACATAAATAAATTAAATAAATTGGGTGGCGCAACAGCTCGTGGAGCACTTGTGTGCGTGTTGTTGGCAGGAATGGTGGGGACCTACAGTTTTTTGCCGAGTCCGAACGGCTAAATGAGAAGCACTTTTTCATGACAAGTATACTCTTGGAGGATTTTTCAGTTCCTTGCAAAAGGCAGTAGGTACCTCGTAGAAAACATTTCTGTTTTCTGCAACGAGGCACTACGGACGTTGACATAAGGAAGCGTAAATGGCAATGGATTGGTCACGCACTGATGAAGAAACCAAACAATGAAATTGCAAAGCAGTCCTTTTAATGAAATCCTCAGGGTGCTCGGCGGATTGGAAGACCATGAACAACATGGAAGCAACAGTTCTGGCTGAAGCCAACCTGCAGAACGTTTAGGATGGAAGCAATTTGTTGGCGCCCTATGCCCCATAACTGGGGGTAACATGACTCGATGATAACTAACTTCTCATTAACCTTATTTGATTTTTTTTTAACAAGGATTTCTAAATTAGGACCTTAAATTTTCTTGAAATGCAAATTAAATTGCAAATTCTGATTCTTAGTGCAAATTTCCATCTAGCTCCGTTTCTGAGAAAATACCTCACATGCTAACTTCACAGTGAAATCAGTAGTACAGTATGTAAGGACATACAAATTTGGGGTAGGTCTAGGTAATCCTTTTCTTGAAAAGCTAGTTAAACTACAAATTTAGAATCTCATTGCAGAACCAAAAATAACGGCACCTACATATGTATGTATATCTGCCAAAAATTTCTCAAAAATCGTTTCAGAAATTTTTCTAAGAAAAAACTATAAATTTCATTGTTATTAATGTTAAGCTTCAACAAACTTTTAATAGATACTAAGGGTGGTATTCAGAGCCTCACAAACCAATTCACCAAGAAATAAAAGTGAACTGAAAACTTATTCGAAAACCTTCGAAGTAACCTTTCATGCTTCTTAAATCCTTAAAAAATGAGTGTCGCACGCACACATACCCCCTTCAAGCTAATTCACTGAGTCAACTTTCTCGTAACGTCTTGGTTCCTTAAAAAAATTAGTGTAAGACCCACGCTCCACGCATACGCACGAGGGTTTTATTTGGTTCTCCACCTAATTCTTACTTATAAAAATTTTTCGTAAATACTTCAATCCAAATGCAATTGTTATTTGTTTTATAGTTCCTTATTGCTTGACGTGGTTTGATGTCTATCCATCACTAAACTCCCCTTCAAGGAGTATAAAGCAAACACCGCACTGGACTGAACTCCACTTCAGCGGAACTGCACCGCAACTGAGCTTCAAAATATTTTTTGTATGAAATTGTATGAGCTACATACCTATATCGCACTAAGCGACAAGTGAATTTCACTTCACGGTGCGGCGGCGGCGTGATACTATGGGACAAAGTTGATAAAATCTGACCAACTTTGTCGTGACCTGAAGTTGCTCGATAGGTCGTTTGTGGATACTAAATGACAAATTAAACTACCTTTGCACCTAGAACAAAGTCTTAATCGGTACAGCCGTTCAGCTTGTAGATCTAGAAGCATTTAAAAACAGACAGAACAGAAGGAAAACAAAACTGAGAGCTTACCTACTTTTTTAATATTCTCAATAATCGTTATATCATATTTCATCAAAATCTAGAATTCAAATATTTTCACGAATGTGTCATTTTTTTCACACTTCAGATTAAATGGTGTAGAGAGCTTAGATCAATCTGCAACCTACAAACAAAGACATCATAAGTGCAAAAGAGAGGCTTTCGGGGAAAAACTGCGACAAAAATTAGAAAAAAAAAAAGTTTGAAGGGGTAGGTATACATTCATATTATGTAATGTCAATTTTGAATAAAAGTGAATCTTTTAACATACCATATTAAGGCCTTGAGTCTCTACTTTATTTTATCTGAGCCTGTTACGCGCAATTTGTTGAAAAATTAAGAAGTCTTAAATTTTGAGATTATTTTTGATAGTTTTTGTTAATTCTTCGTGCAAAACATTTTTAATAATTTTTCAAACCAGTGTTTCCCAACGTGGGGCCCACCCCCCTCAAGGGGTAAATTAGATTTTAATGGGGGGCAATTATGCATTCTGATTGATTATAACCCTTTTAGTTTTTAAAATTAAATGAGTACGAGAAAGAGAAAAAAGATTTCACTTTCGTACTGATTTATTTCGAAAAGATTCCGGACTAAATCTTGACTTGTTCAAACATTCGCTTGTTCCAAGCTGAACGTTTTTCCCAGATTTGTTTGATAAATTAAAGTCAATGATGGACTTTTACTTCATGCTGAAGTAATATGGCTTTCAAAGCAGTTTGAAGAGATTTAAAGAACTTTTTTATTCTTTTAATCGAAAAACCGGAACAAAAATATGTAATCGGTTAGTGGCATTTGTGAGTTATTTAGTCGATATTTTTGAAAAACTACATATATGTATAATAAAAAACTGCAAGGAAAAAATAAAACTGTTGTCAAAGTTAAAGTGCGAAGATATTTGGTCTCGCTATTTTTATTGGTATGTCAGACATATAAGTAATCACAACACAAATTTCACAAAATGTGAAGTAACTGATCCGCTAAAAATTTAATTTTTGATCATCTAGACAAATTATCGCCGGATTTGAAAGAAAAATTTTCTGATTCTGGTGATTTCTTCCTAATTTTTAATCATAAAGCCTAGTTTATACTTCAAAGCGAAGTGAAATCAAATTTGAAATGAAACATCAATAAATTAATGAATCAAAAGGTTTTCCAAAAAATAGTTTTTGTCATAATATTTGGTTAAAAAAAGCCCAATGAGTTGAATTTGTTTGGAGACAAATTTGTTCCTCCTTGTCGCCAAAATAATTGCATTTAGTTTTTGATAGTTTTTCACGCCTATATAAGAAAAAAAGTATTTTTTTCTATGAAAATTACTCTTCACATGGATGTAAACCAGGCTTAAAAATTTTTTGTGAACATACATACAGAGCGATCCGATATAAGGTGCACCAAAAAGCCAGAGCAAATAGGTTGCGTTAAGACAAAAAAAAAAGCGTATAGGAGGGGAGGTTTATTTAACCCCGTTCAGACGGGAAGGGCAATTTTCTCAAAAATTGACTTAAAACAGAAATCAATTAATTAAAAACAACCGTTAAATTTACTATGCCATGCTATACCTTTTTTGAAAGGCAAAAATCTCTTCTTTAATTATAATTTTAATCATTTTAAACTAAGCTGTGTTTGTGAACAGTTTTTGAAGAATTAATTTTCAAACCCGAAATTTTAAAGAAAAAAAATTTATGTAATTAAGTATAATTTTTGTTCTCAAAATTCAATGCTCTTATTTATTTTCAATAAGAAACAGAAAACCGGATGCTAAAACGTATCTTAGTTTTTGAGAAATTTTTGTGAGAATCACATTTCATAAAGAATTCAATTAGCAGTCTTTTTAATCCCTTCAAACCATTAAAAGAGTTGTTGTTTTATATAGCTATTGAAAGAATGAATTTCAAACTTATAAACGTTTTGTATCTCATAAACTATCCATGCTTTTATGTACACAATCTTTTAAAATAAGAGCGACCCAGCCATGCATTTTATTTTTCCTTTTATCAAAAAAAAATCGAAGTATTTTAATTAAATTTAATTAAAAGCAATTCAAATGATACTGAGTTTAAGGTAGCCTTATTTTCGGGTTATTCCCGTTTATCTCTTTAATGGCTAGACCAATTTTACTAAAATTTTACAATCTAGTGCTTAAAATTAGTTCAAATCATATTTAATTAAAAATTTTAGCATATGTTCACATTTTAATAATGTAATATGAGATAAACTACAAATTTAACATTGAGTGCTTAAAAGGAGTAGGTAAAGAAAGAAAAGATATTTTCGAAACTTGACTATCATGTATAATTGTATATAAATTTGCAAACTTTTGTCAGAATGACTTAACATACAATTGTAATAAAAAAGAAGACTGTACCTCCTAATTTATTACTGTACCTACAAGTGTCATAATTTTAAAGAAACAGAATGTCTATTTTGACTGAACAATGACTCAATTGAGTTCTCATTTACAAGCCTCAATCACAGAATGTCTTCATATTTTTGTAAATTACTTTAAATTTTCCGTACCGCATCCAAATGAAGAATAAATTGAAGCATTGAAATCCCTGCCTATAGGTAAAATTTGTATAAACTTCTTAAAGGACAAAAGGTTTCCTTTGAAAGCATACAAAATTAATGAATCAAAATATTTATCCATTTATAGTGTAGCACAAATGATTAATTTTATAAATATTTAAATTCACAATAATGTCTAATCGGACAGAAAAAAAAAACTGGTTCTATATAAATTGATCCTTTGAGGTTCTTGGATTATTTAATCAATAGGTACCTATTTCTACTTCTACTTCTTTAAAATGAATAAACAAAAATTAATTCTTCATAGGAATAGGTAAAGGTATTACCTATAACCTTTTTGAAGTAAGGGTCACATATACCTTATTTAACTATTTATTGGGTAGAAGCTTAAGAAAAGCGACATTTAGGTTTGGGCTTTCTGTGGTCACCAAGAAGACTTAAAACAGATTTTCAGTACATATTATCAAAAATTTATTCATTGATGTTTTTTTTAAAATAAATAATGGACGACAACCTTTTGTATCAACTTCCCTCACCGGTATACGGTATACCCATACATTGTAATCAATTTAAGGACAAAAAAGGATTTAAATTATAATAAACCTATCAGAACTTATACACAACAATAAGCTCTTCATGTATATACATACTTATCTACCTTGGTAGCTATATACACTTTTCGATGCGATTGACCAAATCTCATGGTCGATTGAAAGAACGATGTGGTGATGATGCCAACTAGGTGTGAATAATTCCGATTTTATGATGACCTTTTATCCAACAATCCCTCCCATCTGAAGCTCACGCTTACTCGCTTACTACCTATATACACCTTTAGTCAATAACAAACAACCCAATTAGCTTCCATGATAATCCCAGATTCCCTGGACAACTACTACCTGCGACTCTATGTATTCATACATAAACCTCCATATATAGGTATCCCCCATCATTGTTACGACGTTACGTGTCGCTGGGTAGTTTTCTAGGACAACGATCCAGGAGTTGATTTTTATAATTTTCCGGCCTTATAACATTTGTAAAATGAGATTAAATATTAATTTAAGGAGCATTTTTGTCCTTAATGGTGATAATGTCTCATTGTCCTTTGAAAATCCTGGGTTTTGAATGGTTCCCAGTTCCAGTAAGGCTCTCTAGGTCTCTACTACTATCCCTTTCGTGATTTGACTCGATTAAACGCTGACTAAAACATATTTCAAAGACTGGCGCCCTAGTCAACTAGCCATAAACAGGGCGATATAGTTTATCCACTCCTCGCCATTGACAAAAATGAAGTCAACGCGAGAGCTGATGTACAGTATGGTGCTTAATTCCGTTGTGGTTTCCTGTGTTGTATTTGTATATCGAACGAAAAAGCAGCAGAATCATAAATTTGCATTTGTCGGTACCTTACTCACCCATTATTGAACCCTAATAAAAAGTCTGGGCGTTCTAGGGGGTGGAATTCTATAGGTTAGGTACATACATGGTAGTTCGTGATGGTGTCAGCACAGTATATAGCTACCGCTCACTGACCATAATTTGGCGTAGAGCAAGATAAATAAAGAAAGTCCTTCAAGTTTTTCGCATGCACACATGTGGCCAAAACAATATATTCATTCCATTACCAACAAAAAGAAAAATTATATCCTGTGATGTTCTCCTGACTGACTCAAGCCTGAGACATGGTTTTCCTTTTAGCAAACATAACGAGTATTTTGTGAAAAACTCTCGATCGTAAATCGTGGACCTAGTCCATTCTATAGATTTCTTCTATATTCTCATCTGTGTTGTGCAATTTTTATTGTCACAGAGTTCTTTATACATAATACAGTATAATATGTTTGTATACTATGTATCGTAATGTCACCATAAAAATACCCTTTGGGGGAGATAAGTTAAATCAATAAAATGGAGAACATGCCAAAAAAAGTGTTACTTTTGGATACTTTGTTGCGTTAAGGTTGAGTAAGTATTTATATAGTTGTCCTTTTTTGTTTTGTATGTTTTTGTTGTCGTCGTTGAATGTTGATGTAGTTTGGTACTTACTGATATTTTTATTAAGCTTGATATTGAATTTTATTTTATGTGTTTCCTATATTGGCATTTAATGAAGTGTATCCTGCGTAATGATGCGCTTGTTGAAAGCAGTAGAAAGAAATAACAAGCCTATTGGAATTTATTTTATATAAGCTTATTATAAGCAAAGTACCAACCGTAGTTGTTCCACCTTTGAAGCATTGAAGATAAAAGAAAAAAATCTTAGAATTGGATTCAAATATCCTTGAACTTTTCTGTCTGAAGATGGTGCCACAAGGTTATAGGTGACTCATAAAAACAACTCATTGGAAAATGGAAACTATGGTTTAGAAAAGTAATATAAAAATGAATTTTCAACCGGTGTGGTACACTGATGGTTCTCCTTTCGATTTTTTTTTTTGGTAACAAAAGCTCTTAAAGAAATTAAAATCTCCCAACAATTTTTTACTTGCGGTATAGATAAAAGGGCAAGTTTTGGATTCGTGCAAAAAAAGAAATTGAGATAACAATCAAGCAAGACATTACGATGATAAAAAAGTGGGTGGCACAATTCTGTCTGTCTGTCTGTCTGTTCGTCTACCTCTACAGCATAAACGGCTCGATCGATGTTCTTCAAACTTGGTATACATAGTGTTTTTTGGTGATTTTATCCACACATTTTTTTATTTTTTATTAGAACCAAAAATAACGGTACCTGTCATACAATTTTCAAGCAATTTTACACAATCTTTTTTCTCAAAAACGGCTCCACAACTTTTCTTTAAAAAAAAATCTAAAAACTAGTAAAGGGGCTGGGGAACCGTTTTTCAAAAAATGGTTATTAATGGTAGGTACCTACAAAAGAACCATTTTTAATTTTCTGCAAAAAGTAAGACTGATTTCAATATTTTTTTTCCTGAAGCTTCTAAAGAATATAAGTATACTAGTACTGTTTATATGAACCAAATATGTTTCAAATTTTTTTTTAAATCAAATACTATGTTTTTCCAATACGATATAATCGATTGTTTGAAATTTTACTGTTATACAAAAATAACGGCACATTCCATACAAAAGTTAAGAAACCGTCAAGTTTTTATTCTCAAAAACAGCTCCTACGATTTTCAATAAACTTTGACTTTTAGCAATAATTAGTACATATTACCTCTCATAGAATGTTCTTTATTTTCAATTTTCTCATTATCAGTTGAACGGATTTTGATTTATTTTTTTGTAAATACATATTTTAAATATTGTTCAATAAGCTGGCATATCAAAATTTTCAAAAAAGAAATTTTTGAATTAAAACAAAAAAATTCAAACTGTTTTTTTGAAAATTCGATATCACAAAAACGGATTAATATTTTTTATTTAATTATATGCGCATAAATAAATACTTAAGATTTCCATTCCAAAATGTTCCCTTAAAAATGTTTTAAGAAGTTGGTATATAAAAATTATTAGTTTAGTTTAGGTAAGTCAGAACATGTGAAAAGCCTGGAACATTGACCGGAATGTAATTCAGTTCGGTTTGTTTAAAATTAATGCTTGCTGTTCTGTTTCAGTACTATAGGTATCAACTCGATTTGGCATCGGCTTGGGCTAAAAGTACCTAATGATTCTTCTCTAACGGTCGAACCAAACTGAATAATTGGAACCTAATAAAAATCTTAAACGAGTTTCCTTCACATAAAGCCTGCGGATGAATTGAAAAACTTCAAACAAATCTAAAATTTAAATGCTTCGGAAAAAGGTGGTTTTGATAAATTGGTTGACTTTCAGTTTGAAAGAAAGCTCCGTTCGTCCCAATTTGCCGAGCCATCAACAACTATCAAACTCTATTGAAGGGTGGCTCCGCTGCCGACGAATTAAAAAACCTTTAAAAGATCAAACGTTTTGGAAGTTTTTTTACTACTTCATTTATTAGTTCAATTTTGAATAAAGTTGGGAATTAAATAAATGCTCAAGCCCAAATATAAAGTTATTAAGGAAGAAGAGAACGCGATTGTTTAATTTAATGGAAATTGTTTGATGGTTTCAAACACTGATTGGTTGCCTACCTTAGTTAAAATTCCTTCCTACGCCAATGACGAAATATAATGATTGAAAGTGTGGGTAACATATATTAGTCTTTGTCAAAAGTGTCAAGCATTGTCTATTGAATAATCTAACATAAATAAAGTTAGAAAGTTGCTGAGTAGGTAATATCGAGTACAAAATTAATTAAAAAGTCTTATTCTCTCAGTTACTAAAAATCCTTCTAAGTATGCGATTTTTGCTTCATTTAACTCAATAACTGGAGGGGTGTCAAAATGAAGTTTTTGCTCCGGTTAGGAAAAACTGAAGATCCGAACCCTTCTTTTGGCTATGTTGTTTGGTCATAGTATATATCTCGTTCTCTGTTTTTCCGTGCGCCCAACCAATTCCATTTTTAGACCCTTAATTTTGAGTCCGTTGTCCTCTGGGAGCCTGAGAGTTGCTCGGTGAGAACGCGACAAACTAATTTCGTCGTGCACCATCTATCTTAATTCTTTCGTTATATTATACACTTATATGTGGATTTCGAACAACACAATATCAACATAAACTTTACTTTTCATTTATAAACATAAAAGAAAATATTGAGTAAATGAAAGAATGCTCAGAGTTATGTTTTCAACTTTTGATAGTTTTTTATTTTTCTCAGAATTGTTTATTGTGAATGTATCTTACTCCGTCTTTGGATTCGTCAAGTTTTGGGACAACGCTAACAAATTTGGGGAATCCATTGAATGTTTGAGTGAGAGATAGCTTTGTTTGAACTCAACCTCGGAGTGGTACCGTAAGCAAGTTCCACGAAAACCAGTGAGAATGTGTGAGTGAGAGAGAGACCCGTAGGCTAGGCAGAAACACCCAATGTTTGGCGGACTTTTAAAGTCAAAAGAGGTTTCTTATTTCATTTTGAAAAGTTGAGAAAAAGAAAAGAACATACAGAATATAAAAAGTTGAAAAATTAGAAAAGTTATAAAATACAATTAAAATTGTTCTTCAAACAATTATTAATTTTGTATTTCTTTCTTTTGAAAAGATTCTGATGAATTTTCATCCAAGCGAAAGCGAAAGCTTCCCTGAAATTAAAAAAAAATAGATTCTAAACTCCACATCAGGGAATAAAATCAATTTTGTTTTCCTTCATCTGTTAGATGAAGAATTCTCAGCTACTGGTCAAAGCAAACGACCATAAAAAGTCTCCTGGTGCCCACCCTATAGCAGGTGGATTTGCAGAATCCACTGTACGCGGTTTTCCTATTTCCTTTTCATCTTTTAAGTTCGCAGTAAGAATATTGCAACAAATTGGCGCCCAACGTGGGGCAAATTTCCAAATTTTAAAGTGAGAGTGTTTTGTTGATGTATAATCAAGGGGAGCAAGTTTGAGCCCCATTTAAGACAGCATTCTTTTCTATATAACCTTAGCTTCAACTGCGACATGAGGTAATAAGCACCTTATACATATTCTCAATCCTCTGTGGTAAGCAATAAATTCTTTCCATACTTCAGTGACGTATAATCCAAATTGCATCCATAATACGTACATATAGTAATTAAGAAAGATTATTATTATTACAATACTAACATTTGATTTTCACCTCAAAATTGACAGTTCTGTTTGTTTTCTCAGAACATATCCATGAATCATCATCCTAAATATTTGCTTAAAACACCCCAAAAATCTCGATATTTAGATAAATACATACACATACCTACAAAATTTTGTATTTATCAGTAGCAAATTATTCAACTTTTGCATCATACATACATATGCATGGTGTTTCTGTTTATATTGATGAATTGAATTTCAACAAAATTATAAGGTAAGCATCCGAAAATAAATACAAATTAATCATTCAACTTCATGTTTCAAGTATGTTGTTTCTTTGCTTTTGCTGATGTGGACTAAAAGATCATTTCAATTTATATACTATATAATTTTCTTCCTTATATTTTATTACAAGTCTCACGTTTCTCACACAACATTAAATGAATCAGATAATTGCCACATTCATGAAGATGAAAGTGTGTTTGGCTATACAGAACAAAAATTGGGCGGATGAATGCCTTAAAATTTCATCGAATACGACCCTGTGCTAAAGATATAAATAAACTTTTGATGAAAAGTTAAAGAGCAGCACATTGGCGTTAACATGCCCTAATTATATGTTTCATCTATAACAAAATGTGTGTATACATTATGCGACTGGTATGCGGGTTCGAGATATAGGGTATGTTGATTGAGTTTTCTGATCCAGGTCTGAGTGATCGAATAATGCTTTTCGAAGTTCAGATTTAGCAATCACATTTAATTTATTTCATTAGTTAATTAATTACAGACAATGGGCATATCCATAGATGTTATTTTAGCTGTTACTATAAGAAATACTGGATTTTACCATCATATGGAAATCATAATCATAGGTAAGCTCCAGTTTGACAAGGGAATGTCCGCATGTTTATGGGTGAATGTAGATAAAATCTTCCAAGCTAGAAATATCACATCCTTCTTCTTGAGATCTCATCATTTTAATAAACTATGAACAAATGAAAAAAGCTTATCTTTTCACAAACAAATTGAATCTCTTCAACAGTGAAAAACGACATAACTTCTTTCTTTTCATAGCATTTGTTATTTCAGAGATAGATACGATTCTTGCGTTCTACAATTCTTTTTCAATATATAAATGTGATTAAATATTTTCTTTCCTTTTTTAAATTTTACCGAAAATGGAGAAAAATACAAAAAATATAAAAACTACAAAATATTGGAAAAAAAACTAAAAAATGACAGCTATTTTCCAAATCCCTCCCTTTGACTTATTACATTTTGCCACCTGAGCACATAAATAGACAATTACAGTGAAACTTCCCTTAGGAGGACAGCGACGGTAACAACACTCTTGCCCGTCTAAGAGAAAAATCAAAAAATAATTAAAAAATAGAAATGAGGTAGGTATACAAAAAATATCAGAAAAAAATTAAGTTATATAAATTGTCCTTAAACATTCAACCAAATAAATAATGATTATTATGTACATATACAAAAATATAGAAAACAAGACTTAATTTCACAAAAAAAAAATATTCATTTCAATAAGGAATTTGAAAATTGGTGCCAAAAATTCATTAGCAAACGGGAAGTACATATATGAACAAGAAGATACAATTACTGGCCACAACTGCAAAAGAAAATCTGTTGTGAGATTGTTTGTTAGAAATTTCATATAAGAAAAAGTTTCTGTCCGCCTACTAAGAGAATTAAATTTTACAAATTACGGCTGATAATCTTGTCCACTTCTGATCAAGGAAGTGTCCACTTAAAGGAACATTAAATGTTTGTAATTTAAATCCTAGATCCACGGTCGAATTTTTCCACTTAAGAGATCTGTCCGCTTATGAGAACTGTCCGTTAAGGGAGGTTTCACTTATATACATATGTATGTAGGGTAGAAGATGGACCCTCTGCCATAGGGGGACCTTTGCCAATCGAACTTTCATGTCGAACGAACAAAATGTAAAATATCGAAAAATCGATTTTTATTGCATATCCCTATATACAAACTTCTGACAAAGTTTGGCAGTTCTCCGCTAGACACCAACCGAGTTGGAGGTGTGTGTTGCTTTTTTAAGTGCCAGATTCTAAATTACAAGGTAAGCAATCTTCTACATAGAAGGACCAGAGCTGCTCGCGAGCTCTACGAGCAGAAGAGGTTAGAGGAACACAAGCTTCTTAGAAGGAAGAAGAAAGAGCATGAGAAGCGCGTGATCGAGGAGTTAGAGAGATGCCACTGCAGGAATGAAGTTCGGAAGTTTTACCAAAAAGTAAAAAGAACCTCCCAAGG
The DNA here is from genome assembly GCA_963921185.1 of Dasysyrphus tricinctus. Classification (NCBI taxonomy): domain Eukaryota; kingdom Metazoa; phylum Arthropoda; class Insecta; order Diptera; family Syrphidae; genus Dasysyrphus; species Dasysyrphus tricinctus. The sequence continues at coordinate 68,568,872 of OY992530.1, forward strand.
TAACAAGGCCCGAACCGAAGCCTGCAAAGACGATCAGGGGAACATCGTGGTGGAATCGCAGTCGGTGCTGAGGATATGATGGAAAAATCATTTCTGCAAATTGTATAACGGCGATGACGAACCGAATTCCGCTAACATGCAAATTGCACCATTCAACTTGGACGACGTAGGCCAACAATTCCGTCCACCCGATCTTGACGAAGTGAGGATAGCCATATCTAAACTTAAGTCTAATAAAGCTGCTGGAGCTGATGGCCTTGCGGCTGAGCTATTCAAAGCGGCTGGCGGTGAATTGGTTAGGAGTATGCACCAGCTCATCTGTAAAATATGGATGGAGGAAAGCATGCCCGATGAATGGAACCTCAGCATTGTTTGCCCGATCCTCAAGAAAGGCGATCCTCTGGACTGCACCAACTACAGGGGCATCAGCCTTCTTAATATCGCCTACAAGATCTTCTCTGCCGTACTTTGTGAACGCCTGAAGCCATTCGTCAACAACCTGATAGGTCCATATCAGTGTGGCTTTAGGCCAGGGAAGTCCACCATCGACCAAATATTCGCACTACGGCAGATCTTGGAGAAAACCCAGGAGTTCCAAATCGATACCCACCACCTTTTTATCGATTTCAAGGCCGCGTATGACAGCATCTATAGAGACGAGCTATATAGAGCAATGTCTAGTTTTGGCATCCCTGCCAAACTCCTCCGTTTATGCAGGATGACGATGGAGAATGCACGCTGCTCTATCAAGGTCGGCAAAGACCTCACCGACACCTTTGATGTCAAAAAAGGTTTTAGGCAAGGCGACGCGCTGTCATGCGACTTCTTCAACATCGTTCTTGAAAGAATAGTGCAAAACTCTCACGTCAACACTAGAGGCACAATCTTTCAAAAGTCCGTCCAATTACTCACTTGCGCTGATGACATTGACATAATAGGACGAACAAAGCGTGATGTCAGTGGTGCTTTTGTGAGCATTGAGAAGGAAGCCAAGGAGATGGGTTTAACAAAGCAAAACGAAGTATATGCTGTCAACAAGAAAGGACACAAAACACCGACGACTAGGACAGAACGTCACTATAGACAGCTATAATTTTGAGGTGGTCAGAGACTTTGTCTACCTAGGATCCGCTATAAACTCAGCGAACGATACCAGTGCTGAGATCAAACGAAGAATTTCTCTTGCCAATCGCTGTTTCTTCGGGCTAAGAAGGCAATTGAGAAGCAAAGCCCTCTCTCAAGCAAATAAACTGTCCCTTTATAAGACGCTTATCATCCCGGTCCTGATGTATGGTGCAGAGGCATGGACACTGCTAACGGTGGATGAGAATGCATTAGGCTGTTTCGAGAGGAAAATTCTCCGGGTGATTTTTGGTCCCGTCTGCATAGATGGGGAATGGAGGAGAAGATACAACACGAACTGTATGGGCTGTACAGAGGCGCCGACCTAGCCACAAAAGTGAAAAGCCAACGACTAAGATGGCTGGGTCACCTAGAGCGAATGGACACCAATGCTCCGGCCCGGAAAGTCTTTGAATCCAACCCCGTGGGACAACGCAGTAGAGGTGGACAGCGTAAAAGGTGGCGCACGCAAGTGGAAGAGGACCTCAACCAACTTGGCGTGCGAAACTGGAGACAGCTAGCTAGAAACCAAGCCGGCTGGAAGAACCTTGTTGGTTGAGGCCCTGGTACACCCCGGACTGTAGCGCCACCTTAAGTAAGTAAGTAAGTAAGTAATCTTCGTTAATTTCTATTTATTTTTCTCATTCAATATCTTTTCGCTTCAAATATCTTTTGTTAGTATATTTCTTGTGGTAAATAGTTTTGATTTACATTAATTGCTTACAAGGAAAAAAAGTTATAAGTAAATTTTCAAAAAAACAGCTAGTGGGGAGCCTTTGCCGGTTGTGTTCCTGGCAAAGGCACCCCTTGACGTGGCTCTGCCATTGGCAAAGAAAATGAAATAAAAAGTCTGAATTATAAATATTTAAGTTACTTTTAATATAATTGAATTAAAAAATATGTTTTGTTACGTTATTTAAATGTTTAGTCTTTTTTGTATTTGCTGACTTTGATATTTAGGTACCTGGCAAACTTACCCCATACCCATGGCAAAGCATCCCTACCAGGGATGGCTTTGCCATATCAAAAATTTGTATTTTTAATTAAAAATTAAAAATATAAATCATTGAAGTATCAAGATGAAATGTACTTTAAAATAAAGATAATAAAGAAGGGAACATATTAGATAGCAAGAAAATTGAAATCAAGCTTAAATTTTCGCGTAAGGTCAAAATCCCGAAATCCTGGCAAAGGCTTCCCCGTCTACCCTACATATCTCTTAGACGCTTTCAACTCGTTTTGTAAAACAATCATCTTTTTGCACGAAATTTTATTTTAAACTACTTCCTTTTCCTACAATATGCACTATCAATTGAAATTGTGTAACTGCTGGAATTGATAAAAAAAAATGGCATGTCCAGTGTTTCCAGAAACCCTAAAGGACTGTGTTCACAAAATAACTATATTAATATTATTCTCTGCACTTATATATTTTCCAGCGAGTTTCCCTTTGTATGCATAACTTAATATATGTCCCTTTGTATGCATAACTAAAAAAATTTATTTAATCATGATTTCGGATGAAATTGTAATTGCTTGTTTGACATTCAGAAGAATTCAAAATTGCTTTTAATGGCCTTTAGTTCTCTGTTTGACGTTTCTTCCGGCGATCTCATTTGAACTCATCAATGACATTTATAGCAATGGCCTTTGTCAGAAAATTTGTATTATTGGTATGGGTATATTACCCACTTGAAAAATGTGACCTATGGAAATAGGCGCCCGCAGGATTTTGGTCAGGGGGGAGGGCAGGCACCGACACACTTCTGAGATATCGAATTTTCAAAAAAAAAAAAATAGAAGAAAAATGTATTATGTATTCAAAAAATACTTTTTTGAATATTTTGAAATCCAATATTCAGTAGACGCTCGATATAGTGAAGTAATGAAAACCAGAGATTGTTCACTTTTTCGAGCGGGTGTTTTCTAAGGCTTTCTAAAGGCGAATTTGATCCAAAATGCACATTTTGTTCGATGTGGGTGTTTTTAATTTAAATTAAACATAAAGCAAGGCTTTCACTCAGTTTTAAACAAAAACAGAAACAATTCCTCAGAGCTCTCAGGCTATGTAAAATGCTTGCATGAAACTTGTATACAAAATACGTTTTCATATAAAATTTTGTGTGTTCACTTATTGTGGATAGTTCACTATTTTGAGACTCACAAAATCGAGCGTCTACTGTTATTTGAACTTATCGGAAGTTTTTTTATAAATAATTTCCTTTAAATCTGTTTTGTCAATTGTGAAAAAATTCAAAATAAGTTTCTATGGTAGGTATAAATCAGGTCGTGAGCACAATAGTGGCCTAACTGCAATTTTATCGAAATTGAGTTTATTACAAAAATTGAATTTGTATGTATTAAACAACAGTTCTGCATCAACATTTTTCAAATTAATGTCTTCATGCCATAGTTACAGGACTTTTGTATTTAGGCCAAACACAAAAAATTAAAAGCTTTAGTGCAAGAGTGGCCTATCTTACTTAAAGGCCGCTATTGCGCTCGCATATTTGATTTTATTGTTTGAAACTTTAAGTTAGGGCAATTATTTAACTATTTGCTCACAGGTGACATCAATGCACCCTGATGATCACCCTCGATTAGCCATAAAGTTATATGTCCTACAAATTACCAAAAAGCACTTCTTTTCCACTTTGAAGTTAGAAATTTCAAATAGAATGATCTCTAGAGAAGGGCTGAAGGTTAACTGACTCAAGATTCATGAGTTGCAATATTTCAAGACCGATCCGACATATTGTTTAAAAAAAAAACAAGTCCATAGCATATTTTGGATGAGAATGGTATCAAGAAAAGAAATATTGGAGTTGACAGCTTGAGTATGACTTATTCAAGAAATCAAAGTTTTGCTGTCCATAACCGGGGATTTAGTGATTAAACACTGTATCGAAAACAAACTGTGAAAACTACTTCGAGAGTAATAATTGTGCTAACTTAAGTTGGTTTTCACCCCTTCCTGGGTAATGCTCCTCTGATCACGGAAGCCGAGATCATTTGTGTGTATAGTTCGGCCTGCCAGAGCGTTTTAAAAACCCGTTTTTCGCTTTGAACTTTGAATTTTTTAAACGATCTGGCAGGGCTTCGGCTTACTATATACTCAAATGGTCTCAGATTCTGTGATCTGTGATCATTATCTAGGGAGAAATGCAGTCATATTTTGATTTCGATGCACTTTTTAATCACTTAAGCCCCTTTTGTGGACTGCCAAAAGACCTTTGTTTCCATGAATAAGTTTTACTCCAGCTGTCAACTTCTATGCTTCTTTTTTTGTATGTTATCATATTCACACTCAAAATCTACTGTGGGCTTTCGTTCTACTAGCAAGCCTTAACCTTGATACCTTATACTCTTATACCCGCTAAAACATCATAGTTTTTACACCCAAAACAAGAATAAGAATTTACAAATATAACAAAAGCTTTTACGGATTTTAACACATCTGAAAGTGAATAAAAATGTTAAATTTCAACGTATTTAAAAAATTAATGTGAAAACACTCATAGAAATCAGTTTTATTTACAAATGATTGGCCTATCTTTTCAGGATTTCAATTTTTATATTTTTTCCTCTGTGTAATAGTGGCCTATCTGACTTTAAAATCAGTTATAACGGTATTTTGAAGTTTCATGGATACAAAATCAAAAACTTTTTATTTTTTAATAATATTGCAAAAAGAAAATCATGCATATGTTTCTGTATTTTAAAACAACAAGTGTTTGAAAATAGCCTGTTTCTTATTTTTGCTCTACTGAAAATAATGAGTTAGCAGTTAGGCCACTATTGCGCTCATGGCCTCAAATCATAATATTGTATTGTTTCTTTAATAGTAAACCGTATACTTATTTTAGCAGACAGACATTTTTTAATTAAAATGAGATTTTCCTCAGCGGTATTTTACTTTTGTATGGTAGGAATCGTTATTTTTGCATAAAAATGAAACATTTTTTTTTATATTTTAAAGAGTATTAAAAAATCGTTACGTACCAAGTTACAAAGCAAGTTTAATAAAAGTCTTAGAAAATCATAAAAAAATTAATATTTCTTAAGAACCAGTACAATACTCAAACTTTTTGTAAGCTTCTGCATTAAAAAATTATCAACACCGCTCTTACTGTTTTCAAGAAAATCGAAAGAAATCAAAAAATTGTTCGATCGCTCAAATGTCGGGGTCTTGTTAGTACGATGATAGAGAAGACGAAAAAAGTGGCTTGGCTACGAAATCTCGCAAATCAAAATCTCTCATTCGAAAATCTCCCATAAAGAAATTTTGCAATTACAAAATCTCGCTTTTCAAAATCAAGCAATTACAAAATCCCGCTTTTTATAATCTCGCAATAACGAAATCCCGCAAATTTAAGTCTCCCAAAATTTTATTGCATTAAAACAAATACATTTTTTAAATGAAAATATCGCAAATAAAAATCTCTTGCCAAATTTTAATTTGCGAGTTTTGATTAAGAAAATGAATTTGTTGCAATGTAATTAAATTCTGAGAGATATCCTTCCAGTGAAGGATACTGTTAATTTTTTTTTTGGTAAACGCCGAATGCGATTCGTTGCTGTGAAATTTTAATTTGCGAGATTTTGGTAAAAATTTGTGAGATTTTTAGGTTCGAGATGTAAATGCGAGATTGTTAAAAGCGAGATTTTGTAATTGTGAGCTAGTGATAAACTAGATTTTTAATTATTCGCGATTTTTAAAAAATGCGAGATTTCGTAATTGGAGATTTTGGTTTAGGGATATCGTAACGCTCCCGAAAAAAGTTGGTCTCACAATTCTGTCTACCTGTATTTCTGTCCGTTGAGCTACAGCCTAAGCGGCTGGATCGATTTTCTTTTAAATTGATACATTTCTCCCACACGTTTTTTTTTCATATTATTTTTTGAGCCAAAAATAACGGTACCGGCGATACAATTTTAAGTTTGCAATTTTACATAATCGTATTTACTAAAAACCGGCATCACCACTTTTCTTAAAGAAATTCAATAAATAATTTTTTGTAAAGGCTACCTTTGGGTGGGAAAATATTTTCCTCCCATAAGCAACTATTTTTTTTAATTTCAATTTTCTTCTAAACTGTATGATTTATTTCAATTAAAGTTTTTTATACAAAAGCTTTCAAGAAATATTAATAGTATTTTGTTCCAAAATAAAAAAAAAATAGTTTTTGATTTTTAAAGAAATTTTCATTTTCCTTGTAATATTAAATATTTCGGAAACGACATGATCGTTTTTTCATTACTCTCTAAAATATTGAAAAAAGAAATTATTAAAAAAAATGACCAATAAAAAAGTTAGAAAACCGTTGGCAAATATTTTTTTGTCTCAAAAATGGCTCCACGTTTTTGATTAATTTTCTTCCGTATGCTAAAGTTAGTGCGACCTACTACTTAAAATTATAAAATTTTACACTAAGCTATAGGTAAATAAATAAAAATAAATTGGGTGGCGCAACAGCTCGAGCAGAACCAGGGCCTTGTGACTTACAACTCCCATCTCGACCATTCCTGTGGTGTGCGTGTTGTTGACAGGGACCTACATTTTTTTGCCGAGTCCGAGCGGCTAAATATGAAGCACTTTTTCATGAAAAGTATACTCTTAGAGGATTTGTCAGTTCCTCGCAAGAGGCAGTACCTCGGATAAAACAATTCTGCTTTAGGTGGCAGGGCTGGGAATCGAACCCACACCTTCGACATAAGGGGTTAGTAACCATCATGCCACGAGGTACTACGAAAACGGTTTCTCTTATGAAAAAAAGTTACTCAATATTTCTTGTAGAAAGTTTTCTAATCTACAACCTAATCGTTGACATTTTTCTGTAAAAGTTACAGTTCGGGAGATATTCCTTAAAAACCGTTTGGGGGCCTTTGACCCCCCGTAAAATTGTTAGGGTTGGTATCGATGGGGACTTTTTACAGTTTTCTTAGAATGCCATGATGGTAATGCTTTGTACTAAGATCCAGCTTTCCGACATTTTTTTCCGCAATTTGGCAGATTTATTGGCTTATATAACTGGACTATCCTAGCATGTGAAATATGCGAGTAATTGAACGAACCTATAAAAAATTGTTGCTCTGCATGCTACAAACTTAATCAGCCTTGTGTATTAGATTTTTTAGACGTTTGATTAGTTAGACAGTTTCTTAAAACTTCGTAGTAGTTGATAAATAAGCTTCATTCAATTAAGTTAAATGTCAAGTTAGACAACTGGTGCCGTTGTCAAAGTTACACAAACTTAGGACGACAGTGAAAAAAGTTTTTAAATATTTTTTTTTTAGTTTGAAGGCTGTCTAAAGTTAGACAACGTCTATAAATACGACCGAATATATGTAGTTAAAATGTTGACTATGTCAGCTGTGTAAGCGTCCATGAGTATCTCATTATCATGTTTTTAGGATCGTCTTTCAGTGCATTAATCAATATAAGACCTCTTCTTTAGCATTTAAAATATCTATAGGTATTATTTTAACTTAATTTAATTAGAACATGGCCTTTACGAAGCTTTTAAATATTTCCTCAAATTAACATTCAAAATTAATTGTTAACAATTTGTTCTTTTCATGAGAATATAACTTACTTACCCTAGGGTATGACACATTATTATCCGTTAAAGACATGAACATTTGCTGTATGCCTGCCAAAAAATAAATGTTGCTGAAATGAATTTTTCGACTAGCTACGTTGCGTTGCGTTGGTTCCCCGTTCTGTCCAGCGAGCAGGTCAGACCAGACAATAACATTATAATTGCGGACATCACCAAAAGTGGTCGCTCAGATACTCCCTCAGTGTTAACACATTCACTTTATAATGAGTCTACGCGCGGCGCTTTGCGGTGCTGTGGTACTCCAAAAGCACCAAATGGCCACCATCACATCAAGCCATTGTATAGAATCAGCCCATCAGGCTATTGGCCAATATGAAGTTAAAAAAGATTTATGCATTAACCTGATGCCTCCCTTCGATCTCCTTTTTTCTTCACTTTTTTTTTAAGTGTGTTCCAATACCTACCTATTTTATTATACAAAAATAAAAAAATATATTTTGCCGAGCCCAGGTCCTGCTATTGATTTATGGAAGCATTTTTATGTTAACTCGCTGCCCGAAGGCCAAATGATGAGACGCGGGCTTATATCGATTTGAGTCAAATTGGTGGCAGCGCAAACAAAAAAACCCCGAACGTTGCGTGAATAGGGAATGCTGATGATGACGACGGACGATGATGATGATGACGATGATGGCGAGAGGTGATAATTCTGGGGTGTCTGGTGGAATTCGTTGTTGTTACACACATATGAGGCCATAAACCGACACCGAGTGTAATTATTTTTTTTTTGTTTGGTTTTATCTGACAGCTTAACAAATTGATGAACTCAATTTGGCGAAAGATTGCAACGAGTAGTAGTTGCTAGCTGCTATAGCACATAACATAAACACTCTCTGGGATTGGAGGAGCTGATGGGGGACTAAAAGAGCTGATGGGCCACCATTCTACATCTACAAATCGGTGTCGGTCGATATTTCAGTGAGCGCGTCCGATGAGAGAAGATAAACAATGATTTAAGGATTCGCTGGAATAACTTTGAAGCCTTTTGCCTAGGGGATAATGTTCGAGAGAAGATTAAATTGAAAATATCCATTTGAGGAAGGAGAGTAGTTATCCTATCCATGCCCGTTGTCTGATTCAAATCCGGAATCTGAATTTGATTTTCTCACTCTGGAACAGCCTATGGGAACAGGGATTGCTTAAATGTATACATAGGTACCTTCATAATATAGATATTGCATAAATTAAATGCTACTACGTCTGTGTTTGTGTTTCTAGACTTTCCCAGGAAATCAGAATCTCTGTATAAGATATGCAAATAAATCTCCAAAAAGTTTCGTTTGTCCTATAGTATTTGGCATTTCCATAATTGGACAAGTAGATAGCTATACTTATTTATCTTGAAATGAGTCATGTGCAGGCATATCTTGAGCTTTATATAGATAGTTATGACATAAATGAAAACTTTGTATTGTTATGTTTGCTCTTGTTGTATAAAAAGATATTTTTGAATATTGAGGACTTCCGCACTTAATTTATTATGCCCGTTTAAGTGTTAAATTGTTTTGTATACCCATTTATATATTTACCTACACATCTTTTGGCATCTTTCTTATGCTCAATTTTGTTGTGTCTTATGTTAATTATAGAAATCGAATTGATAACACAACACCATATTATGTAAGCAAAACAATCATAATATGAATTAATTGAAGGGTTCAAATAGTATAGGTGCAGGGACTATGTATGTTTTTACCTACATAAATATACTATGTAGGTATAGATCCTTAGATACGTACGGATACCTAATGAAGTTGTACGTATAAAGGAACAGAGATCTAGGCTATGTCGGTAGTAGCTATACATGCCTATTTTCATATGGGAATTAACATTGTTATTCTTTATATTTTGGGCCCTATTTTAATTTCTTCAGAAACCAAAAATAGCCTTAAAAATAAAAAGCTCAACTTAGGGAATAATCACATATCCCGTGCTAGATTTCGGGCTATTAGAATTAAATTTGCTATGCATAACGGAACTGGATGTCAGACACCGCCATTACTTAGGTTAAAGGTGATGCTACCAGTGTGGATCTTTTAAATTACTGCCAACAAGCTATACCTATAGCTATACCAAGCTTAGTGTTCTAGTTTCACATGCAAAGTTGGTTGTCAATGTCATTCTCATCCACATGCTTGCTTCACCTGAGTCACGGTGCATGGTGCAACTCTTAATCACCCAAAGAATTTTGCATTCAAAGCAGTCTTAAGCCATCTAGTCCTCCAAGTCCAAGGGTCTGCACCATAGAGCAAGACTGAGATTAATAGTGTCTTATAAAGGGGCAGTTGAATTGCCTCACTTATTGCGATATTGGACATTGATAGAGATAACGAAAAAAGTGGTTCCCACAATTCTGTCTAACTGCCGTCTGTACCGAATACAGCCTAAGCCACTGAAGCGATTTTCTTCAAATCTTAAACTTCAGGGGTTTTTAAATTATGAATTTGAAGAAAAATAGAAATTTATACTCTTCTGTTTTCGTGGAGCGAATGATCTACCTGGGCGAAACGTAATACATGGAGCAGAGCTCACTCAACTTTCTTAATTTGAAGTTATTTTTGTTAATTTCCTAGAGGGAAAATTGTTTTTTTTTTTGTATAGCTCCGAAAATAACAGTAGATACCTGCCATATACTACCGTTTGAGAAAAGAATATTCATATCAAAAAACGGCTCCAACGATTTTTATTGCAAAAAGAATCTGTATGAACTGTGGAAGACATGGTGTAGATTTAAGAAAATGTCTTTCTAATAAAACCAGATTTTGAAAATAAAACTCAACCTTTTAAAAGGTCTCCAAAATATTACTAACCTGCTGAAATTTTTAAAAATGTTTACTTAATCACGGCATTTAACTTTAAAAGGACTTTTTTCGGTTGAATTTAAATTTTTTTGTTCGGTTAACCACTGGCCATACTTATTGCTAAGAGAAAAAAATGTATCTCATTTGGAGATTTTTAGTTTGTTTTGTTCATTAGAAAGCTCTGCTTTTGAAATTTCAAAGAATTGTATAATCAGTCATTGTTTAATTCTCCTTTAACAAAGTTTGGTGGAAGTCCAGTGATCATGAATGACTCTTATTGTTCTTAGAACCAACATCAAATTTTAAGCATAACTAATGTACACTCGTCAAAATTCAAAACACAAAATTCAGCGTCGAAATCGAAATGCCATTTGTCAAAATTGCCGATGTCAAAATCGCGCTGCACAAAATTCTGCAATTTCTACTACTACTATGTACTACTACTACTATGACAAGGGGACAGCGCTATAATTCTGTTTCACGAGCTTCATTCGGTTATCGGATTTCTTGGAAGGGTGACTGACGGTGTGGTCAACTAACGAGGTGAAGTATGACAACGACGAATGCTCGTCATCTTGCGGTTATTTACACGCATACCGCGGCGTAGATATAGGTACACGTGGTTTTCTCATTTGCGGCCATGGTGTTCTTCTCTTCAGGGTCTCGCCTCGAACTTTTGTATGTGCTTGCGGTTTCTTATCTGGATTTGTACTCCTTTTTTGGGGCTCTGGATCTGGATAGCTTACACAACTAAAGGGTACCTATATTCAGTTGGATGTCAGGCATCAATGTCAACAGTTTATTTCTTGGACAGTCAGGCACCGCGTTGTAAGCAGCTTGGAAAATGAAGCAAAAATAAAATAAAATAAACTTTAACAGTCGAACCTTGGTGGGACTAAGTGCGACTAAAAGCGAGATCAAAGCGAGAAGATAACCAAAATCACATGAAAATGTTGCGGCAAGACCACATTCAAAAACAAAGACACAAAACCACGCGCAAACGTTCACGCCAAGCCCACGAGATGAAATCATTGAACATGTGGACTGAGATGAAATCCATACGAATATTTGAAGTTTTTGTTATTTTGAAACTCCTGATAGAATTTTAATTTTTAAGACAAGAGTTTATCCAAAGAAATTCTTATAAAACAATTTCTAAATTCAAAAACTCAATTATAGGCTATTCAATAGACCGGAAAATGAAGGGTATAACGGAGCAATAACCTCCAGGAGTTTTATTATTGAATATGTTCTTGTTAAATATTTACGGCACAAGGCAGCACAAGTTGAACACAATGCAGCACAACTTTTTTTTTTTAATCGAAAATGGTGGTGCTAACTTCACGCAATAGCCCTTCGCAAAGTTTAGTTTTAGCCATAATAGATGCAATTAAGCAAATTTTCGTTTCTTTATTTGTCTTCTTTCTTTTTTCGAGCACAATGCAGTACAATTTTTTTTTATAGAAATTTTGCAAAAATTTCATTCGTAAAATTAGCAATTTTGCGAATTTTTCAAAAATATTTACGGCACAAGCCAGCACATGTTGAGCACAATACAGCACAACTTTTTTTTTCGAAAATCAAAAATAGCGGTGCTAACTTCACTTTTCGCAAAACTGTTTTTTGCCGTAAAAGTTACAAATATGCGAATTTCTTTTTTATCTCTTCGGAATATGGCAGCACAAACTGAGTGCAAAATAGCACAGTTTTTAAGAAAAATGTAAAACTTAAAAAAAAATAATAAATTAATTTTTGGCATAAAAGTTACAAATGCGAATTTTTGTTTATTTCTTGGAATATGGCTGCACAAATTGAGCATTACATTCACTTGTTAGTAATTATGAAATTTCGCAAACATTAAATTCGTTAAATTTGCAAATTTGCTATTTTTTTTTAAATATTGACGGCACAAGGCAGCACAAGTTGAGCACAATACAGCACAACTTTTTTTTTGGAAAATCCAAAATGACTGTGCTAACTTCACGCACATCCATTATTTCAGAAACGCATGGGTGAATTTAGTAGCATTTTCAGTTTTAAGTATGCAAACATATTCAATAATAAAAACTATTTCACGTTATGGTTCCTGCTATATTCGGTCACTTGTTTCGTTTTTTTTCTAATTTTAATTTAATACAATATCAATGAAAAAAAAAAGATTGACCCAAATCTCCAAAGCTTTGGTAGCTGTAACAATGATTGCATATTCAAAGTGTTTCATACGTTTGGTTCAAAAACAAGACAGCTCTGGTACAAAATTGTGTTTTTCTAATTTAAGGCTAGCAAAACTGTTTTTTTTATCACACCAACTGGATCCACTTTCTGGTTTTTACCCTTTCTCTGCTAGTTCAATCCAAGAAAGTGAAAATTGTCATTTTTATTAAAATAAATTTGTATATTTTCAACAAAAAAAAAATGTCGAAACCAAAGGAAGAAATAGAGACGACTCACAAAAATATGTTGTGATTATAATTAGCTGTAACCATAAAATATGAATAATAAGCAATAGGAACATCGTATTGAATATAGTGTTTATATGTACTCCCTAAATATTAATGGAGGGGAGAAGAGGGAGATTTGATCCCCTGACATACTTGATCCTCTTACAGATTCCAAAACCCGGACCTTAAGGCCTAAAATTTATCAGTCGTGAAATACCAATAGGCCAAAATTAAATTCATTATTTTGGCGACAAAGTTTAGTTCTACTACCTGTCTTTAGAAACGCCAGTTTTATATTGATTGTGTTCTTACATACATATATGTAGGTATAGAATCTGCTAATTTCGCTTTTATTTCAAAAGACTTATTTCTAAAGCACATAATTAGCTATTGATGTTTGAGCAATTTAAATAATGACTGTTTATAATTATTGTGTGTTGTTGTTAACGAAGATAAGCTTTTATACAAATATTCGATAGCTTTCAATTCTTATCAAACTTATAGTGGAAACAACCCTGTAAGGTATATTTTCAAAAAAAAAATCAATTTGCTTCACAAGCGTGTCAATTTAATTGTTTTCACTCACCTGGTCGGTCTAATTCGTTGATAAGTTCATCTGCTTCCATGTATGCTGCACTAACCATTAAAAACTCTCCGGTGTTAGTTAAAAGAATTAAACACGTCCCGAATAACCACCCACAAATAAACGGTCGATATGCTTTGCACTAATAAGTTGTGTATCGCTGAATTACAATGGCAGTATGTAGCGGTCCTACAGGGTCGTATTGATGCCATTTTTAAAAGCTTAAATGTAAGTTAAATACTGTTGTATTTATTTTTATAGAGGACGCCGAGTTTAAAAAAAAAAAAACTTTTACTATTTTTTACAATTTTAATTTTTTTTTGTTAAGCACTTTGTTTAAAACACTATATTTACTTATATATGGAGCACTTTACCTAAATTTATGTTCGCGCGACAACGAGACGTTACTGTTGTCGGAATTTTTCCGGTTGTTGTTTAAGGTTATTATCCTTTAAAGTATGTTTATTTCGTATTTTATTTCTGTCGGGTGTATGAACACAGCATCCTGAAAGTACACTTCACAGTTGTTGGCGGTGGTATGGCTCTTGTTGTTCATTCGTTCATTCTCCCTTTAGTTTGTCGTCCACTTTTCCGGTTCCTGTTGTTGTCGGTGGTAGGGTTTCTGTGTATGCTGTATGACAAAAAGAAAAATATACAGAGTTACAAAAATTGAGAAAGTGGACAGAAAAATGTTGTAGAGTAGGTACACAAAAGGGATTCTGAGATATTTTTTTTTTTTTTTCGATGTCAACTTGGTTAGAGTGGAATATATAAACATGAAAAAAGGGTAAAAGAATAAACATATATATATGAATACCTTCCTACGGCAGAGTAACTTTCAAACAACTCATATCCTAATTGACAAGGAAAAGGAAATAAAACCAAACTGGCAAATTGGGTTCAATTGGGGAAGTTCAACAGACTTACATTATTACATAATAAAATGTTGGATTTCGTATTAAACATCCTGTTATTTACATTCAGGGGATATCATAAAATAATCTTAACTTATTAATGTTATTTATTTTGTATTATTTTTTAAATGAGTATGAAAAGTGTTTTATAACTCCTTGAGTGACCATTTATTAATTTTGAAAATAAATATAGAGAAATGTTAAAATAATGCAAAACACAAATTGAAGCGAAATAGAGATGTTATCTTAGAATTTAAAATTGGTCTAAAAGATTTGTAGATGTGGTGGCAAGTTATTTGATCTAAGGACTAGGTTAACTCTGAGATTGTTCATCCTGAAAATAAATTCAGAATTTTTGAGTTGAGGATAAACTTGGTCTTTCAGCTGTCAAAAATCTATTGAAGTCAATGTGCGACTGTATGGATTGATCTCAACCTTTTCCACCTTTCACTATCGAAATCGATGTGGTGGCCGGAGTTAACTCACTAAATTAGGTGAGTTAACTTGGAGTTAACTTAGGTTTTAAATTGACTGAAAATCGCGTTTCTGGAATTAACTCAGGTTTAACCCCGACACAATAGGATGATCTTGCAATGAAAAACTGGCCTTTAGTAATTCAAAACTTCAAAATATTTATTTATATGGTAGGTATTAGGTCAGAAATCTATAGTTTAAAGTAACGCTGAGGTGAATGTGAGGTGCTTCTATTCAACACCTATCTTTAAAGTCAACCGTTTTATACCCAATAAGCGATTGAAATCTGGAGGCATTTCCGCAACTTTTTTTATGTTCAAAATATCAAGAACTACAAAAAAAGTGGAAGTCCCAACCTTTACCATAAAAAAAGTACCTTCCCGAAAAGTGGCAACACTGACATTTTACTCAAAGGTGCGTTTACTTAATACTTATCTTTTAAGACCCAATCGTAATTTTTCCAACACACGTTCGACGTCCGGAGACGTTTCAGCAACTTTGTTCACGTTTAAAACTACCAATAAAGGGGAAGTCCCACATTTGGCATACAAAAGTATTTTCCAAAAAAGAGGCAACATTGAAATTTTTACCTATTTTCAAAATATCAATTTCTATTTCTCAATACGCGTTTGGCATCTAAAGGCTTTTCTGCAACTTTTCTCATGTTCAAAATATGTATTAAAAATTATCACAAAAGTGGAGGTTCCATCCGATGACATAAAAAAAGTGTGTTTCCAAAAAGTGGTAAAACTAAAATTGTACACGAAGGTGCGTCTACTCAAAACCTTTTTTTTAGAGACAAAAATCGTTTTTTTGATCATGGACATTTTCAAAGTAATTAACAATTTTTTTTGTATTTATCAAAAATGATTCCCAAGCTAAGTTCCATCCTTAATAAGAAAAAGATCCCCGCCAAAAAAACGCACGGGATTCGGTTTTGTGACCGGACTTATGTATGTAGTTTAACAAATCGAGCAGATATAGAAAATTTGCATTCCAGCGTTTCAAGGTCACGTGCGATTTTCAGATTTGCTTACAAAAAAATACACGACTGGGTCGCACGTACTTGCTCTTATGTTGAAGACACTGTGGGCTTAAGAAAATTTTTTATAAGAACACAGAAATTATGAAAGAAAAATGTAGAAAAGCATGAAATACGATATTTAAATTAGCTAAAACAACTCCTTTGACAGTTTAAATGGAAAAAAGGAAGCCATTTTAGTTCTTGATTGAATATGATTGTACGAAAAAAAAAAAGTTTAAAATCGTTGCAGCGGTTTAAAAAAATTATTAACGGCAAACACGAATTTTATGGTACAATTTACGCGGTTTACAAAAGTCGAAGGCATATAAATTATATATCGTTGAAAATGTTTTTTTTGCACAGAAGTGCAGAATGCAAAAATTTAGTAAATAACTGCACCACAAAAACTAAAAATTGATAAAAGAAAATTGTACAATAAGTGCGAGCGAGAGCCAGAGCCACACCGAGTACCTTAATTTTACACTTAATTTTACATTTTCATTTTAAAATTCACAACACTTGTCGAAATTCTAGTTTGCCCTTTTATAATATGATGACTATCACGCCGATTACAGAACCCGACGAATGAGCTGCGGAGAGTGTTAGACTCAATTTTGACGTTTGGCTCATTTTCTTTTCACTTTTGTTTTGTTTTATTCCTTTGTTTAATTTGCTTTTCTTTGTTATTATTAATATCGTTCACGTTTGGTTTGTTTTTATTTGGACAAAATCAAAACGTTGACAAATAGGTGACTTTTTGATTTTGTCCACCCACCAACCAACCAATTTTCCATCTGACTGGAAATATTATTGGAATGTCCGATGGTAGCGTTCAGTTCCGCAGAAAAGTATCTCAGTTCTTCTCGACGCTCAAGGCTGCTTTTAAATGATGCAATTATTCTTGCGATTTTTACTTAATGTTGGAGTACATCCAAAAATCGAATGCAAATACCCTGGCTAACAATTTTATGTAAAAGCCTAGTACGCTGCTGATGCGAAACGAAAAATGCCATACAAATATGACACAACGAAATCATAAACGAAAAATTTAGTTTTACTTTTCGTTCTGCAGTACGCTGTTCGATGAACGAAATTGAAAATTGTTGCATATTACCCAGGCCATTTATTGTGTGCGGAAAAATGACATTTGAGTTTTTTCGTGTGTATTTTTGTTGTTTCTTTCCTTACAGCGTGGCTGTATCTGTATGTGTTGTTTTTTTTTCAGTTGCATTTGTTTTGAATTTTTGAATTGGTGAATATTCATTGACAGTTACACCAATTCAAAAATTCAAAACAAATGCAACTGAAAAAAAAGAACACAGACAGCTACGCTGTAATGAAAGAAACAACAAAAATACACACGAAAAAACACAAATGTCATTTTTCCGCACACAATAAATGGACTGGGTAATTAATTGTGTGCGAAAAAAGAGTGTAGACTTCTCCAAAAAATATGCAACAATTTTCAATTTCGTTCATCGAACAGCGTACTGCAGAACGAAAAGTAAAACTAAATTTTTCGTTTATGATTTCGTTGTGCCATTTTTGTATGGGAATTTTCGTTTCGCATCAGCAGCGTACTAGGCTTTATTGTGTGCGGAAAAACGACAATTGTATTTTTTCGTGTGTATTTTTGTTGTTTCTTTCATTACAGCGTGGCTCTCTGTGCTCTTTTTTTTCAGTTGCATTTGTTTTGAATTTTTGAATTGGTTTAACTGTCAATGAATATTTTTTCGCTGCGCTTTCGTAAGCATTTCGTTGTCTTGTTGGAGACCAACTAAATATTTCGTTTCGCATCAGCTGCGTACTAGGCTTTTGCGATAAAAGAGTGTAGACTTCCCCAAAAAATATGCAACAATTTTCATTTTCGTTCATCGAACAGCGTACCGCAGAACGAAAAGTAAAACTAAATTTTTCGTTTATGATTTCGTAGTGTCATTTTTGTATGGGATTTTTCGTTTCGCATCAGCAGCGTACTAGGCTTTAAGTTAATTAAAGCCTAGTACGCAGCTGATGCGAAACGAAATATTTAGTTGGTCTCCAACAAGACAACGAAATAATTACGAAAACGCAGCAAAAAAATATTCATTGACAGTTACACCAATTCAAAAATTCAAAACAAATGCAACTGAAAAAAAAGAGCACCGAGAGCCACGCTGTAATGAAAGAAACAACAAAAATAAACACGAAAAAACACAAATGTCATTTTTCCGCACACAATAAATGGCCTGGGTAATTAATTGTGTGCGAAAAAAGAGTGTAGACTTCTCCAAAAAGTATGCAACAATTTTCAATTTCGTTCATCGAACAGCGTACTGCAGAACGAAAAGTAGAACTAAATTTTTAGTTTATGATTTCGTTGTGTCATTTTTGTATGGGATTTTTCGTTTCGCATCAGCAGCGTACTAGGCTTAAGCACGGAGAAAAGCTGTCTTACCGAAATGAATTACATACATACATGCTATCGATAGTTTGAATGCTTGCAAAAAAGCTATAAGTATATAAAACGTTTGTCTTCGACCTGCGTGAATGACTTTGTAATCGATAAATCGCATGCAAATGCCCCTTCTCTTGGTACTGCTTAGCCCCAATTTAATGCAATCGTCACTTTTACACTTCTTACTAGCTGTCAATGAGTTGAAAAGTGAAATTTTATTGTCTGTCTAGTACTTGCTAGTACCACATTTACTATCCGCTTTTAAGTTAAGTGCCGTGAAGCGCAGTAAAAATTCATCAAGAAATTCAGATTTTTTAATAGAATTTGACAGTTGATGGCTTGAAATATAGGGGACAAACTATACTTGACAGAAAACGTATATTTCAATCCAAATACATAACACCCAATTGCCTTAAAATCACCTTTTTCTCGAGCAGAAAAATTATTCAAAAACTTCAGATTTGTTATATAGGCCAGGAAAAATGGGTTCCGAGGTTGAAAAAATTAATTCATGAAATATTAAAATTGGAATCAACGCAGAATTGCAACCTCTATAACATATCCAAAATCCCCCAAAATCCCCGCATTGGCTTTTTGTGTAGATGCATTTGAAGAGGTGCAGACGGGGAGAATTTGGAGGTCTATCAAGCTAAAATATTTGTTTGGGTAAAAC